>JAWNNI010000023.1:0-108217 GCA_035043065.1 Hirtodrosophila confusa | reverse complement strand
ATAGATGCGCTCCAATATCCTCTCTGGAAAGTACTGAGCTCTCCGCATCATCAGTCGTAGCTCAATGAGATAGTCCCGGAAGGCTTCCCTTGGACGTTGATATCGAGCGCGGAATTTATCGTCCAAGCGTTGGAAATACCGGGGGGGGTAGGAAGAAATCAAGAAACTCCTTCTTGAATCCCTCCCAGGACTCGCCCTGCATTTGCTACGTGCGGAACCAACCTTCGGCCCGTCAACCCTCACCCGGTATGCCGCTATGCGTTCCTCCAGTCTTTCGATGAAGCTCAAAGAATCCGAGAGGCCGTCGAAGAGGATACCCCAGCTGCGCAGTTTGTCCGCCAACATGGAACACGAGATCTCGTCTCGTCCCAGTGCTTGGTGTCTCGGGAATCGGGTCCTGGTGAAGGAGTCGGAGAGCGATTGTCCCTGGGGTTTGGCGCATCTCCGTAACTTGATTTCAATTCCCCCAGCCGCGTCCAAATCGCGTCCGGGTGTTCATCCCTAGAGCCTCTGAGTCTGAACTCCTGCGCTAGATGCTGCAGCTCGTCCTTACGACGGAATGCCATCCATCTTACTCCCATTTGCCCGCGTTTGTTAACCCTGAACTTTGATTGCGTCTTCACTTTGTCAGCACGTGTATTGCTCAGGGTATCTTGAGGATATACACCTGGCTTACACTTATCTCTGATTCACGCCAGCAGCGAAGGATTAGTATCCCTGCTCACTGACCGCGACGGGTCCTTAGCGAGGATCTTGTTTGTTATTATTCGCGGTTCCGCACTGATCGACCAAGATCCTTTTCGAGGATCTCAAATGTCAAAAGACTCGGCTGTTGCTCTCGCAGGATTATCTGTTAGTATTTTTCTCTTTCCAAGGATTCACTGCGTTACTTGAGATTGCGCATTGTTCACTTCCCGATGTGTATGCTTTGACTCGATGTCATCGACTGTCCCGTCCTCGTCAAGGCGATCTCCTTCTATTGGCCGCGCACCGTTGTGATCTGCGGCTGCCTCTGCTGCTGTCCTCGTCTTGCACTGCGTCGGCGTTCGGCTTTGTCGCTATGATCGGGTCAGGTGCTGTACTTTTACTCCCTGTACCCATAAAATGGGTAAAAGTATTACATCTGTGCAAATGTATCTAACAGGCAGAAGGAGACATATCCGACCCTATAAAGTATATATTCTTGATCAGTATCAAAAGAGATTTCGGTTTGGCCATGTCCGTCTGTCTGTACGTCTGTCCGTATAAACGCGTCGATCTCAGCAACTACAAGAACTAGAGACACCAAATTTGGAATGTAGGTTCCTGTATACCATACGCAGATCAAGTTTGTTTCATATATCAGATATCTCCTCCCGCAAATCGACAAAAACCGTTTAACAGTAACAATTTTCAAGATATAGCTTTTACATTTGGCATGTACAATACTTTAGATTTTCTTTATCTACTGTCTTAATTTCAAGTCGATCGGATAATAAGCACGGAAGTTATTCACGAAAGAAGATTCAGTGATGCAGCGAGAGGGGGAAGAAGAAGCACAGCCACAATTTCCAATGCCTCGCTTGCGCTGTCGCTTTTGCCGCCTGTGTGTGTGCGTCTTTGTGTATGTGTGTGTATGTGTAAGTGGACGTAGATGTGATTGGATGTTTTAGACCTGGGTACAGGGAGTTTCGTAGTCGGGTATACTCGACTATAGCATTCTTACTTGTTTTTACTTATTCTCGTGCCAGTTATTTTTTTTTCGAAGAAAATGTCGTCCAATATCGTTGGCATTACTAGTAGAGCAACCTCTGTTTCTCGGTTGTCCAGCCGTACCTGTGTCAACACGGCCGGGCTATCTCTTTCGAAGAACCGTCCGCCAAGGTTATCCGAATCCGTATGTCCCGCAGATTTGCCTTCGTTCCCAACACCCGTACCATATGCTCACTGATGAATAATCGTGTTGCTCCGGTACCGAGTCTAGCTGCTATCGGGACTCCCCCTACCGACACCAGTGCCTTGATCCTGCCCTCCTTCAGTAGTAGCGGATGCGTTACTGGCGGGGGTTCCAACTGCTGCTGCTCTCCGCCCTGTCCCCCGTCGGACGGAGACGCTGACCGTTTCCCGACCTCGAGTAACGACAGCATCCGATTGTGCGAGTCCCACTGCGGCCACTTTCTCAACAGAACAACAGCTGTGGCTTGCTGCACTCCTTGGAGAAATGTCAGATTTCCCCACAATTCCGACATGCCCGTTTCACGTCGCACAGTGGCGCCTTTTGTAATTTTACTTTGCAAAAATCATATTTTCTGAACGAAACAAGATATTTTCAAAATGTTAAAAACGTTTAACAGGGAATTCCCGTAGCTTTGAAATTAGTGTAAGATCTTTAAAATCGGAGGAAGAATTCTTCAAAAGATTTAGTCAAAGTTGAAGTTTCTTTCCATAGGTATTTACACCATATAAATGCATTGGAAACATGATATTTTTCATAAATAATTACTGTCCCGGTTTTAAAGATCTTTCACTAATTTAAAAGCTTCGGAAATTTACAATAAAACGCCTTTTAAATTTTGGCAATATCTTATTTGGCTCGAAATATATGATTTTATCAAAGTGAAAATTGGCATTAAAAAGGGTTCTGACCTGCATGCTTCTTGCCGTCCACCACCATGCAGCGCACTCCGCACAGCGGCACAGTTAGCGCACAATTGCGCCTGGCGCGTCTCATTTTTGCGTATTTTTGATGTCATGTGCGATCATTGTTTCATTGATAAAAACTGGGGTGACAGCTCGGGGCAGACTTTTATTTTTGGAATAGCTTCAGGAATGTTCACAGAAGCTTCCTTTTATAGTCACCCTGCGGAACTCGCTGGGAATTCTATGTTAAAAGTTTACATGAAGTTGGAAAACTATGGTGAAAATAGTGGTCCAGTAATGTACTTATTGAAAACACAATAATGTTCCAAAATTTCAATATTAATATACCATTGGCTTTAGAATCGCCCCATCTTTCATTTACTAAAAGACATTAAGAATCAAGTGAGCCGTTTGGTTATAATACCTTCGCAAAGGTGAAAAATGTTTCCCAAAAGACCATATTAACAAAAAAGTGGAAATATTTTTCCACTTTGGAGACCTGTTCCGCCCAAACAGATGAACCAAATTCGAAAAAAATTCACATCCATAAGCTATGGCCAATTCTCTATCAAACTGCATTTTTCGTTTTATATTTGCTCACCATGACCTTTTTGATTTTTGCCACGTGCCTCGGTCAAAGGCGCCACTGTGCGTCGATTGGCCCGTCTGTGTCCTGTGCGATCATCCTATTTGATCCTTCCGGACATTGAGGGACCAGGGCTGCGTCTCGTGACACGGATCCAGATGTGCTTACAGTGAGTTCTCCGTTCTCGATGTTTGGGCTCAGCTGGGGCTTTCCGATGCGAGTGGGCACTATTGTAGCGTATCGGGAGGGGTCGCGGTCTCTGGCGTTCTCATAGCCCGTGATCAACTGTGTCAGCGTGGCTAGTGTCTCGAACTCGTGTCGCCGGGTAAACAGTTGGTATTCCGGCAGTAAATTTTTATAGATGCGCTCCAATATCCTCTCTGGAGAGTACTGAGCTCTCCGCATCGTCAGTCGTAGATCAATGAGATAGTCCCGGAAAGCTTCCCTTGGACGTTGATATCGAGCGCGGAATTTATCGTCCAAGCGTTGGAAATACCGGGGGGGTAGGAAGAAATCAAGAAACTCCTTCTTGAATCCCTCCCAGGACTCGCCCTGCATTTGCTACGTGCGGAACCAACCTTCGGCCCGGCCGGTTAACAGTCCAGATATGGCCCGTGGCAAATGGTCAACACTCACCCGGTATGCCGCTATGCGTTCCTCCAGTCTTTCGATGAAGCTCAAAGAATCCGAGAGGCCGTCGAAGAGGATACCCCAGCTGCGCAGTTTGTCCGCCAACATGGAACACGAGATCTCGTCTCGTCCCAGTGCTTGGTGTCTCGGGAATCGGGTCCTGGTGAAGGGGTCGGAGAGCGATTGTCCCTGGAGCTCGGCCCATCTCCGTAACTTGATTTCAACTCCCCCAGCCGCGTCCAAATCGCGTCTAGGTGTTCATCCCTAGAGCCTCTGAGTCCGAACTCCTGCGCTAGATGCTGCAGCTCGTCCTTACGACGGAATGCGATCCATCTTACTCCCATTTACCCGCGTTTGTTAACCCTGAACTTTGGTTGCGTCTTCACTTTGTCAGCACGTGTATTGCTCAGGGTATCTTGAGGATATACACCTGGCTTACACTTATCTCTGATTCACGCCAGCAACGAAGGATTAGTATCCTTGCTCACTGACCGCGACGGGTCCTTAGCGAGGATCTTGTTTGTTATTATTCGCGGTTCCGCACTGATCGACCAAGATCCTTTTCGAGGATCTCAAATGTCAAAAGACTCGGCTGTTGTTCTCGCAGGATTATATGTTAGTATTTTTCTCTTTCCAAGGATTCACTGCGTTACTTGAGATCGCGCATTGTTCACTTCCCGATGTGTATGCTTTGACTCGATGTCATCGACTGTCCCGTCCTCGTCAAGGCGATCTCCTTCTATTGGCCGCGCACCGTTGTGATCTGCGGCTGCCTCTGCTGCTGTCCTCGTCTTGCACTGCGTCGGCGTTCGGCTCTGTCGCTATGATCGGGTCCGGTGCTGTACTTTTTGCTCCCTGTACCCATAAAATGGGTAAAAAGGGGGTATTACATCTGTGCAAATGTATGTAACAGGCAGAAGGAGACATATCCGACCCTATAAAGTATATATATTCTTGATCAGTATCAAAAGATATTTCGATTTGGCCATGTCCGTCTGTCTGTCCGTATGAACGCGTCGATCTCAGCAACTACAAGAGCTAGAGACACCAAATTTGGAATGTAGGTTCCTGTATACCATAAGCAGATCAAGTTTGTTTCATATATCAGATATCTCCTCCCGTTTCCCCGCAAATCGACAAAAACCGTTTAACAGTAACAATTTTCAAAATATAGCTTTTAGATTTGGCATGTACAATACTTTAGTTTTTCTTAATCTACTGTTTAAATTTCAAGTCGATCGGATAATAAACACGGAAGTTATTCACGAAAGAAGATTCAGTGATGCAGCGAGAGGGGGGAAGAAGAAGCACAGCCACAATTTAAAATGCCTCGCTTGCTTACTTGACTATAGCATTCTTACTTGTTTTTACTTATTCTCGTGCCAGTTTTTTTTTTTTTCGAAGAAAATGTCGTCCAATATCGTTGGCATTACTAGTAGAGCAACCTCTGTTTCTCGGTTGTCCAGCCGTACCTGTGTCAACACGGCCGGGCTATCTCTTTCGAAGAACCGTCCGCCAAGGTTATACGAATCCGTATATCCCGCAGATTTGCCTACGTTCCCAACACCCGTACCATATGCTCACTGATGAATAATCGTGATGCTCCGGTATCGAGTGTAGCTGCTATCGGGACTCCCCCTATCGACACCAGTGCCTTGATCCTGCCCTCCTCCAGTAGTAGCGGGTGCGTTACTGGCGGGGGTTCCAACTGCTGCTGCTCTCCGCCCTGTCCCCCGTCGGACGGAGACGCTGACCGTTTCCCGACCTCGAGTAACGACAGCATCCGATTGTGTGAGTCCCGCTGCGGCCACATTCCCAACAGAACAACAGCTGTGGCTTGTTGCACTCCTTGGAGAAATGTCCGATTTCCCCACAATTCCGACATGCCCGTTTCACGTCGCACAGTGGCGCCTTTTGTCATTTTACTTTGCAAAAATCATATTTTCTGAACGAAATAAGATATTTTCAAAATGTTAAAAACGTTTAACAGGGAATTCCCGTAGCTTCGAAATGAGTGTAAGATCCTTAAAATCGGACGGAAGAATTCTTCAGAAGATTTAGTCAAAGTTGAAGTTTCTTTCCATAGGAACTTACACCATAGAATAGCATTGGAAACATATTTTTCATAAATAATTACTGTCCCGATTTTAAAGATCTTTCACTAATTTAAAAGCTTCGGAAATTCACAATAAAACGCCTTTTAAATTTTGGCAATATCTTATTTGGCTCAAAAGATATGATTTTATCAAAGTGAAAATTGGCATTAAAAAGGGTTCTGACCTGCATGCTTCTTGCCGTCCACGACCATGCAGCGCACTCCGCACTGCAGCGGCACAGTTAGCGCACAATTGCGCCCGGCGCGTCTCATTTTTGCGTATTTTTGATGTCATGTGCGATCATTGTTTCATTGATAAAAACCGGGGTGGCAGCTCGGGGCAGACTTTTATTTTTGGAATAGCTTCAGGAATGGTCACAGAAGCTTCCTTTTATAGTCACCCTGCGGAACTCGCTGGGATTCTATGTTAAAAGTTTACATGAAGTTGGAAAACTATGGTGAAAATAGTGGTCCAGTAAAGTACTTATTAAAAACACAATAATGTTCCAAAATTTCAATATTAATATACCATTGGCTTTAGAATCGCCCCATCTTTCATTTACTAAAAGACATTAAGAATCGAGTGAGCCGTTTGGTTATAATACCTTCGCAAAGGTGAAAAATGTTTCCCAAAAAACCATATTGACAAAAAAGTGGAAATATTTTTCCACTTTGGAGACCTGTACCGCCCAAACAGATGAACCAAATTCGAAAAAAATTCACATCCATAAGCTATGGCCAATTCTCTATCAAACTGCATTTTTTGTTTTATATTTGCTCACCATGACCTTTTTGATTTTTGCCACGTGCCTCGGCCGAAGGCGCCACTGTGCGTCGATTGGCCCGTCTGTGTCCTGTGCGATCATCCTATTTGATCCTTCCGGACATTGAGGGACCAGGGCTGCGTCTCGTGACACGGATCCAGATGTGCTTACAGTGAGTTCTCCGTTCTCGATGTTTGGGCTCAGCTGGGGCTTTCCGATGCGAGTGGGCACTATTGTAGCGTCAATGAGATAGTCCCGGAAGGCTTCCCTTGGACGTTGATATCGAGCGCGGAATTTATCGTCCAAGCGTTGGAAATACCGGGGTGGTAGGAAGAAATCAAGAAACTCCTTCTTGAATCCCTCCCAGGACTCGCCCTGCATTTGCTACGTGCGGAACCAACCTTCAACAGTCCAGATATGGCCCGTGGCAAATGGTCAACACTCACCCGGTATGCCGCTATGCGTTCCTCCAGTCTTTCGATGAAGCTCAAAGAATCCGAGAGGCCGTCGAAGAGGATACCCCAGCTGCGCAGTTTGTCCGCCAACATGGAACACGAGATCTCGTCTCGTCCCAGTGCTTGGTGTCTCGGGAATCGGGTCCTGGTGAAGGGGTCGGAGAGCGATTGTCCCTGGGGCTCGGCGCATCTCCGTAACTTGATTTCAATTCCCCCAGCCGCGTCCAAATCGCGTCTAGGTGTTCATCCCTAGAGCCTCTGAGTCCGAACTCCTGCGCTAGATGCTGCAGCTCGTCCTTACGACGGAATGCCATCCATCTTACTCCCATTTACCCGCGTTTGTTAACCCTGAACTTTGGTTGCGTCTTCACTTTGTCAGCACGAGTATTGCTCAGGGTGTCTTGAGGATATACACCTGGCTTACACTTATCTCTGATTCACGCCAGCAACGAAGGATTAGTATCCTTGCTGACTGACCGCGACGGGTCCTTAGCGAGGATCTTGTTTGTTATTATTGGCGGTTCCGCACTGATCGACCAAGATCCTTTTAGAGGATCTCAAATGTCAAAAGACTCGGCTGTTGTTCTCGCAGGATTATCTATTAGTATTTTTCTTTTTCCAAGGATTCACTGCGTTACTTGAGATCGCGCATTGTTCACTTCCCGATGTGTATGCTTTGACTCGATGTCATCGACTGTCCCGTCCTCGTCAAGGCGATCTCCTTATATTGGCTGCGCACCGTTGTGATCTGCGGCTGCCTCTGCTGCTGTCCTCGTCTTGCACTGCGTCGGCGTTCGGCTCTGTCGCTATGATCGGGTCCGGTGCTGTACTTTTTACTCCCTGTACCCATAAAATGGGTTAAAAGGGGGTATTACATCTGTGCAAATGTATGTAACAGGCAGAATTTCAAGTCGATCGGATAATAAACACGAAAGTTATTCACGAAAGAAGATTCAGTGATGCAGCGAGAGGGGGGAAGAAGAAGCACAGCCACAATTTAAAATGCCTCGCTTGCGCTGTCGCTTTTGCCGCCTGTGTGTGTGCGTCTTTGTGTATGTGTGTGTATGTGTAAGTGGACGTAGATGTGATTGGATGTTTTAGACCTGGATACAGGGAGTTTCGTAGTCGGGTATACTCGACTATAGCATTCTTACTTGTTTTTAGTTATTCTCGTGCCAGTTATTTTTTTTTCGAAGAAAATGTCGTCCAATATCGTTGGCATTACTAGTAGAGCAACCTCTGTTTCTCGGTTGTCCAGCCGTACCTGTGTCAACACGGCCGGGCTATCTCTTTCGAAGAACCGTCCGCCAAGGTTATACGAATCCGTATATCCCGCAGATTTGCCTACGTTCCCAACACCCGTACCATATGCTCACTGATGAATAATCGTGATGCTCCGGTATCGAGTGTAGCTGCTATCGGGACTCCCCCTATCGACACCAGTGCCTTGATCCTGCCCTCCTCCAGTCGTAGCGGGTGCGTTACTGGCGGGGGTTCCAACTGCTGCTGCTCTCCGCCCTGTCCCCCGTCGGACGGAGACGCTGACCGTTTCCCGACCTCGAGTAACGACAGCATCCGATTGTGTGAGTCCCGCTGCGGCCACATTCCCAACAGAACAACAGCTGTGGCTTGTTGCACTCCTTAGAGAAATGTCCGATTTCCCCACAATTCCGACATGCCCGTTTCACGTCGCACAGTGGCGCCTTTTGTCATTTTACTTTGCAAAAATCATATTTTCTGAACGAAACAAGATATTTTCAAAATGTTAAAAACGTTTAACAGGGAATTCCCGTAGCTTCGAAATGAGTGTAAGATCCTTAAAATCGGACGGAAGAATTCTTCAGAAGATTTAGTCAAAGTTGAAGTTTCTTTCCATAGGAACTTACACCATAGAATAGCATTGGAAACATATTTTTCATAAATAATTACTGTCCCGGTTTTAAAGATCTTTCACTAATTTAAAAGCTTCGCAAATTCACAATAAAACGCCTTTTAAATTTTGGCAATATCTTATTTGGCTCAAAAGATATGATTTTATCAAGGTGAAAATTGGCATTAAAAAGGGTTCTGACCTGCATGCTTCTTGCCGTCCACGACCATGCAGCGCACTCCGCACTGCAGCGGCACAGTTAGCGCACAATTGCGCCCGGCGCGTCTCATTTTTGCGTATTTTTGATGTCATGTGCGATCATTGTTTCATTGATAAAAACCGGGGTGGCAGCTCGGGGCAGACTTTTATTTTTGGAATAGCTTCAGGAATGGTCACAGAAGCTTCCTTTTATAGTCACCCTGCGGAACTCGCTGGGATTCTATGTTAAAAGTTTACATGAAGTTGGAAAACTATGGTGAAAATAGTGGTCCAGTAAAGTACTTATTAAAAACACAATAATGTTCCAAAATTTCAATATAAATATACTATTGGCTTTAGAATCGCCCCATCTTTCATTTACTAAAAGACATCAAGAATCGAGTGAGCCGTTTGGTTATAATACCTTCGCAAAGGTGAAAAATGTTTCCCAAAAGACCATATTGACAAAAAAGTGGAAATATTTTTCCACTTTGGAGACCTGTACCGCCCAAACAGATGAACCAAATTCGAAAAAAATTCACATCCATAAGCTATGGCCAATTCTCTATCAAACTGCATTTTTGGTTTTATATTTGCTCACCATGACCTTTTTGATTTTTGCCACGTGCCTTGGCCAAAGGCGCCACTGTGCGTCGATTGGCCCGTCTGTGTCCTGTGCGATCATCCTATTTGATCCTTCCGGACATTGAGGGACCAGGGCTGCATCTCGTGACACGGATCCAGATGTGCTTACAGTGAGTTCTCCGTTCTCGATGTTTGGGCTCAGCTGGGGCTTTCCGATGCGAGTGGGCACTATTGTAGCGTTTCGGGAGGGGTCGCGGTCTGTGGCGTTCTCATAGCCCGTGATCAACTGTGTCAGCGTGGCTAGTGTCTCGAACTCGTGTCGCCGGGTAAACAGTTGGTATTCCGGCAGTAAAATTTTATAGATGCGCTCCAATATCCTCTCTGGAAAGTTCTGAGCTCTCCGCATCATCAGTCGTAGCTCAATGAGATAGTCCCGGAAGGCTTCCCTTGGACGTTGATATCGAGCGCGGAATTTATCGTCCAAGCGTTGGAAATACCGGGGGGGGTAGGAAGAAATCAAGAAACTCCTTCTTGAATCCCTCCCAGGACTCGCCCTGCATTTGCTACGTGCGGAACCAACCTTCGGCCCGGCAGGTCAACAGTCCAGATATGGCCCGTGGCAAATGGTCAACACTCACCCGGTATGCCGCTATGCGTTCCTCCAGTCTTTCGATGAAGCTCAAAGAATCCGAGAGGTCGTCGAAGAGGATACCCCAGGTGCGCAGTTTGTCCGCCAACATGGAACACGAGATCGCGTCTCGTCCCAGTGCTTGGTGTCTCGGGAATCGGGTCCTGGTGAAGGGGTCGGAGAGCGATTGTCCCTGGGGCTCGGCGCATCTCCGTAACTTGATTTCAATTCCCCCAGCCGCGTCCAAATCGCGTCTAGGTGTTCATCCCTAGAGCCTCTGAGTCCGAACTCCTGCGCTAGATGCTGCAGCTCGTCCTTACGACGGAATGCCATCCATCTTACTCCCATTTACCCGCGTTTGTTAACCCTGAACTTTGGTTGCGTCTTCACTTTGTTAGCACGTGTATTGCTCAGGGTGTCTTGAGGATATACACCTGGCTTACACTTATCTCTGATTCACGCCAGCAACGAAGGATTAGTATCCTTGCTCACTGACCGCGACGGGTCCTTAGCGAGGATCTTGTTTGTTATTATTCGCGGTTCCGCACTGATCGACCAAGATCCTTTTCGAGGATCTCAAATGTCAAAAGACTCGGCTGTTGTTCTCGCAGGATTATGTTAGTATTTTTCTCTTTCCAAGGATTCACTGCGTTACTTGAGATCGCGCATTGTTCACTTCCCGATGTGTATGCTTTGACTCGATGTCATCGACTGTCCCGTCCTCGTCAAGGCGATCTCCTTCTATTGGCCGCGCACCGTTGTGATCTGCGGCTGCCTCTGCTGCTGTCCTCGTCTTGCACTGCGTCGGCGTTCGGCTCTGTCGCTATGATCGGGTCCGGTGCTGTACTTTTTGCTCCCTGTACCCATAAAATGGGTAAAAGGGGGTATTACATCTGTGCAAATGTATCTAACAGGCAGAAGGAGACATATCCGACCCTATAAAGTCTATATATTCTTGATCAGTATCAAAAGATATTTCGATTTGGCCATGTCCGTCTGTCTGTCCGTATGAACGCGTCGATCTCAGCAACTACAAGAGCTAGAGGCACCAAATTTGGAATGTAGGTTCCTGTATGCCATACGCAGATCAAGTTTGTTTCATATATCAGATATCTCCTCCCGTTTCCCCGCAAATCGACAAAAACCGTTTAACAGTAACAATTTTCAAAATATAGCTTTTAGATTTGGCATGTACAATACTTTAGTTTTTCTTAATCTACTGTCTAAATTTCAAGTCGATCGGATAATAAACACGGAAGTTATTCTCGAAAGAAGATTCAGTGATGCAGCGAGAGGGGGGAAGAAGAAGCACAGCCACAATTTAAAATGCCTCGCTTGCGCTGTCGCTTTTGCCGCCTGTGTGTGTGCGTCTTTGTGTATGTGTGTGTATGTGTAAGTGGACGTAGATGTGATTGGATGTTTTAGACCTGGATACAGGGAGTTTCGTAGTCGGGTATACTCGACTATAGCATTCTTACTTGTTTTTACTTATTCTCGTGCCAGTTATTTTTTTTTTCGAAGAAAATGTCGTCCAATATCGTTGGCATTACTAGTAGAGCAACCTCTGTTTCTCGGTTGTCCAGCCGTACCTGTGTCAACACGGCCGGGCTATCTCTTTCGAAGAACCGTCCGCCAAGGTTATACGAATCCGTATATCCCGCAGATTTGCCTACGTTCCCAACACCCGTACCATATGCTCACTGATGAATAATCGTGATGCTCCGGTATCGAGTGTAGCTGCTATCGGGACTCCCCCTATCGACACCAGTGCCTTGATCCTGCCCTCCTCCAGTCGTAGCGGGTGCGTTACTGGCGGGGGTTCCAACTGCTGCTGCTCTCCGCCCTGTCCCCCGTCGGACGGAGACGCTGACCGTTTCCCGACCTCGAGTAACGACAGCATCCGATTGTGTGAGTCCCGCTGCGGCCACATTCCCAACAGAACAACAGCTGTGGCTTGTTGCACTCCATAGAGAAATGTCCGATTTCCCCACAATTCCGACATGCCCGTTTCACGTCGCACAGTGGCGCCTTTTGTCATTTTACTTTGCAAAAATCATATTTTCTGAACGAAACAAGATATTTTCAAAATGTTAAAAACGTTTAACAGGGAATTCCCGTAGCTTCGAAATGAGTGTAAGATCCTTAAAATCGGACGGAAGAATTCTTCAGAAGATTTAGTCAAAGTTTAAGTTTCTTTCCATAGGAACTTACACCATAGAATAGCATTGGAAACATATTTTTCATAAATAATTACTGTCCCGATTTTAAAGATCTTTCACTAATTTAAAAGCTTCGGAAATTCACAATAAAACGCCTTTTAAATTTTGGCAATATCTTATTTGGCTCAAAAGATATGATTTTATCAAGGTGAAAATTGGCATTAAAAAGGGTTCTGACCTGCATGCTTCTTGCCGTCCACGACCATGCAGCGCACTCCGCACTGCAGCGGCACAGTTAGCGCACAATTGCGCCCGGCGCGTCTCATTTTTGCGTATTTTTGATGTCATGTGCGATCATTGTTTCATTGATAAAAACCGGGGTGGCAGCTCGGGGCAGACTTTTATTTTTGGAATAGCTTCAGGAATGGTCACAGAAGCTTCCTTTTATAGTCACCCTGCGGAACTCGCTGGGATTCTATGTTAAAAGTTTACATGAAGTTGGAAAACTATGGTGAAAATAGTGGTCCAGTAAAGTACTTATTAAAAACACAATAATGTTCCAAAATTTCAATATAAATATACTATTGGCTTTAGAATCGCCCCATCTTTCATTTACTAAAAGACATCAAGAATCGAGTGAGCCGTTTGGTTATAATACCTTCGCAAAGGTGAAAAATGTTTCCCAAAAGACCATATTGACAAAAAAGTGGAAATATTTTTCCACTTTGGAGACCTGTACCGCCCAAACAGATGAACCAAATTCCAAGAAATTTCACATCCATAAACTATGGCCAATTCTCTATCAAACTGCAGTTTTCGTTTTATATTTGCTCACCATGACCTTTTTGATTTTTGCCACGTGCCTCGGCCAAAGGCGCCACTGTGCGTCGATTGGCCCGTCTGTGTCCTGTGCGATCATCCTATTTGATCCTTCCGGACATTGAGGGACCAGGGCTGCATCTCGTGACACGGATCCAGATGTGCTTACAGTGAGTTCTCCGTTCTCGATGTTTGGGCTCAGCTGGGGCTTTCCGATGCGAGTGGGCACTATTGTAGCGTTTCGGGAGGGGTCGCGGTCTGTGGCGTTCTCATAGCCCGTGATCAACTGTGTCAGCGTGGCTAGTGTCTCGAACTCGTGTCGCCGGGTAAACAGTTGGTATTCCGGCAGTAAAATTTTATAGATGCGCTCCAATATCCTCTCTGGAAAGTTCTGAGCTCTCCGCATCATCAGTCGTAGCTCAATGAGATAGTCCCGGAAGGCTTCCCTTGGACGTTGATATCGAGCGCGGAATTTATCGTCCAAGCGTTGGAAATACCGGGGGGGGTAGGAAGAAATCAAGAAACTCCTTCTTGAATGCCTCCCAGGACTCGCCCTGCATTTGCTACGTGCGGAACCAACCTTCGGCCCGGCAGGTCAACAGTCCAGATATGGCCCGTGGCAAATGGTCAACACTCACCCGGTATGCCGCTATGCGTTCCTCCAGTCTTTCGATGAAGCTCAAAGAATCCGAGAGGCCGTCGAAGAGGATACCCCAGGTGCGCAGTTTGTCCGCCAACATGGAACACGAGATCGCGTCTCGTCCCAGTGCTTGGTGTCTCGGGAATCGGGTCCTGGTGAAGGGGTCGGAGAGCGATTGTCCCTGGGGCTCGGCGCATCTCCGTAACTTGATTTCAATTCCCCCAGCCGCGTCCAAATCGCGTCTAGGTGTTCATCCCTAGAGCCTCTGAGTCCGAACTCCTGCGCTAGATGCTGCAGCTCGTCCTTACGACGGAATGCCATCCATCTTACTCCCATTTACCCGCGTTTGTTAACCCTGAACTTTGGTTGCGTCTTCACTTTGTTAGCACGTGTATTGCTCAGGGTGTCTTGAGGATATACACCTGGCTTACACTTATCTCTGATTCACGCCAGCAACGAAGGATTAGTATCCTTGCTCACTGACCGCGACGGGTCCTTAGCGAGGATCTTGTTTGTTATTATTCGCGGTTCCGCACTGATCGACCAAGATCCTTTTCGAGGATCTCAAATGTCAAAAGACTCGGCTGTTGTTCTCGCAGGATTATATGTTAGTATTTTTCTCTTTCCAAGGATTCACTGCGTTACTTGAGATCGCGCATTGTTCACTTCCCGATGTGTATGCTTTGACTCGATGTCATCGACTGTCCCGTCCTCGTCAAGGCGATCTCCTTCTATTGGCCGCGCACCGTTGTGATCTGCGGCTGCCTCTGCTGCTGTCCTCGTCTTGCACTGCGTCGGCGTTCGGCTCTGTCGCTATGATCGGGTCCGGTGCTGTACTTTTTACTCCCTGTACCCATAAAATGGGTAAAAAGGGGTATTACATCTGTGCAAATGTATGTAACAGGCAGAAGGAGACATATCCGACCCTATAAAGTATATATATTCTTGATCAGTATCAAAAGATATTTCGATTTGGCCATGTCCGTCTGTCTGTCCGTATGAACGCGTCGATCTCAGCAACTACAAGAGCTAGAGGCACCAAATTTGGAATGTAGGTTCCTGTATACCATACGCAGATCAAGTTTGTTTCATATATCAGATATCTCCTCCCGTTTCCCCGCAAATCGACAAAAACCGTTTAACAGTAACAATTTTCAAAATATAGCTTTTAGATTTGGCATGTACAATACTTTAGTTTTTCTTAATCTACTGTCTAAATTTCAAGTCGATCGGATAATAAACACGGAAGTTATTCTCGAAAGAAGATTCAGTGATGCAGCGAGAGGGGGGAAGAAGAAGCACAGCCACAATTTAAAATGCCTGGATACAGGGAGTTCGTAGTCGGGTATACTCGACTATAGCATTCTTACTTGTTTTTACTTATTCTCGTGCCAGTTGTTTTTTTTTTCGAAGAAAATGTCGTCCAATATCGTTGGCATTACTAGTAGAGCAACCTCTGTTTCTCGGTTGTCCAGCCGTACCTGTGTCAACACGGCCGGGCTATCTCTTTCGAAGAACCGTCCGCCAAGGTTATACGAATCCGTATATCCCGCAGATTTGCCTACGTTCCCAACACCCGTACCATATGCTCACTGATGAATAATCGTGATGCTCCGGTATCGAGTGTAGCTGCTATCGGGACTCCCCCTATCGACACCAGTGCCTTGATCCTGCCCTCCTCCAGTCGTAGCGGGTGCGTTACTGGCGGGGGTTCCAACTGCTGCTGCTCTCCGCCCTGTCCCCCGTCGGACGGAGACGCTGACCGTTTCCCGACCTCGAGTAACGACAGCATCCGATTGTGTGAGTCCCGCTGCGGCCACATTCCCAACAGAACAACAGCTGTGGCTTGTTGCACTCCTTAGAGAAATGTCCGATTTCCCCACAATTCCGACATGCCCGTTTCACGTCGCACAGTGGCGCCTTTTGTCATTTTACTTTGCAAAAATCATATTTTCTGAACGAAACAAGATATTTTCAAAATGCTAAAAACGTTTAACAGGGAATTCCCGTAGCTTCGAAATGAGTGTAAGATCCTTAAAATCGGACGGAAGAATTCTTCAGAAGATTTAGTCAAAGTTGAAGTTTCTTTCCATAGGAACTTACACCATAGAATAGCATTGGAAACATATTTTTCATAAATAATTACTGTCCCGATTTTAAAGATCTTTCACTAATTTAAAAGCTTCGCAAATTCACAATAAAACGCCTTTTAAATTTTGGCAATATCTTATTTAGCTCAAAACATATGATTTTATCAAAGTGAAAATTGGCATTAAAAAGGGTTCTGACCTGCATGCTTCTTGCCGTCCACGACCATGCAGCGCACTCCGCACTGCAGCGGCACAGTTAGCGCACAATTGCGCCCGGCGCGTCTCATTTTTGCGTATTTTTGATGTCATGTGCGATCATTGTTTCATTGATAAAAACCGGGGTGGCAGCTCGGGGCAGACTTTTATTTTTGGAATAGCTTCAGGAATGGTCACAGAAGCTTCCTTTTATAGTCACCCTGCGGAACTCGCTGGGATTCTATGTTAAAAGTTTACATGAAGTTGGAAAACTTTGGTGAAAATAGTGGTCCAGTAAAGTACTTATTAAAAACACAATAATGTTCCAAAATTTCAATATTAATATACCATTGGCTTTAGAATCGCCCCATCTTTCATTTACTAAAAGACATTAAGAATCGAGTGAGCCGTTTGGTTATAATACCTTCGCAAAGGTGAAAAATGTTTCCCAAAAGACCATATTGACAAAAAAGTGGAAATATTTTTCCACTTTGGAGACCTGTACCGCCCAAACAGATGAACCAAATTCGAAAAAAATTCACATCCATAAGCTATGGCCAATTCTCTATCAAACTGCATTTTTTGTTTTATATTTGCTCACCATGACCTTTTTGATTTTTGCCACGTGCCTCGGCCAAAGGCGCCACTGTGCGTCGATTGGCCCGTCTGTGTCCTGTGCGATCATCCTATTTGATCCTTCCGGACATTGAGGGACCAGGGCTGCGTCTCGTGACACGGATCCAGATGTGCTTACAGTGAGTTCTCCGTTCTCGATGTTTGGGCTCAGCTGGGGCTTTCCGATGCGAGTGGGCACTATTGTAGCGTTTCGGGAGGGGTCGCGGTCTGTGGCGTTCTCATAGCCCGTGATCAACTGTGTCAGCGTGGCTAGTGTCTCGAACTCGTGTCGCCGGGTAAACAGTTGGTATTCCGGCAGTAAAATTTTATAGATGCGCTCCAATATCCTCTCTGGAAAGTTCTGAGCTCTCCGCATCATCAGTCGTAGCTCAATGAGATAGTCCCGGAAGGCTTCCCTTGGACGTTGATATCGAGCGCGGAATTTATCGTCCAAGCGTTGGAAATACCGGGGGGGGTAGGAAGAAATCAAGAAACTCCTTCTTGAATCCCTCCCAGGACTCGCCCCGCATTTGCTACGTGCGGAACCAACCTTCGGCCCGGCCGGTCAACAGTCCAGATATGGCCCGTGGCAAATGGTCAACACTCACCCGGTATGCCGCTATGCGTTCCGCCAGTCTTTCGATGAAGCTCAAAGAATCCGAGAGGCCGTCGAAGAGGATACCCCAGCTGCGCAGTTTGTCCGCCAATATGGAACACGAGATCTCGTCTCGTCCCAGTGCTTGGTGTCTCGGGAATCGGGTCCTGGTGAAGGGGTCGGAGAGCGATTGTCCCTGGGGCTCGGCGCATCTCCGTAACTTGATTTCAATTCCCCCAGCCGCGTCCAAATCGCGTCTAGGTGTTCATCCCTAGAGCCTCTGAGTCCGAACTCCTGCGCTAGATGCTGCAGCTCGTCCTTACGACGGAATGCCATCCATCTTACTCCCATTTACCCGCGTTTGTTAACCCTGAACTTTGGTTGCGTCTTCACTTTGTCAGCACGTGTATTGCTCAGGGTGTCTTGAGGATATACACCTGGCTTACACTTATCTCTGATTCACGCCAGCAACGAAGGATTAGTATCCTTGCTCACTGACCGCGACGGGTCCTTAGCGAGGATCTTGTTTGTTATTATTCGCGGTTCCGCACTGATCGACCAAGATCCTTTTCGAGGATCTCAAATGTCAAAGGACTCGGTTGTTGTTCTCGCAGGATTATCTGTTAGTATATTTCTTTTTCCAAGGATTCACTGCGTTACTTGAGATCGCGCATTGTTTACTTCCCGATGTGTATGCTTTGACTCGATGTCATCGACTGTCCCGTCCTCGTCAAGGCGATCTCCTTATATTGGCCGCGCACCGTTGTCATCTGCAGCTGCCTCTGCTGCTGTCCTCGTCTTGCACTGCGTCGGCGTTCGGCTCTGTCGCTATGATCGGGTCCGGTGCTGTACTTTTTACTCCCTGTACCCATAAAATGGGTAAAAAGGGGGTATTACATCTGTGCAAATGTATGTAACAGGCAGAAGGAGACATATCCGACCCTATAAAGTATATATATTCTTGATCAGTATCAAAAGAGATTTCGATGTGGCCATGTCCGTCTGTCTGTCCGTATGAACGCGTCGATCTCAGCAACTACAAGAGCTAGAGACACCAAATTTGGAATGTAGGTTCCTGTATACCATACGCAGATCAAGTTTGTTTCATATATCAGATATCTCCTCCCGTTTCCCCGCAAATCGACAAAAACCGTTTAACAGTAACAATTTTAAAAATATAGCTTTTAGATTTGGCATGTACAATACTTTAGTTTTTCTTAATCTACTGTCTAAATTTCAAGTCGATCGGATAATAAACACGGAAGTTATTCACGAAAGAAGATTCAGTGATGCAGCGAGAGGGGGAAGAAGAAGCACAGCCACAATTTAAAATGCCTCGCTTGAGCTGTCGCTTTTGCCGCCTGTGTGTGTGCGTCTTTGTGTATGTGTGTGTATGTGTAAGTGGACGTAGATGTGATTGGATGTTTTAGACCTGGGTACAGGGAGTTTCGTAGTCGGGTATACTCGACTATAGCATTCTTACTTGTTTTTACTTATTCTCGTGCCAGTTATTTTTTTTTCGAAGAAAATGTCGTCCAATATCGTTGGCATTACTAGTAGAGCAACCTCTGTTTCTCGGTTGTCCAGCCGTACCTGTGTCAACACGGCCGGGCTATCTCTTTCGAAGAACCGTCCGCCAAGGTTATCCGAATCCGTATATCCCGCAGATTTGCCTTCGTTCCCAACACCCGTACCATATGCTCACTGATGAATAATCGTGTTGCTCCGGTACCGAGTCTAGCTGCTATCGGGACTCCCCCTACCGACACCAGTGCCTTGATCCTGCCCTCCTCCAGTCGTAGCGGGTGCGTTACTGGCGGGGGTTCCAACTGCTGCTGCTCTCCGCCCTGTCCCCCGTCGGACGGAGACGCTGACCTTTTCCCGACCTCGAGTAACGACAGCATCCGATTGTGCGAGTCCCGCTGCGGCCACATTCCCAACAGAACAACAGCTGTGGCTTGTTGCACTCCTTAGAGAAATGTCCGATTTCCCCACAATTCCGACATGCCCGTTTCACGTCGCACAGTGGCGCCTTTTGTCATTTTACTTTGCAAAAATCACAAGATATTTTCAAAATGTTAAAAACGTTTAACAGGGAATTCCCGTAGCTTCGAAATGAGTGTAAGATCCTTAAAATCGGACGGAAGAATTCTTCAGAAGATTTAGTCAAAGTTGAAGTTTCTTTCCATAGGAACTTACACCATAGAATAGCATTGGAAACATATTTTTCATAAATAATTACTGTCCCGATTTTAAAGATCTTTCACTAATTTAAAAGCTTCGGAAATTCGCAATAAAACGCCTTTTAAATTTTGGCAATATCTTATTTGGCTCAAAAGATATGATTTTATCAAAGTGAAAATTGGCATTAAAAAGGGTTCTGACCTGCATGCTTCTTGCCGTCCACGACCATGCAGCGCACTCCGCACTGCAGCGGCACAGTTAGCGCACAATTGCGCCCGGCGCGTCTCATTTTTGCGTATTTTTGATGTCATGTGCGATCATTGTTTCATTGATAAAAACCGGGGTGGCAGCTCGGGGCAGACTTTTATTTTTGGAATAGCTTCAGGAATGGTCACAGAAGCTTCCTTTTATAGTCACCCTGCGGAACTCGCTGGGATTCTATGTTAAAAGTTTACATGAAGTTGGAAAACTATGGTGAAAATAGTGGTCCAGTAAAGTACTTATTAAAAACACAATAATGTTCCGAAATTTCAATATTAATATACCATTGGCTTTAGAATCGCCCCATCTTTCATTTACTAAGAGACATTAAGAATCGTGTGAGCCGTTTGGTTATAATACCTTCGCAAAGGTGAAAAATGTTTCCCAAAAGACCATATTGACAAAAAAGTGGAAATATTTTTCCACTTTGGAGACCTGTACCGCCCAAACAGATGAACCAAATTCGAAAAAAATTCACATCCATAAGCTATGGCCAATTCTCTATTAAACTGCATTTTCCGTTTTATATTTGCTCACCATGACCTTTTTGATTTTTGCCACGTGCCTCGGCCAAAGGCGCCACTGTGCTTCGATTGGCCCGTCTGTGTTCTGTGCGATCATCCTATTTGATCCTTCCGGACATTGAGGGACCAAGGCTGCGTCTCGTGACACGGATCCAGACGTGCTTACAGTGAGTTCTCCGTTCTCGATGTTTGGGCTCAGCTGGGGCTTTCCGATGCGAGTGGGCACTATTGTAGCGTATCGGGAGGGGTCGCGGTCTCTGGCGTTCTCATAGCCCGTGATCAACTGTGTCAGCGTGGCTAGTGTCTCGAACTCGTGTCGCCGGGTAAACAGTTGGTATTCCGGCAGTAAATTTTTATAGATGCGCTCCAATATCCTCTCTGGAGAGTACTGAGCTCTCCGCATCATCAGTCGTAGCTCAATGAGATAGTCCCGGAAGGCTTCCCTTGGACGTTGATATCGAGCGCGGAATTTATCTTCCAAGCGTTGGAAATACCGGAGGGGGTAAGAAGAAATCAAGAAACTCCTTCTTAAATCCCTCCCAGGACTCGCCCTGCATTTGCTACGTGCGGAACCAACCTTCGGCCCGACCGGTCAACAGTCCATATATGGCCCGTGGCAAATGGTCAACACTCACCCGGTATGCCGCTATGCGTTCCTCCAGTCTTTCGATGAAGCTCAAAGAATCCGAGAGGCCGTCGAAGAGGATACCCCAGCTGCGCAGTTTGTCCGCCATCATGGAACACGAGATCTCGTCTCGTCCCAGTGCTTGGTGTCTCGGGAATCGCGTCCTGGTGAAGGGGTCGGAGAGCGATTGTCCCTGGGGCTCGGCGCATCTCCGTAACTTGATTTCAATTTCCCCAGCCGCGTCCAAATCGCGTCTAGGTGTTCATCCCTAGTGCCTCTGAGTCCGAACTCCTGCGCTAGATGCTGCAGCTCGTCCTTACGACGGAATGCCATCCATCTTACTCCCATTTACCCGCGTTTGTTAACCCTGAACTTTGGTTGCGTCTTCACTTTGTCAGCACGTGTATTGCTCAGGGTGTCTTGAGGATATACACCTGGCTTACACTTATCTCTGATTCACGCCAGCAACGAAGGATTAGTATCCTTGCTCACTGACCGCGACGGGTCCTTAGCGAGGATCTTGTTTGTTATTATTCGCGGTTCCGCACTGATCGACCAAGATCCTTTTCGAGGATCTCAAATGTCAAAGGACTCGGTTGTTGTTCTCGCAGGATTATCTGTTAGTATATTTCTTTTTCCAAGGATTCACTGCGTTACTTGAGATCGCGCATTGTTTACTTCCCGATGTGTATGCTTTGACTCGATGTCATCGACTGTCCCGTCCTCGTCAAGGCGATCTCCTTATATTGGCCGCGCACCGTTGTCATCTGCAGCTGCCTCTGCTGCTGTCCTCGTCTTGCACTGCGTCGGCGTTCGGCTCTGTCGCTATGATCGGGTCCGGTGCTGTACTTTTTACTCCCTGTACCCATAAAATGGGTAAAAAGGGGGTATTACATCTGTGCAAATGTATGTAACAGGCAGAAGGAGACATATCCGACCCTATAAAGTATATATATTCTTGATCAGTATCAAAAGAGATTTCGATGTGGCCATGTCCGTCTGTCTGTCCGTATGAACGCGTCGATCTCAGCAACTACAAGAGCTAGAGACACCAAATTTGGAATGTAGGTTCCTGTATACCATACGCAGATCAAGTTTGTTTCATATATCAGATATCTCCTCCCGTTTCCCCGCAAATCGACAAAAACCGTTTAACAGTAACAATTTTAAAAATATAGCTTTTAGATTTGGCATGTACAATACTTTAGTTTTTCTTAATCTACTGTCTAAATTTCAAGTCGATCGGATAATAAACACGGAAGTTATTCACGAAAGAAGATTCAGTGATGCAGCGAGAGGGGGAAGAAGAAGCACAGCCACAATTTAAAATGCCTCGCTTGCGCTGTCGCTTTTGCCGCCTGTGTGTGTGCGTCTTTGTGTATGTGTGTGTATGTGTAAGTGGACGTAGATGTGATTGGATGTTTTAGACCTGGGTACAGGAGTTTCGTAGTCGGGTATACTCGACTATAGCATTCTTACTTGTTTTTACTTATTCTCGTGCCAGTTATTTTTTTTTCGAAGAAAATGTCGTCCAATATCGTTGGCATTACTAGTAGAGCAACCTCTGTTTCTCGGTTGTCCAGCCGTACCTGTGTCAACACGGCCGGGCTATCTCTTTCGAAGAACCGTCCGCCAAGGTTATCCGAATCCGTATATCCCGCAGATTTGCCTTCGTTCCCAACACCCGTACCATATGCTCACTGATGAATAATCGTGTTGCTCCGGTACCGAGTCTAGCTGCTATCGGGACTCCCCCTACCGACACCAGTGCCTTGATCCTGCCCTCCTCCAGTCGTAGCGGGTGCGTTACTGGCGGGGGTTCCAACTGCTGCTGCTCTCCGCCCTGTCCCCCGTCGGACGGAGACGCTGACCTTTTCCCGACCTCGAGTAACGACAGCATCCGATTGTGCGAGTCCCGCTGCGGCCACATTCCCAACAGAACAACAGCTGTGGCTTGTTGCACTCCTTAGAGAAATGTCCGATTTCCCCACAATTCCGACATGCCCGTTTCACGTCGCACAGTGGCGCCTTTTGTCATTTTACTTTGCAAAAATCACAAGATATTTTCAAAATGTTAAAAACGTTTAACAGGGAATTCCCGTAGCTTCGAAATGAGTGTAAGATCCTTAAAATCGGACGGAAGAATTCTTCAGAAGATTTAGTCAAAGTTGAAGTTTCTTTCCATAGGAACTTACACCATAGAATAGCATTGGAAACATATTTTTCATAAATAATTACTGTCCCGATTTTAAAGATCTTTCACTAATTTAAAAGCTTCGGAAATTCGCAATAAAACGCCTTTTAAATTTTGGCAATATCTTATTTGGCTCAAAAGATATGATTTTATCAAAGTGAAAATTGGCATTAAAAAGGGTTCTGACCTGCATGCTTCTTGCCGTCCACGACCATGCAGCGCACTCCGCACTGCAGCGGCACAGTTAGCGCACAATTGCGCCCGGCGCGTCTCATTTTTGCGTATTTTTGATGTCATGTGCGATCATTGTTTCATTGATAAAAACCGGGGTGGCAGCTCGGGGCAGACTTTTATTTTTGGAATAGCTTCAGGAATGGTCACAGAAGCTTCCTTTTATAGTCACCCTGCGGAACTCGCTGGGATTCTATGTTAAAAGTTTACATGAAGTTGGAAAACTATGGTGAAAATAGTGGTCCAGTAAAGTACTTATTAAAAACACAATAATGTTCCGAAATTTCAATATTAATATACCATTGGCTTTAGAATCGCCCCATCTTTCATTTACTAAGAGACATTAAGAATCGTGTGAGCCGTTTGGTTATAATACCTTCGCAAAGGTGAAAAATGTTTCCCAAAAGACCATATTGACAAAAAAGTGGAAATATTTTTCCACTTTGGAGACCTGTACCGCCCAAACAGATGAACCAAATTCGAAAAAAATTCACATCCATAAGCTATGGCCAATTCTCTATTAAACTGCATTTTCCGTTTTATATTTGCTCACCATGACCTTTTTGATTTTTGCCACGTGCCTCGGCCAAAGGCGCCACTGTGCTTCGATTGGCCCGTCTGTGTTCTGTGCGATCATCCTATTTGATCCTTCCGGACATTGAGGGACCAAGGCTGCGTCTCGTGACACGGATCCAGACGTGCTTACAGTGAGTTCTCCGTTCTCGATGTTTGGGCTCAGCTGGGGCTTTCCGATGCGAGTGGGAGGGGTCGCGGTCTCTGGCGTTCTCATAGCCCGTGATCAACTGTGTCAGCGTGGCTAGTGTCTCGAACTCGTGTCGCCGGGTAAACAGTTGGTATTCCGGCAGTAAATTTTTATAGATGCGCTCCAATATCCTCTCTGGAGAGTACTGAGCTCTCCGCATCATCAGTCGTAGCTCAATGAGATAGTCCCGGAAGGCTTCCCTTGGACGTTGATATCGAGCGCGGAATTTATCTTCCAAGCGTTGGAAATACCGGAGGGGGTAAGAAGAAATCAAGAAACTCCTTCTTAAATCCCTCCCAGGACTCGCCCTGCATTTGCTACGTGCGGAACCAACCTTCGGCCCGACCGGTCAACAGTCCATATATGGCCCGTGGCAAATGGTCAACACTCACCCGGTATGCCGCTATGCGTTCCTCCAGTCTTTCGATGAAGCTCAAAGAATCCGAGAGGCCGTCGAAGAGGATACCCCAGCTGCGCAGTTTGTCCGCCATCATGGAACACGAGATCTCGTCTCGTCCCAGTGCTTGGTGTCTCGGGAATCGGGTCCTGGTGAAGGGGTCGGAGAGCGATTGTCCCTGGGGCTCGGCGCATCTCCGTAACTTGATTTCAATTCCCCCAGCCGCGTCCAAATCGCGTCTAGGTGTTCATCCCTAGAGCCTCTGAGTCCGAACTCCTGGCTTACACTTATGTCTGATTCACGCCAGCAACGAAGGATAAGTATCCTTGCTCACTGACCGCGACGGGTCCTTAGCGAGGATCTTGTTTGTTATTATTCGCGGTTCCGCACTGATCGACCAAGATCCTTTTCGAGGATCTCAAATGTCAAAGGACTCGGTTGTTGTTCTCGCAGGATTATCTGTTAGTATTTTTCTTTTTCCAAGGATTCACTGCGTTACTTGAGATCGCGCATTGTTCACTTCCCAATGTGTATGCTTTGACGCGATGTCATCGACTGTCCCGTCCTCGTCAAGGTGATCTCCTTATTTTGGCCGCGCACCGTTGTGATCTGCGGCTGCCTCTGCTGCTGTCCTCGTCTTGCACTGCGTCGGCGTTCGGCTCTGTCGCTATGATCGGGTCCGGTGCTGTACTTTTTTACTTATTCTCGTGCGTTTTTTTTTTTTCGAAGAAAAAAGATGTGTTGTGGTAAACTAACCTTTACTGTACTTCCAAAACGAATGTCGGGCAAGCTCCCACGTGCGGATGAAGAGAGAGGAAACAAAAATAACTATCATTGGAATATAAGGGAAAAATGTTTTAAATGGCTCAAAGATACACGAGAGTTTCATAAGCAAATGTTGGAAATTTAGCACACCCGAATAACAAATAAAAACATTCTAAATACAAAATCAAAAAGTTATTTTATTATTATTTTGTACTACGAATCTAGCCATTGCTGATCTAATTTGCTCAGCTGACGAATCGTTGTCGTTAGCGGCGAATTGTGTTCCCGGCTGCGGTCGATTAAATACGTCAGATGACTAGGTCTCCTTCCTCTGCACTATTTAATATATTGTGCAAGAAACAACAACATATTATGATGTTGGTGCACTTATTGTATTTATTATCGAGTCACTTTCCGATTCGCCGGAATCTGCCTTTTGTACAACTCTTCTGGATCTCCATAAGCTGTAATTGAAGCTCTTCTGCTTATCGGTTACAGCTGTTGAGAAGGCGTATGGCTTCATCAGGTATTTTGATAATCTGAAAGCAGAATCCCCTTTTAGCAGCAAAGGAACTTTGGTGTCACATGTGACTTTGGCATTGTCCTCAAATAATGGCGTTGACTGTACTCTTGCCTTCAATTGCGACAGCTCATAAATTTCTGAGTCGTGTCAGCGACCGGGAAGCCAACATTTATGTAAAGAAACCTGTAACTACTTTTTAAATGTCAACATGTTTAAACATATAATTTATTCTTACCGATAGTGCAAAGAGAAAAACTGAGTACCACCTCTTATAGTTGTGATGATCTGCGGCCTCCTCGGAATTTCGTTGAATTCTAATATGACAGCCATCTATAGAAATTTTTTTAAGCGTTTTAATTATTTGATTTTCATAGTACAATTTTAAACATACCAATTGCTTCAAAGCACTGTGAGAAGCCAAGAGCTTCAAAACCTTGCACGCAGTCCTTAATCTTGACCTGTGTTATCAAATTCGGTAGCATGTATTCGGCTGTAAGCTCGGTAATTACAGCATTGCAAAATTCGTGTAAAATGTTCGACACTGTTGAGATCGATACACCAAGCAGGCTGCCCTACAGTATTCCGTACACGAGTCCAGTGTACATAGAGCTATGGCAGTTCTCTCTTAAAGTGGTATTGATTTTCGGAAAGGTGTGTCTTGTTTTTTCATCACATATAGCCGCTCCACCAACATCTCAAATGTCGCCCTATCCATTCGGAAACATTCTTTAAAATATTCCGGGGTGCAGTTCTTCACCACCGGTTCCCAAAAATTGCTATGACCTTTCTGCAATACAAATTTTTGTTCTAAAAAGTACTTACACCCAAAAGGGGAAGAACTTACAACAGTCCAAACACTACTTGGAGTGCGATATCGCTTGGCAGAAGAGTCTTCGAACATATTGATGTGCTCCTCCGCCTTTTCCAATAAATTAATCAAATTAGCGTTTTCACTCTCGAATACGTTTGTTACCAGCTTTATTGTACCATTTTTATAATTATGCAAAAAAAATATTCAAGTCAACTTGGCGGTATACAGGCAGTTTAATAACAGCACTCACAGCTGATACAGGTGACACAGCTAACAGCTGCTCAAAATGCTTAATGCGTAGAGTAAACCCACATTTTTGCATTTGGCATTTTGCGTCGAAAATGCTAAATGTAACTCGTAGTGTACAGACACTTTTAGACCAGTACGCAGTAGAGGTGGAGAAACATATGTGTGTGTCCATCGATGTTTTAAAAAAAAAACATCGAAGAAAACATCAATGTTTTTAAATAAAAAACCTTTACAATTGAAACAATAACAATATTATCAGACTAATTTTTTTGAGATCCCTGTTTTTGTTCATAAATAATAATTTGTCTACAATATTAGGACTAGGTCTTGTCTTGCGATCCGAAATGGTTTGTCCAGCTTTGCTAAAAACTCTCAGATTCGCAAAAAGATGATTGGACCATAAAAAGTTTTGGAAATGGTTTTTAATGCTATGTCCTCAGTACTCATGTGTAAAAGAGATTGTTATCTGATATTTTTAAATTCTTAGCTCCCAACATTTAAGAAGGTCGCAATTATCAAGATTGTATATTGTTTCCAAATTTTACCTCACTACAATAATAGCATCTGCCCGGGCAGAGTTGTATATAAAAACATGGCATCGATGTTTCACTCGATGTTTCTCCACCTCTACTACGTAGTTTATCTTATAGAGTAGCCAGACAGTGGGAATGTTTGTGACCAAAAATTTTCAACGCGGCAGGTCCCACACGCTTTGTATTTGTTCGGGTAGGAAATTTTTTGATTATCGTCAGATTACTTCAAACACATTTTTAGAGCTCTTCACAGTAAGTAATTAAACCGATTTTAGAAGATTCGCCTCCACGGTCGGGAAAATTCGAGGAAAACTTTTGTAAATTTTTTTTTATTATTTTTGAACTTAATTTCAAAGCACCTCATATTAAATAATTCGACACATGTGCTACCGATTTTTAAAAATGCACGCACATGTTCGGAAGATAGGTGAACTCTGGAATTCACCATTTTCGTTTTTCATGCGATTGGCATCATACTAGTTTCCAAAGCTATCCACAAAAAGTTCGGTACTTTGGGGGTCAACATACGGGCGGGAAATAATTGGAAAGCATTTGTCTGGAATTTAAAAATTAAATCTGTGCAAATGTATGTAACAGGCAGAAGGAGACATCTCCGACCCTATAAAGTATATATATTCTTGATCAGTGTCAAAAGAGATTTTGATTTGGCCATGTTCGTCCGTCTGTCCGTCCGTATGTATGAACGCAAAGATCTCAGTAACTATAAGAGCTAGAGACACCAAATTTGGAATGTAGGTTCGTGTATTGCAGAAGCAGGTCAACTTTATTTTAGATTTGAGATTGTCCCCCCATTACCCCGCTAATCGATAAAAACCGTTTTACACTAACAGTTTTCGAGATAAAGCTTTAAGATTTGTCATGTACAATACTTTAGTCACTTTTAATCTACTGTCTTAATTTCAAGTTGATCGGATAATAAACACGGAAGTTATTCAACAAACAAGATTCAGTGCTGCATCGCGGGGGGAAGAAGCAGCACAGCCTCCATTTAAAATGCCTCGTTTGCGCTGTCGCTTGCACTGTGGCTCGTGTGTATTCATCTTTGTGTATGTGTGTGTGCATGTGTAAGTGTACGAAGACGCGATCGGAAATATTTGACCTGGGTACAGGGAGTCGGGTATACTCGACTATGGCATTCTTACTTGTTATTCTTGCAATTGGCTCCAACCTCTTTTTCAAAACTACACCAAAAATAATTTAAGAGTGCCAAAAGATTTTGAAAAATCTATTCCCACCCGTCGCAACTGGCGGGAAATTATGTCCTTTAGTCCTTTCAAATATTTTTGAAAGAATAATACTAAAAAAATCTGTAGTTAATTCAAGTGAAAACTTTAAAACAAATCCTTCCATTATTTAAACATAGCGCAACCCTACATTTATCGCATTCAGTTTGCGGAAATCCCGTACACTGCGGAATTATTCACTGCTATCAGCAACTCAATTCAAAAGTCCCAAATTTGGCGGCAAAGTTTTTATATGTTGGTACTAACAGATATCAACCGACCGCCACATTTTTATCGAAAATCGATCATCGATCGATAATGTGAACGCAGCTGGGCCGATTTACTACATAATAATAATATTGCTATTAAGTAGTAAATCGGCCCAGCAGCACTCACATTTTATTACCTAAGAACATAAATAATTAACAAATAAACTTAGTAGCAGCGCGCCTTAAAGCGAAGATCGAGAGCAAAGCATAACCAACACGCTAAGAGACATAAGTAATATGGTGATTTCAGTCGCACTTATAAGTTTTAAGGCCGAGAGAGCGATTCAAGAAAGAGATGTTTTCTCCCTTGCGCACTTTAACGTTTTTATGCAGCAGCTGGCGCATACCGACATTTTCATACAATTTTCTTATACTTCCCGTGTATATTTAAAAAGGTACTGTGAAAATTCCAGGCTTCTAGCCTCTACCGTTTGGGCTGCCCAAAAGTCGCCAGTCAGGTGGTATCTCATAAATACTGCAATAGTTGACCAATTTTCCCTAACTAAACCGTGTTTTGTTTTTGTCGGTTTTTGTATATCGAACTCGGGTTGTTGCATTTATTTCATTATTCCGGCAATAAAGTCAACCTAACCCATTTGAAATCGAATCCTTGATTTATTCCGCGTGTTTTTTTTTTTTTTCTTTCGGACGTTGATGTTCTAAACGGGCAGTACATTCAAGTGGCCCAAACGACACCAAACACGGGCTTGTTAACGCGCGGACCCAGGCAAAATGCAAACCCACCTCCCGCCCAACCGACCGAGGGGCGCGCCGCATAACGTGCGGTAACGAAGATCGCGAAACATATAAATACGAACAGACTAAATAAAAGTTAAATATCAATTAAACAATATAAAAACTATAGATTACACAGATAACTTAAAATGGAAGTTCTAAGTAAGGAAATAGAACTAGCATTACATATTAAATGATAAAGATTGTTATAATTAGAACATATGATACGAAAAGGGTTATGGATAGCATAGTTAGTGTTACAAACTTGAAGACAAAGGGGAAGAAAGTTTCTGGAATTTCTAATCGGAACTGCAAAACTAATCTGGCTAATTAATTCAGAAGAATCAATTTCTCCTTTAATTAGTTTGTGTAAAAAAATTACACCAAGCATGGTTCTACGATCAGAAAGAGAAGGAAGATTTATTAGTAAAAGTCTACTACGATAAGAAGGCAAGTGAGTATTAGGATTCCAGTTAAGACCCCGGAGAGCAAAGAGAAGAAATTGTTTTTAAAACCAAAGTTGTGAAATTTGGAGCTGTCTTTATATAAAGTAGCTCTACCGAATATTTACCCGTGTTCTTATTAGCAAACCACTTGTTCGAATTGAGTCGGTTGATGATTTGGGTATCCCATTAGATCCTAGATTAAGTTTGTCAAGCAAATTTCTTCCGCTGCTAACCAAGCCTTCGGTGTCCATTAAGCGTCAGTCGAAAGAATTTAACGACCCCTACATTACTAAAACTCTTTATACTTCACTTGTTCGACCCAATCTTGAGTATGGATCTTGTATTTCGTGTCCCCAATGCAAGGTTCATCAGGATAGATTAGAATCGTTACAAAAACAATTTCTGCTCTTTGCACTCCGGGGTCTTAACTGGAGTCCCAATACTCGCTTGCCTTGTTTGCTTTCCTTGCTTGCAATGCTTGGTATAATTTTCTTACGCAAACTAATTAATGGGGAAATTGATTCTTCTGAATTAATCAACCAAATTAGTCTAGAAACTTTCTTCCTCTTTCACTTCAAGCTAATTCTGCTATCCATAACCCTTTTTGTATCTTATGTTATAATTATAACAATCTTTTTCACTTGAATGTACTGCTCGTTTAGTACATCAATGTCTAAACATATAAAAAAAACAAGGCAAAACAAACACACTTGCTGGTGCTGATAGCGATTTGGCAGACCAAGTGAAGATAAGGAGAAATAATTTTGCTCGTGTACTTACAAATCTTGTTTTGCTTTCTGTTTAACAGTAGAATTTTCGTCTTTTCGCCCTATTTTCAGATATTTCACTTGAATGCTCGGCGCTACCTTCCACTTTACTTGTTCCCGCTTCATTCACTTGTAAACCTATGTATAAACACTTGCAGTGAATCGATGTAAGTTTGGGAAATGTTCCCACAAGGTAGAACTCAAAATACGCTATGTTGAACGATTTAGAATGCTCTAGTCGACTATACCCGATAACGAAGCTAGAAGTTCTACAACTTCCAAACATATCTACGTACAGTTACACATACACTGCCATTGGTTTGCATATAATCTGTATTTTGTACACAAAATTTAATTGAACAAATATGTTTAACCGCCAAAACCGTACAGGGTACGACCTTGTCTCTTCAGCGCGTACACAACATCCGTGGCTGGACTGTCTTCCTCTTGGCATGTTCGGTGTGTGTGACGACATCATGGATAACATTTTCCAGGAGAACCTTCACACCTGCACACGATTTTCTTCATAAATGAGACCCGAGATGCGCTTCACGCCACCACGACGGGCTAGCTGGCTTCGTTATGCCCTGGATGTTATCACGCAAAACTTTGCGATGACGCTTGGCGCCACCTTTTCGCAAGCATTTGCCACCTTTACCACGACCAGTCACTTTTCACTTTATAAATTGACTTTACACTGCACGAACGCCACAAAGCGACTGCGCTGCTGCTTCCCCCCCGCTCTGCAGTACTGAATTTCCTATCGCAAATAACTTCCGTGCTTGAAATTGTCGGGGGGTATCTCCCCCCGAAATCTGAAATCTGAAACAAACTTGATCTGCGTATGGTATACACGAACCTACTATATTCCTACTTTCGTCAACCGTAAGAAATACACAAAACTAACGTATCACAGTTTTCCCTCCCGTGGGGGTAGGAAACTATATAGTTGAGCCACGTGACTATTGTTTTTTGTGTAGGGCTATGAAAATATCTTTGAAGCCGATCTAACTAAACAAATAATCCCACTCATTTGTACTTGACTTCCATTTCCCGCCCGTGGCGACGCGGAGTAGATTTTCCAAAATCATTTGGCATTTGAAAACCAATTTAACGAATAATACTAAAAATCCAGTCTAAAGCTTTCCAACTATTTTCCGCCCGTTGTATTGCCCGCAAAGTACCGAGTTTTTTTTATTTACATTTGGAAATTATTATGAAGAGTGAATTTTAATAATTGGATGATAAACAGAAAAGTTTTAAAATGAAGTCAATCGGACGATAATCACAAAACTTGCATACAACAATTTTCCGCCAATTTTCCGACCATGGGGCTGAATTTTTCAAAATCGCTGATACACGTGTCGAATTATTTAATGTGTAGAGCTTTGAAAATGAGTTTGAAGTCAATCGGACGATAATCAAAAAACTTGCATACAACAATTTTCCGCCAATTTTCCAACCATGGTGCTGAAATTTTCAAAATCGCTGATACACGTGTCGAATTATTTAATGTGTAGAGCTTTGAAAATGAGTTTGAAGCCAATCGGACGATAATCAAAAAGGATCATACAACAGTTTTCTTCGAATTTTCCGACTTTGGAGGTAGATTTTCCAAAATCTTTGACCATTTAGTTTTCCTATAGAACAATGAAAATGAGTTTGAACCCAATCGCATGAAAATTAAAAATTGCGAATTCAAGTTTTCCAACGATTTTCAACCTTGGGGATGAATTTCCAAAATCGCTTATACACGTGTCGAATTATTTAATGTGTAGAGTTTGGAAAAAGAGTTTGAAGCCAATCGGACCATAATCAAAAAAGTTGCATGCAACAGTTTTCCGCCAATTTTCCGACCATGGGGCTGAATTTCCCAAAATCGCTGATGCACGTGTCGAATTATTTAATGTTTAGAGCTTGGAAAATTTGTTTGAAGGTGATCGGATTAAAATTAGCATTTCGCCTATACAACCTTAAAACCCCCATTTTCCGCCCATGGGGGTGGATTTTCCAAAATCGGTGAAATGTGTGTCAAATGAATTTTTGTGTAGATTTTTGAAAATGAGTTTGAAGCCGACGGGATGGTAAACAAAAAAGTTTCATACAACAATTTTCGGCGATTTTCCACACTTGTGGGTGGAATTTTCCAAAATACCGTCTTAGCGTGCACTTTTATCATAGATGGAACCAACCTACTGTGAAAATTTCAGCTTCCTAGCTCTTACGGTTTGGGCTGTGCGATTATTGCCAATCAGTCAATCAGTCAGTCAAAACGAACTCTTTTATACATGTATATAAAGAGTCCGAGACATTCGCACGGATTTAATTTCAAATTATCCATCCGGTCCATGAAAACTGAAAAGTTCTCGCCAAATTCAAAGAAAGTAGAAAAACAAGTCCCGGCAATTTACTTGGATCGGCGAAATCGCAGGATTTTACTTCAAAATCCAATTCAACGTGTGTGTGCAGGGAACCATTTAATACACCTAATGCGGCAAATACTCTCCGTGAATAAAAAGGTTAGTTATTTTCAACACCGAAATGATATAATTTTTATTGAATTATAAATATTCAATTTCTCCAGGGAGACGCAATACAGAAGGTGCGTCACAAATATAGCATTCAATCGAGTCAGGTTGACAATACGCAGTTGTTCATTTTGTTTTGACGCAAATTTAACACACAAAGTAAAAAATATGGCAAAAAATGGCAGAACAGTAGAAAAAACACAGTTGCCTTTCAACAGGCAGATGGTTCCTATGAATTAAGACGATCTGGAGCACTTGGAGGATGACTGGGATGCGGATGGGCGAATTTTAAAATGTGTGTGAACTTAACTGCTCCTAAAAGGCCTTGTCGAATAGTTGCCATGTCGAGGGTGCATCTCCGGACACTCCTTCCTTTTTGACCTAATCATTACTCAAAACAAGAACATAAAAAGATATAAACATTCTACTATTTTAAAAATTATTTTTGGCCCAAAATTTATGCTCAAGCACATAGCGTGTTTAATAAAAATTAAAAAAAAGTACTAACAGCTGTCAGGGTGAATGGCAACACTCGTAATGAATGTGGCGAACTGAACATTCGGGCATTCTGGCCCCAATATTGAAAATGGCGTCGAATGTGACGCATGTGCTGTCGTGGAACCGATCGTACCATTGGCAATTTATATACATAAAAGAGTTCGTGCTGACTGACTGATTGGCAATCATCGCACAGCCCAAACCGTAAGAGCTAGGATGCTGAAATTTTCACAGTAGGTTCCATCTATGATAAAAGTGCACGCTAAGACGGTATTTTGGAAAATTCCACCCACAAATGTAGCAAATCGCCGAAAACTATTGTATGAAACTTTTTTGTTTACCATCCAATCGGCTTCAAACTCATTTTCAAAGATCTACACAAAAATTCGACACATATTTCACAGATTTTTGAAAATCCACCCCCATGGGCGGAAAATGGGGGTCTCAAGGTTGTATGGGCGAAATGCTAATTTTAATCCGATCACCTTCAGCGATTTTGGGAAATTCAGCCCCATCGTCGGGAAATTGGTGGAAAACTCTGGCATTCGACATTTTTAATTTTCATGCGATTGGCTTCAAACTCATTTTCATTGTTCTATAGGAAAACTAAAAAGGCGTGGTGGTCAAAAAATTCGGAAAATCTGAATCCAAAGTCGGAAAATTCGAAGAAACCTGTTGTATGATCCTTATTTGATTATCGCCCGATAGGCTTCAAACTAATTTTCAAAGCTCTAAACATTAAATAGTTCGACACGTGTATCAGCGATTTTAAAAATTTCAGCCCCATGGTCGAAAAATTGGCGGAAAACTCTGGCATTCGACATTTTTAGTTTTCATGCGATTGGCTTCAAACTCATTTTCAAGGTTCTACACAAACTCATAATAGGCGCGGTGCCCAAAGATTTTGGAAAATCTACCTCCAAGTTCGGAAAATTCGCGGAAAACTGTTGTATGCAACTTTTTTTATTATCGTCCGATTGACTTCATTTTTAAACTTTTTTGTTTATCATCCAATTAATTTGAAACTCATTTTCAAAGCACCTCGCATTAAATAATTCGACACATGTGCTACCGGTTTTGAAAAATGGACGCCCACGGTCCGGAAGGGGTTGTCTGGAATTCAGCTTCATAATAATTTTCAAATATAAATTTAAACAAGTAAGAATGTTATAGTCGAGTATACCCGACTACGAAACTCCCTGTACCCAGGTCTAAAACATTCAATCACATCTACGTCCACTTACACATACACACACACATACACAAAGACGCACGCACACAGGCGGCAAAAGCGACAGCGCAAGCGAGGCATTTTAATTGGTGGCTGTGCTTCTCCTTCCCCCTCTCGCTGCATCACTGAATCTTCTTTCGTGAATAACTTCCGTGTTTATTATCCGATCGACTTGAAATTTAGACAGTAGATTAAGAGAGACTAAAGTATTGTACATGCCAAATCTTAAAGCTGCATCTTGAAAATTGTTACTGTAAAACGGTTTTAATCGATTTGCGGGGGAACGGGGGAGATATCTGAAATATGAAACAAACTTGATCTGCGTATGGTATACAGGAACCTACATTCCAAATTTGGTGTCTCTAGCTCTTGTAGTTGCTGAGATCGACGCGTTCATACGGACAGACGGACAGACAGACGGACATGGCCAAATCGAAATCTCTTTTGATACTGATCAAGAATATATATACTTTATAGGGTCGGAGATGTCTCCTTCTGTCTGTTACATACATTTGCACAGATGTAATACCCCCTTTTTACCCATTTTATGGGTACAGGGAGTAAAAAATCTCGGTACTTTGCGGGCAATACAACGGGCGGAAAATAGTTGGAAAGCTTTAGTCTGGATTTTTAGTATTATTCGTTGAATTGGTTTTCAAATGACAAATGATTTTGGAAGTCGAGTAGAAATGAGTGGGATTATTTGTTTAGTTAGATCGGCTTCAAAGACATTTTCATAGCCCTACACAAAAAACATTAGTCACGCTGCTCAACTATATAGTTTCCTACCCCCACGGGAGGGAAAACTGTGATACGTTAGTTTTGTGTATTTCTTACGGTTGACGAAAGTAGTCAAATTCAACATAATGCATTTTAATCTAAATATTTCGCCGGGCAACGCTGGCGTTTTACCAGCTAGTATGATATAAATGTCCGATTTCGACCAAATTTGGTCAGCTTATTTGAACAAGAATATATGTATGTATGTATGTATGTACAAATATATTTTGCGGTGTCGGAAACGTCTTCAATGCGTGGCAAAATTACGTCTGCAAGGGATTACAAATAAATGCTTACTACACTTTTCGGGACGGAAACGTCTTCAATGCTTTACAAATTTTCGGACAGGGGTATGAAAATCAAATAATTGTATTTACAAACCAAACCTGTATCACGTGTGCAATCCTTATAATGCGCAGTGCATGTACATATGTATGTGTGTATGTACATATGCATGTGTGTGTATGTACAGTACTTACATACATACATATGCATATACGGACCATGGCAAAGTACAACATATTCGGTGAAATCCCAAATGCAAATACAAATTGCTTTTCATATTTTAGTCAATGTCAATTTATTGCTCTAAATACCTACATACATACATACGCCACATACATACTTATTAAGTTCGCACTCTGCCCGACAATGACAACATGCTAACTTAATCAAATTAGTTCCAATAAGTTAGCGAAATTTAAGTTGACTTAACTAAATTAAATGTTTTACACATTTGTGTAAATGCCGACTTAACAGAGTCAGCATACATACATAATTGATATATATGTAAGCAAAATGTATTTGAGTTTTTGATGTAATTTTAACATGAACATGTATATTTTGTTTCGTTATCTTTGTGTTTATTGATAATACCATAAGCATTGGATTACTTTTTTTGTTGATGAATTCAGCTAATTACAGACATTAATTTTATTTATTACTTTTGATTTAGGTATAAATTGTACATAGGAAATCATAATAAAAGTACAATATTGTATATATGTATGCATGTGTGATTTTGTGGCATATACATATAAACATAAGTAAGAATGCATTACATGTACATACATACATATATAGAGATAGTTTCACATTTATATATGTATGGGGTTTCTGAAATGAACATTTTTTTTATGGTTGCTCAAGTGATGCGTTCATATCAACCAGAAAACATTTAAGGAGTAGCTTTATAGTTAAGCGTTATCTTAGTTTATGCGTTTACCCAAATTTGTCGCGAAATCAAATTAGATTCATATAATTAACACTTTCATTCTGCATTGATTTATGTTTTATATTTTTGTTAACGAAAAATGGATTTAATGAATTGGTATCAATATAAAAAAAAAAAATGAGAACGTTTCATACAATGCCAATATTTGCAAAAATACAAATTTACGAAAAATAAAAAACCTCGATTTTTTCTGATAGAATTCTTAGGTACATTATACATATGTAAGTGATGCTTAAGAAAATAGGAGCACGGCCATAAAAAGTTTAAGTTTGGAGATTTCACGAGTGTTGTAATTTAAAAGGATTAAGCCAATTATACATATGTACGATTGTAATTTGTTGTTTGAAATTATTCACAGAATGGTATTATATTTGAATAACAGAAATACATTTTTGCTTCCGTCACATTGGTTATTTATGGGATATTACTTGTATTTTATGGGTAATACTTGATAGGACCACTTTATATATTTATTTAAACATAGCGCTTTGTATGTATTCGCGAGTGCAAGTTTTCTGTCCTAGTTAAACTTAAAGGAAATATAGAATTTTGTAATTATTGAAGTGCAGTGCACTTTTATTAACGTACGTATTTATTTATCCTTGTTGAGCGTTGGTTTTTGGTTATGCGGGTGTTGACAAAAAAAATTAAGTATGAACATAATATAGTCGGAATTTGGGTTACAATTTAGAAGATTATACGTATATTAAGTTCAAATAATAATCAACATGTATATTAAATTGCAACCATTTTCAGTAGTTTTTTTTCAGTAAAGCTAGAGTGAAGCACTCTCGAATACGTTTACCATGTAACAAATGATAAAGTTCATACTATGGCGGTCACGAGGTCTTAATATTCATACACGGTGCTACTTGTTATGCATGTGAGTGTTGTACTTTCACGATCGTTACTTCCGTTAGTCCATATGTTAAGATTTCGTTAAACATTTATAAATTTTTTTAGATTTTAAAGTTAATTCTTTTATTTATTGTTGTAGCTTATATGGCCGTCAATTATATATGTAAATAGTTTACTTTTACTTTTACTTTTACTTTTTTTTTTTTTTTTTTTTTCTAATAAGTATGTTATTTAAATCATTCTTATTTTTGTTTGTATATAAATTAAGGACTTAAACGTTATAAGAAAAATGTTTTATAAATTGTATTGTTTACTGATTTTATTCTTCATCATTACATTAAATTTTGTAATTTACGCAATATTTTCATTGCCTATTTATTTTCTATGTGATTTTTTGTAAATGCTGTAATTTTATTTGACTGCTTCATTAAGACCAACTTCCTGTTGTTTATATAAATGTATATATATATATGTATATGTAATGTATATATGTATATATATATATGTATATATACACATAACATATATATATATATATGTATAAGGATTTTGAGTTTTGAAGTCCGACCTATTAGACTGACGCGTCACCCGTTATTCATACACATATGTACGGCTATTACAGTATAATCACCATATTTTCGTGCTCGTGCTATCAATAGTAGTCAATTTGTGTTTACTATGTATATGTATATATCGAACGTCGCCGCCCATATACATATTTATTGCAAGTATGTAAGTATATGACTTTTATACGATTTGAACTAACTTTACGTACATTAATCTGTAATTGTTACCGGAATTCTGACTAACCAACTGACTAACAGCGACAGCTCATCATATGTTCTGCTTCAAATTTTTCTTTTACACTAATAATATACTTGTATGCGTGTATGTCTAGTTGCATGTTGCTGTGTATGCTGTGTTTTGGTTTGTTGTATAAGTATAATAAGTATATAGCAATATAAATAATTTGTATATAAAGTTCTTGTTTTTGCTGTGGTCTACATTGCAGTCAACGTTTTCCTTTCTCATTCATTATCGCTGATGAATTCGCACCGCATCAAGCGTTTTGAACACACTCCATACTCGTTTCCCTGTTTGAGCCTAACAACAGTAACAAACAAGGAACCATTGACACCAGAGCACAAAAATTATGATATTGATGCGACATATATATGTATGTATGTATCTACACCTACATATGCATATATTTGAGGGGATGTCGTTTTGTTGCTGCTGTTGTTATTGTCGCTGCTGCTGCTGCTGCTGCTGAACGCTGACTGCGCGCAACCACCGCCACGTTGACCCTACCCCACCCATTAATACGCATTGTGCACGACACTTAGTTCCACACGCGTAGGAACGAGTCCCACGATCCTGTTGCTACTGCCATACCATTTTCAGTGACTCCCAAACATGAAACACGGTTATCATGACCGGCGAGAATGCCTGAGCGCTCTGCCTTCATTGTGTCCCATACATTACAGTTGAAGTCGTCATACCCCGCTAATAACAGACGGCCGCTTTTTGAGAACGCAACGGAGGTTATACCACAAATGATGTTGTCATGAGAATACATAGCCAATTCCTGATCAGCACGTATATCGAACAGGCGGCAAGTTGCGTCGTCGGATCCTGTTGCAAAGGCTTGTCCGTTAGGAAAGAAGGTAACGGCATTTATATCAGATTCATGACCGGGGAACGTTTGTTTGCAAACACCTTCTCGAATATCCCACAACTTAGCAGACGCGTCACAAGCGCCGGATACAAATGTTTTACATTGAGGTGCCAGTGAAAGGGCCATTACATCTCCCGTATGACCAAGAAAAGAAGTGACCTGTAAACCAGTTTCGATGTCCCAAAGACCGCACGACATATCACCTGAGCTGGTCACGATTTGATTGTCGTCCAGGAAACGGCAGCATGATAGATAGCCACCATGGCCCGGCAGCTCACGCGACACACGGACGTTACCTTCGCGTGTCTTTAAGTTATAGATTGAACACATGTTGTCGAGTCCACCACAGGCAACGTAGCTTCCCGATGGCGCGTATGCACAGGTCATTACCCACGATGAGCGCAGCGGTATGGCATGCACTTTGTTCGTGGTGTGCGAGTCCCAAACGATCAGTTTACCATCCTGTGAGGCTGATACGAGGTTTCTGGAGTCATTTCCCCAATGCATGGCATAAATTTTTGCCAGATGGCCACGCAGCGTACGTCGCGTGCGCATTTGTATACGTCCAATTGGTTCCAGCGAAGCAGCAGCCTGCAACAGAGACGTGTCACACGCAACCTTTCGTGCATCTCGAATTGCATTCTTGAGAGACTCGGCTTCTTGTCTTAGACTGTCTAGTTCATTCATCTTATATTTCTTGAAAGTCTCGCTCTTTTTTGTAAGCTCTTTCTCTCTTTCGCACTCGCAGTGTCTCTTTTTAGGGTTTGCCAACGAGCCGTTTGAAATTGAACTAGACTGACGACTTGCTGAATTTCTGGATTCAAAGCTAGATATGTAATTTTTGTTAGTTTTAAATATTTCTTGGTATAATACGCGAAATCAAACTTACCTTTATATTAATGTTGCTTTTTGTGACTGTTCGTCAGCGTCTCCTGATGATCTATTGTTTGATTTACTGCAGTTGCCTTCCAATACGCTTGTAGCCAAGCAAATGTTTTCCTAGCTGGATATTCAGCAGTTACAGGTATGATTGTTGCCAAATGAAGATAACTTTTCTACAATGTCCAAGGGTAAAATTTTCGTTGGGTTCTTGTTACACCTTTTATCCGTTTTATTTCTGCTTGTTTCACTTAAATTAATATGTTGAGAACACTTAGTTGCCTCTCTTGGCTTTAATTATTGTGTTATTTAGTAAACCTGGTTATCGTTATTAATCTGTGCGAATGTGTGAAAGAACGTGCAGTTGATTAACTATGTCTGCACCAAAACCTTGGTACTTACTCTACGTTTTCTTTTCTTTCGAATCACAAAACGATTTTGGTGTGCACCTTTGTCCTTTTTATTACTTTAGTACTACGCACTTTTTGTTTTCTGTCTACAATGGATAACCCATATACTTAGCGCAAAGATTCGACAGCGCTGGATACAATTTTCCTCACAAAATGTCTCCGCTTATTATATGACAATTTATAACATAAGCAGCATATAATTTGATATCAGTACTATGGTTTTACACTGTTTTCAGTTATTTTCAGATTTGCGTTTACTTTTTTGAAACATTTAAGTGTAATTTTTATATTCTGTAACTGCCGCAAGTCAAATATTTTTTTCTTTTGCTGGTGGCTGCTCGTTTGGTCCGACTGTATTTACCCGTGCTTATTTTCCCTTGGTTGCTCGATTCTCTTTTTTGGTACACCAAAATTGCAATTTTTGCACCACCACTGTCAATAGCAACGCAACTAATTGGAGCAAGCAGTACAGCCAGTGTTTCGTAGTGGCGAGTATCGGTATGTATGTCAGTATGAGTAGGTTCGAGGGCGGTGCGACAAGCAAGTCAAATGTTAGTGACCGTTTATCCCATTCGCACCAACGATAAGTGACGTTTCATGAAATTGACAGAGCGAGAAAGTACAAGAGAAAAATCAATTTTAAATACTAAAATATTATTCAAGATAAATATCTAAATAAGTATAAACTGCTAACAAAAGAAAGTAAAAATGCTATATTAATAAGATTAAATAAATGTGTACACAACCTTTGTATACTTAAGTAAATGTACATATGTACATATGTAGCTTCGACTTGAATCGAAAATTGCATTCAATAAAATATGTACATATGTACGTACATATATACATAAATCATTAAACACATTTAAGTATATACATACATAAGTATGAATGTATGGATATACATACACATGTACTTTTGCTACTTAAATTCTTACACTAATGACCACACACCTGGCCAACTTAGTCGCCGTCTCTTTAAAAGTTTGTGAAATACTTTACTGACGCTTCTATGTTACAATGTTACACCATAATCTAATACAAATCAGTTTACATTTAAGTGTGTAGGTAGATGTTAAAACTGTTAACTACTCGTCAGTAAACTCGGCAACTTTTTTCACAGTATATTTATCTTAACACTTTTCATTTGCACTCTACAATTGGCAGCCAACACCTAAAAGTAGTAAAGGCATGCACGAAAAGTATCGATTTTCCTTTAGTCGATGTATCTCATGGCCTTCCACACAATGTCAAAAACTGCGTTTACACGAAAAATCTCGTTAACGTAATCAAGAATTCCACTGCTAAAGGACATTCAACGTTCTCAAAATACGGTATATCCAATGCAACTAACCACTTACTAAAAACAAGTGTATATACCACAAGACGAAGCTTACTATAAATTTTTGCGTCTACGGCATACAAAGTCATTGTTTTTCATTACTTATATAGGAAAGAATCATGATGTAACGTTTAAAGATTGATACAACACATAATATTAAAGATGTGTGACAGTAAATAACTCGCGAGTAGCAAAATATGAAATTAAATGCACGATAAATATATACATATGTACTTAAACAACAACCAAACATCCAAGTAGTACACATTGTTCACTAATATCGATTAATATTGCAGTTCCAATGAGTATTCCAAGACGTCCGAGTTGAAAAATATCTCTATGTTTATACGTACAGTGCATGATATACATAGCTAATTAGGAGCCCTCAACAAAATTAACTAACGATACATTGTAGTAACTAATTTCAAGTAGCACACTCTAAGAGCAACAGCTGAACTGCAATTTGTGTTTAGACATCTCGAAATTGATGGAATATAAAATAAATTAAATAAAATTATAAAAATAACTCAACATTATGATCTATTGAATTCAATTTAATAAACCATGTGTTGGAAATAAATTAATAAATTAAAATAAATATTCTTAAGCCTATTTAACTTCACTTACTTGTATAATTGTTTATTTGAAAAATATTTAAATAATAACATTTTCCGTTGGACATTTGCGAAAACGAAATCGATAACTGTTGTGAACTCCTCAAACCAGTAATCCTTTGTATTTTTAAGACGTCGGAATTAAATGTAAGTACCAGACCATGAAGAGACTTAAAATATATTCAATAAGCACAATTTTCTAACATCACTTTATAATATACAGAAACGCTTGATTTTCTTGTTAACTTAATATATTAAAGTCAAGCAACTACTGCAGTTGTCACATTTGAAATGCATGGAAATTGGGTGTGTGTCAATCGGCTGAGCTGCCAGCTGCAGACTCCTTTGGCAGCAACGCATAGGAGAATTCCAATTTGATAGCTTTTTATGGCATTTTCTTAAAATATTTTGCAAATATACCAAATATCGATTAATATTATTAAATATTTATCGCACTTTTTCGCATCTTCAGATTAGGAGAAGTGCAAGACTTTTCGAAGACAAGGGTAAGGGCTTAAGAGTGTTGAAAACATTTATCAGTACAAGTTTTTGTTGTCAACACTCACACGTCTGTTATTCTACAACACTGCTACGGCAAGTGAAATCCCTAACTAACTTGTTCTTCGATGCATGAATCCATTTTATCATAGCAATAACAATTCGGTAATTCTAAATGTTAGGGACCTCACATGGAGACTGCATCAAAATGCATGCTATTAGTCTTAAACGACGCGTCTAAAAATTAGAAAGCAAATTCCGGTGGCGTAGCAAGACTTTATTGCCGAAATAATGATATGAATGCAAATAGAAGTTGACCGATAATTGATCGATTTTAGTATTGGAAAACATCAAAAAATTACCAGAGCTGCCAGACGGTTCAAAATAAAACCGCACTAAAAGACCCTCTGCTTCGTGATAATTCGTAAAACGGTCTTTTGCGCATGTATGTGTGGATAAGGAAACAAGAAGTGTCTCGATGCAGTAGTGCACTGTAATTCGATTCACAGCGAATTTTTAATGTCTTCTAAATTAATATAAATTAATAGTAATAATATTTATATGCACACACACTAGCGCCTTATCGTTTTCTCCTTTCGTCTTCCATGCTTTGCCTGTGGAAACAACATAATCAAAAAACAGCAACAAAAACATGATCTTTTTTGCGGATTATTTATCGTTTTGCCCAGTTACTGACTGCTCCGTAATTAAGCGACGAACGAGTCTGCGCTCCCAAAATGGTCAGCGAAAGACCAATCGTGCGTTATAGGCTATTCACACTGGGCCACCATCTACCACCCACCATCATCTGGCATGATGGTCCGATAGTTTTACTCGTGCCAAAATTTGACCATCAGCTCCAACATCTCATTTGGATGTTCCTATCCCACACGTGCCTTTTCGATTTTAAACCGATTGTTTTCGTATGCAACACTGAATATTTGCCATTCACTACGAAAATGTAAACTATGTAAACATAAATTAATGGCAAAACTAATAGGAACAAGAGTAGAAACAAGTGAGAAATGGCGGAATCAAGTAAGTAAATAAAAGTTTTAAAATCCTTGTTATTAATAATGGATATTTGATTCACAGCATGCAAGAATACGCAATCCAGGGTGAGCTGGACGGCCGAGCTCGAAAATATGCTAATATATTTGTGGGGGGAAAACATAGGCGATTTGTGAGGCGCACGCAAGAACTCCCATATCTATATGGAGATGTTTGCTGCTTTGAAAGATGCCGGTTTTCATGGTGTCTGGACCGATGTGCGCACCAAAATTGAGAATTTGAATATTTCGGCTTAAGATACTGACTCCAGCGTGTTGACACCCACGACTCAGCATGATTTTACTGATAGTTTATTTGGGATGTCATTGTGTCAAATCAATGGTATCCCAAATTCGTTACATAAAAGGCTTGATCTTATTTTTGTCTTGGATTCCTCCTTCTATTCTGTCTCCCGGACTATACCTATATCCATTCCTGAAGATCCTTATCACCCATCTTTGGAAGTGTTGATTGACTTACCAGCCAGGATGCCAAGCCCAGGCAGAAAATTTGCAGAAAGAGTTCGTCAATTTCGGAAAACCGATTTTTCTAAACTTGCTATGCTCCTATCCCAGACTGACTGGACCCAGCTGTACATGTGTAGAGATATGTATTGTGCAATCGAATAGTTTTATTTAACTTTAAATTCATTAATTGATTCCTGTGTTCCATTTTGTAACCCACGTAGGTCAACAAACCTGGTTTGTGAAATATAGATCTACTACCACTAACCTATTGGAATTCACTTCATTTGTCATCAAGGGATTTCAATCTAAAAAGCAAACAGACGTTATTTACACTGATTTCAGTAAGGCCTTTGACTCTGTTAATCATTCTCTTTTACTTCATAAACTTCACCTTCTGGGATTTCCAAATAACTTAATTCTTGGATCTCCAACTATTTAACTCTTAGAACCCAAAAAGTGTATTTCAAAGGCTTAGTTTCTAGGTCTGTTCAAGTTACTTCCGGAGTTCCACAAGGAAGTCATCTTGGCCCCTTATTATTTACTCTGTTCATAAATGACCTTCCTTCTGTTGTAAATCACTCCCGGGTGCTGATGTATGCCGATGATGTTAAAATTTGTCTGTCATCTACTGATTTCTTATCCGGTCAAAGGTTGCAAACTGATCTTGATAGTTTTCAAGCCTGGTGTCGGGTAAATTTATTAAATCTTAATTGTGGAAAGTGTAACGTAATGTCCTTTTACAGGCGAATGCCCTTTCTTAATAATTATATTCTTAATGGTAAGCCGCTTGCTCGAATTGAGTCGGTTGATGATTTGGGTATCCTCTTAGATCCCAAGCTTAAGTTTGACAAGCATATCTTTTCCACCACTAATCGTGCCTTTGGTGTCCTGGGTTTCATTAAGCGTTGGTCGAAGGAATTTAACGATCCCTACATTACTAAAACTCTTTATACTTCTCTTGTCCAACCTATTCTTGAATATGGTTCTTGTATTTGGTGTCCCCAATACAAGGTTCATCAGTATAGATTAGAATCGGTACAAAAACAATTTCTGCTCTTTGCACTCCGGGGTCTTAACTGGAATACTAATACTCGCTTGCCTTCTTATCGCAGTAGACTTTTATTAATAAATTTGTCTTCTCTTTCTGATCGTAGAACCATGCTGGGTGTAATTTTCTTACACAAACTAATTAATGGGGAAATTGATTTTTCTGAATTAATCAGCCAAATTAGTTTTGCAGTTCCGATCAGATGTTCTAGAAATTTTCTTCCACTATCTCTTCAAGCTTGTAGTTCTAATTATGCTATTCATAACCCCTTTCGAGTCTTATGCTCTAATTATAACAATCTTTTCCATCTAATAAGTAATGCTACTTCAATTTCTACACTTAAAACTTTACTCTTACGTTATTTATGTAATCCTTAGGAACTTTTGTATAATGTTATTGTTGTATTTGCATGTCCGCCATCTTTCGCTACCGTACGTTATGCGGCGTGCCCTCGGTCGGTTGGGCGGGAGGTGGGTTGCATTTATGCTTGGGTCCGCGTTAACAAGCCCGTGCTTGGTGTCGTTGGGCCACTTGTATGTACTGTTCGTTAGTACATCAACGTCCAGAATAAAAGATAACTTAAAATTAATATTCTATGTATTTGCAGGGCGGTGAAAAAAAAACTGACTGAGTGGTGGTGCGTCATCTTCTTGGGCACATTTTGAGAAGGTTCACTTCATTTTGGGCGGCTTGCGAGTGCATGACGTTGACATGCCGACCCTGGACAACAGCAGTAAGTTTTGTATTAGCATACTTATTAGTTGTTCATTAACTAATTATACTTTACGCGCTAATTACAGATTATATGGAGTATATGGAGGACGTCATAGAATTTGACCCGGAGGTGCCGTCGTGCAGCAGCAGCAGTGGGACTCATGTCATGTCGCCTCCAGCAAAGCTCAGCAAGTTGGACACCCAAGCAGCGTTGTTTGAAATTGCTGAAAGAAAAATTAAATTGCAAGAGGAGGGCCAAAAGGCGACCTTAGGCACCTTACAAGAGCTTGTATGGAATAGCAAGGAGTTCCAAGATAAAATATTAGATATCCTAACCAATAAAAAAAAAAGATAATTAAACATATAATGCTAAATAATATTTTTATTTCTCGATTAAATATTGTGATATAGCAGATCGCACTTCCTCGGCCGATCTGGTGAAATCAGCGGAAGTGTTGTCCTGACTCGGCTGTTCCTTTTCGGCCTCGCCAAGTGCGGCTCTCCATGTGTCATCAATGCCGCTGTTGTTCACATTCAAAATGTTGTGCAACACACAACAAGCCATGATGATAACCGCGTTGTTCTTGTAGTGGCTGTCAAGCCCTTTGCCAACGCGGCGGAACCTGGCCTTCAAATGTCCAAAGGCATTCTCCACTACTCGCCTTGCTTTGGACAAGTTGTAGTTAAATGTCCTCTTCTGCAAGGGCGCTTCTGTTGAGAACGGGTATGGCTTCATCAACCTCCGAGAAAATCGGAACGCAGAGTCTCCAATTAAGACCACTGGGACTTCAACACCACATATTTTCCTGGATTTTGCCTCCAGCAATGGGCACGAATCGAGCTTGCTGGAAAGGCTTGAACGTTGGAAAATATGTGAGTCATTCCAACGACCCGGGGAACCGATATTCACATACATGAATCTGTAACTAAAAATTTGAATTGAATTAAAACATATTTTTAATAAAACTAAAAAATCGTATTTACTAACTTACCGGAAATCTACAAGAGCAAAGAGTAAAACCGAGTACCACCCTTTGTAATTATAGTGGTCGATTGCTTCTGCTGCTGGTGGCTTTATTTCAATATGACATCCATCTAAATAAAATAATTATATTATTAAACATTAAATGTGAAATGTTTTGTTTTATTCTTACCAATTGCGCCAAGACACTGGGGAAACCCGATATCTTCAAAGCCCTGCACACACTCGTCGATTTTGGATTCGGTCAGAAAGTTTGACGTCATGTATTCTTCCGTGCAGAATATGGCAGACGCTGTTGGGAGCAACGCCAAACAATCTGCCAATTGTGCGATATTCTGCAGCCGAACCCAATGTGTACAGGGCTATAGCTATCCGCTTTTCCAGTGGAATGGCGTTCCTAAAATTTGTGTCCTTCTTCTCCAACATTGGCAAACGATTCACCGGCAAAGCAAAAGTAGAGCGTTCCATACGGTAGCTCTCCTTAAAAAATTTGTCATCATTCTGGGGAACGTCCGACTCCCAAAATGTGCCAAACCGCTTCTAAAATATATAAATAATGCATGTTATATGAATTTTCATATGGTTCATATGAAATAATTGTACTTACATGCATCCAAACACTCCGTGGCAAATCTAAATTGCCAGCCAACAAGAAAAAAATCATCATCGTCGTCGTCCATTTCTTCTCTTTTTTTAATGCCGCAATAACATTAGCAATTAAATTCGTGTTATGCTGATCAATAGCAGCAACACTAGCCACCTTCTCGCTTAAATCCATTTTTATTTAATATTTCGCACGATTTCCACACTACAGACGACAGTGAGAATCGGTGTTCCACCATCCACCATCTTCCCATGCGTTCCCCGATGATGTGTTCTGTGTGAATAACCTATTACGCTCAACCCGAAACCCGAGAGCGAGAACCCACACGAAACGAAAAAAAGGGTTGCTGTTGAGACCGTGAGTCATCAAAAACCTTTCGGCTAATACTTGTTGAAGTAATAGTTTTGTAGCAGTACAAACTAATGGATTGGCGGCAAATAATTGCCAACATTTCAGAGCTACGAAACGAATTTAACAAATCTTTTAAGTGCATTCGCAACGGACGTGTTTTTTTCTTGCGCATCGTTTTTGTTTATTTTCCTCGTGATATCAAGTGATAACTTGTGTTTTTTTGTTCTTGTGACGTGTGTTATACATCGGTTGTGTGAACACATTGTTGGACACTAAATTGCAATTTAATAGCATTAATATTTACTAAATTTGTTCAAATACAACAACAAACTGCATCACAAGCAATCTGGTGGTTGATTTGTACAGTTTGCATTGTGATTATATATGTTTTTGTATTTCTACTAATCCGCGCTCTCAACGCTTGCTTAACGCTCTCGCGCGCTTCTATCGTTGGTGTTGGTTACGGTTTCTCTCTTTGTTTTGTATTCCGTTGCTGTGCGTAAGTACAAGTCAGCGTCAACAAATTTAACCCTAGGGTGCCTTCTTTTTTATTTTGTACTTTCTATTTCTTGTGCAGTGGTTCCTGTTTATTTTATTTTTTATCTATTTATATTTTTCTTTTAATAAAATGTTTGTCTGCGATACTAAAAATTGCCACGTTAGAGCAAACTCTAAGATAGGCTTTGTTTGCTGCTGGCTGTGTGATAATGTATCACACGAAAAATGTGCTGGCCTTAACGGCAGAATTGTGGACCAGATTGAGTCCAAATCTGGCCTCAAGTGGACATGTGTATCCTGTAGGGATGTTGAAAGGGACATCATGGGTTTTATGAGGCAGACTAAGAAAGGCTTTGGTGACATTTTCGGGCGGTTTAAAAACTGTTCGATGGTTTTTCCGACTTGGAGAACGAATTTAAAAGTATGAAACTTTTAAATGAGTCTCCAAAACGGAAGAAGGCTAATTTTAGGCGGTCTATTGGCCCCAATGAACTGCAGCTCCCTACAAATGCTTCCACTACATCCGTAACTAGAATTGATAGAATTGATAAATTTATCGTCCCCCTCTCCTCATAGTTTAATAATCAGAAGTGACGAGAATAGCATCGTACCCATGGATGTTGTTCGTTCTGACCCCGTAGAGCATTCTGATTCGCTGGCTATTAACACTGTTGTTCCAGATCAACACTCTAGTGATAATATACCACTCGAATCAACTGGTCTAGTAACCAATGCTGTGGCTCCATTGGATGCAACTGCTTTGGCTACCAAGAAGACCCTTACAGATATTCCACCACGGAAACAAATCTTTGTTTCTAGGCTTGCCCCTGATACTACATCTGATGATGTGAAGGCCTTTATACAGGCTAAATCTAAAGCACACATTACGGTGGAAAAGTTCAAATTCACGTATTCTCGGGAAATATCGTCATTTAAAATAAGTGTTCCGGCAGAGTATTTCAACAACATTTGTTGCAAAGAATTCTGGCCCGACCACTTAGTTGTTAAGGAATATACGGCAAAAAAGAAAAATCGGCCTCCGATTTCATTTCCTTCCTCCGGTGGTAGTTCTAACCCACATATTGTAGTATCTGATAGTTCAAAAACTAACATCCTCCTCTCATTGGGCTATCAGAATGTAAGAGGTATTTGTAGTAAACTTAGTAATCTTTATCTAAATAGCCTAACTTTTCCTTTCCATGTCGTTGCCTTTTCTGAAACATGGCTAAGGCCCGACATTCTTAATTCTGAAATTCTTTCTAATAAATTCTCTATATATAGAAAAGATGGCACTACTCGTCGTGGTGGTGGTGTACTTATTGCTGTTGACGTTGATTTGTCATCTGAGATAGTAATAACCGATAGCTCTGTAGATATTGAATTTATTGCTGTTAAAGTTAGTTTTTGTGGTGTTTGTTTTTTTATTACTTGTTCATATATACCACCCGTTTATCCAAAGATCAAAATGTTTATCTACAGATATTTCGAATTTGAATTCAGCACATAAACTGAATTCGGTTCTGTCGTCGTAACTAGCACTTGAACTAGTTAGACAGCGGAGGATAATTTCCCTAGAGCCAACAAATATAATTACCACGGGTGGGGTTCAGTTTGAGACTCATTTTTATTTAAACAAGCTAGGGTTTATATACCCTAGCCTATGTATTTTTTACAGGCTTAGAATAGGTACATGTTACATTTACTTAGTCTACCTATGTACTAAGGAATTACATGTCGCCTTCTTGAGGAAAGGAGATAGATAGGCAGTTGCTCTTATTTCACACGCATGGTTTAGGTACATGACATGTGCATCTTTGCTTATGTGTCTAGTATTTCCCCTCCCGGTCGGCCGTTGTAATTCCTAGAAAATGCCATGATCCCTTGCATTGGGTTGTCTACAGACCAACGCAGAGTGACCCTTTCAAGTGGCATCTCCTCATATGTCAGCAAGTGACAATTGTTACAATTAGGTCTGGTACTAAGATGAACCGCGTGGGCTGTACAAAGAGTTTGTTCTTTTATTTGAATTATTCTAAATATTTAATTATACTTAATGAGTAAGTTACGCCTTAACATTCTCCCGGTCGTTGAATAGTTATTCAACCATCAGCTATGTATATCGAATGTGAAACGTCGTGGTGTAGATTCAGGCTGTGCTTCACATATCTCTTGTGATGGTGTGGCTGGTGGTGCGTTCTTCCTTGATGCAAGTCGTTTTCTCATGATAGCCACAATCACTAGTAGTATGGAAACTAGCAATGCAACATACGCAGCTATATGATGATGCTGAATAGTGTCAAGATGTTCTGGCAGTATGGCATGCTTAGTTCGTTCTAGTTGTTACTGGAGTGCGTCCAGATCGTTGATGCCCAAATCCATTAGTGCTGTGATTCCAGGAACTGCTTCCAGATTTGTGGAGGAGTTTACTGGTTGGCTGATGTTGCCAAAGCGTACATATGTTGTGCTGACCTTGCTGATAGTCGTATCAAAGGTGCTGATACTGATGTCAGCATTTCGTGCAGTGTATCTACTGGAAAGTGTCAGTAGTCCGGTTGCCTTATACTATGAGGAATGTTGCTACAAACTGCTCTGAGGTCCATTTGAGAATCCGTTGCAAAGATCCAACTGTTTGGTTGATGCGTTTTTGACCATACTATTTTGGACTTCGTATGTATAGTTTGGCACAACGTGGAACTTTTGTTGTTGAAGAGTTGAAATTCGCAGCGATGATTCACATTGAACACCGCATGTTGGTCGAAGCAGATGTAGTCATCATTGGGCAGTGTTATACAGTGTTGTAGGTCCTCTGGCGTGAGTCCTACAAATTGGTATCTAAGGCTATTGACTGCAATTAGCGGCGTTTTCAAGTCGAATATATTCCAACCTGTAGAATCCCTTACAGGAATTGATATCATGCTGAAGAGATCCAGTTGAGTGGTGGACACTAACGGAAGAGTGACTTTAAAGATGACTTGAGCTCCAGTCACTGTGCCCTCGGCGTGCATTAGCTTGTACAGTTGAATGGTGTCATTTGTGGAGACAGGCAGCATCTGATTTGGTGGCAAATGATCTCGTATCTGATCTATTTGTTCCTTTAATTGATTTGGAGATATCAGGATCGGGCTGATAGTCCGGTGGCGGATGCCAGTCAGTACATCTTGTACCTCCGACTGCATTCGTTGAAGGTTGGCTGCGAGTAATGCCAGCTGCGTTGTCAGTACGATAAATGCTTGAAACCAATGATCACCTGAACTCCTTTCTCTGTGTATATAGGGCCATTTGCCTTTCGAGCAGCTTTATTCGCCTTTCGCTGGTCGCTCTGTCGTTTCTCATTACATTGATCGTTAAATCGAGAACGGATGTCTGATTTTTGAGCAGCTGCAGTAGGAAATCTTCATTCGTCTGAACCTTTGCTATGGTTTTTGACATCTCCTTTGCATAGTTGGAATCGAGAACACCAAATAAGCCACTGGCAAGGTTACCAATTATGTCAAGTAGTGATTGACGTTGCCGTGACCTTTCTAGTAATGCGTTCTCTCATTGTAATTCGTCAAAGATATGCTTGAAATGTTTGTGTAACATTTCGCATGCAGGTTTGTTGCTCAATTGAGGACATGAATACCCAAGTTCTGTTGTTCCAGCGGCGAATGATTTCATGTCTTGCCAGTATGGGTTCAAATCATAGTAAACTACCATAGTCCATTCGGATAATGCCATTTTAGTGGTGCCTAGTTTTTCGTAGAAAATTCCTGGTTTTCCGTCAAAGCGTGTTACTGTGATTGGTAGTGATAGAACTAGTGGCAACATGAAGAACAGTATTAGCATTGCTGAAGTTATAGATGGTCCCGTTAGCTTCTTCCTTTGTGTAGGTGTGTAGGCTCATTGTTTTCGTTGTTCGTGTCCGTTATGTCTTCAATGGGACGCTTGACAGCTACCTCGTCAGCAAATAGTGGTGGGAGTCGATTGATCGAGCGTTTGTATATTCCAGATGCAGTCTTGACATCGACGCCTCGTACAAAATTATCTGGCCCTGGGTATGTTTTTATGATCCGTCCCATCGGCCACCTCATCACTGGAATATTGTCTTCTTTAATTAACACCAGTAATCCTTCCTGTACATTTGGTGCTGAAGTTTTCCACTTGTGACGATACTGTAGTTCTTGAAGGTATTCCTGGAACCATTGTTTCCAGAACGAGTGCTTGATTCTGGAGACGAGCTCCCAGCGCTTAACCAGGGTTTTCCCACCTTGATCAATGTTTGCATCGGGAGGGGCAGTCAATGGTTCTCCAATTAAAAAATGCCCAGGCGTGAGTGCTGCAGCATCCGTTGGATCATTTGTCATTGGAGTGATTTGTCGAGAATTGAGAATGGCTTCAATTTCGATGATGACTGTATTCAGTTCTTCGAACGTAAGTGATGCCGTTTTTGTGTTGTTGACCAGCAGTTTTTTCGCTGATTTAACTGCTGCCTCCCACAGGCCGCCAAAGGATGGCGCTCGAGGAGGTATGAATCTAAAATTCACCTGCCTTTTGCTGCAATGTTCTATGATCTCTGTTGCAGCTTTGTCTGAATAGATTGCCGTTTCCAGTTCCCTCAGTTTGTTATTGGCGCCAATGAAATTCGTTGCATTGTCACAATGGATTGTTTGACACTTTCCACGACGACTCAAGAAACGGCGAAGGGCTGCCAGAAATGCATCTGTAGTTAGATCGCTTACTAACTCCAGATGTACCGACTTTGTGGTGAAGCAACAGAATACTACTATGTATGCCTTATCAGGTCTTTTTCGCGAATCTTGTGGTGGATCCAGAAAGGTCCGCAATAGTCCACGCCAGTGCTGAAGAATGGTCGAGTCTGTGTGACTCGATCAGCAGGTAAATTGCCCATAATTTGCTGCATTAGCTTGGGTTTGGCTCTGGTGCACTTTACACAGCTATGAATTATGTTCCTGGCCATGATCTTGTCTCTTATAACCCAAAACTGCTGCCTTGCGATGGCTCTTAGTGCTTGAGCGCCGCAGTGCATGTTATCTTCATGTAGCTCTCTTAGTAGCATTTTAACAATCGGATCATTGTATGGCAACACTATCGGATGTTTGGCATCATAAGATAGTTCCGAATGCTCCAGTCTGCCTCCGACGCGAATGAGACCATTGTTCTCTAGTCTTGGTGTCAGTGAACTGATACAGCTCTTTTTGTCTACCATGTTGTGACGACGAAGATTTCTTAGATCATCCGGAAATTCTATTTGCTCTATTGTCCGCAAGATTATTGTTCGTGCGTCGCCCAATTCTTTAACACATAGAGTTGTGGTTGCACTTCTTCTTTCCTTATAACAGAATCGCAATATGTAGGCTACGATTCGTTGCAATTTGTGAAAAGAGTTGCTATGCTTACAATTGTATAGGTCTTCTCCTAGTGTTGATGGAGCGATTGCCATGCTGACATGTTTTGTCTTTCGTTCCAGATCACTGGGAGGGATTGTTGAAGACGTGATCCATCTCTCTCGTGGGCCATGCAGGAATAGTGGTCCATAAAGCCATTTGCTGTCGTTGGATAGTTTCCTTGCAGTGGTTCCTCTAGAAAGTACATCAGCAGCATTACTTGTCGATGAGACGTGGCTCCATTGTGATGGCCTTGATGAAGCTTGAATTTTTGCGATGCGATTGGCCACAAAGGTGTGATACGTAGATGCTGAGGCATTTATCCATGCCAGCACTACAGTGGAGTCTGTCCAAAAATATCCCTTCACTGTTTGGGGATCCAGTCGAAGACCCTTTCAGTAAGTTCTGCGCCGAGTAGTGCTGCGCAGAGTTCTAAGCGTGGCAACGACTGTTTTGCTGTCGGTGCAACTCGCGACTTTGAGCAAAGTAGTCGTACAGATACTTGTTTGTTTTTGTATGTGGCTCGTATGTACACTGCAAGTCCGTAAGCCTTTTCAGATGCATCTACAAGCGTGTGTATTTCTCTGCTCGAAGGTGTTTTTCCATCGTAGATGTGCCTGGGAACCTGCATTTCAGCTCTTGGATATCTTCTCTAAAGGCCTTCCACTCATTGCACAAATGTGTTGGCAACTTGTCGTCCCAGTCGAATTTTTCTTCCCAGAAGTGTTGCAAAAATATCTTTGCCCGTACAACGACAGGGGCAAATAAACCCAACGGATCAAATATTTGGGCTAATTCGGAGCACACATCTCGTTTGGTAATTTGGGATAATTGACTGCCTTGTGCCCTCCCACGGAGCTGGTCAGTTTTGGGCATCCATATAAGCCCCATAGTTTTGACACTGTGTTGTTCCAGTGCTTCACCCAGATGGACATCATTGACAATATCTTCCTTTGGGATTCCCTTTAGGGTTTGGTCGTTGTTTGAGCACCATTTTTGCAGCTTGAATCCTGATGGAAGCAGTATTTGGTTTAGCTCTTGTTGGATTTGAACTGCTTCATGCGTTGAGTCAGCTCCTGTCAGGCAATCGTCCACATAAAAATCATTCTTTAATGCCGATGATCCTAGCGGTAGCTTATTGATGTTTAGTGCGGCAAGATGATCTAGGCTTTTTGTTGGCAGAAATGGAGCCGATGCTGTGCCATAAGTGACAGTTTTTAAACAGTAGTATCTTAATTCCTCATTGGGATTATTTCTCCAAACTATCATCTGATGGAATTGGTTTTCTGGATTTATCCATATTTGGCGGTACATTTTTTCTATGTCCGCAGTAAAAACATATTTATGCGTTTTGAATCGACAGGATCGAGATTAGATCGCTTTGCACTGTGGGTCCAACTTGCAATATGTCATTCAGGGATTTTCCCGTCGGTGTCTTGCATGATGCGTCAAAGACCACCCTTAGTTTTGTGGTGCTGCTATCAGGTTTTAGCACACAATGATGAGGAATGAAGTAGTTCCTTGATGGAAGGAGCTCGTGGGGTACTTGTTTCATGTGTCCCAACTTTTCATATTCCATCATGAAGTCTACATATCCTTTCCAAATCTCTTCCTTGGTTCTTTTTTGCAATGAAAAGAATCTTTTTTCTGCGATCTCCAACGAGGGCCCCAGGGCTAAAGCGTGTTCAGAAAATGGCAATTTTACTATGAATCGGCCATCGGCAGCGGTTTGCAGATTGTCGATGAAGTGTGTCTCGCATCTTTCTTCACATGGCGTACGTTGCCTTTCCATGTTTTCGAAATTTTCGAGTGTCCAGAAGCGCTCCATTATGGCATTTGTTTCATCTCCTGATGCAACTGCACAAATGGCTGCTGACTTATTTGAAGCCTTTATTTTTCCGGCCACAACCCATCCCAGCTCGGTTTTTTGCATAATTGTACCAGTGGGTATTTTATGTTGTTGTGGGAGCAATAGTGAATAGTAATGCTCAGCACCGATCAGCATGTCTATTTTACCCGGCTTGTTGAATTGTGGGTCTGCCAAAGGCAAGTTGTCAGGTACATTCCAGCTCGACTTATTAATGGCTTGTGATGGTTGATCGGTGAGTATGTGTGGTAATATGAAGGCTTCAAGTCGCATTGTATAATTATTGTGGAGCGATTTCACTAGCACATTGACTCGCGCTTTCCTTGTTTTGGGCTGTCCACCGATACCTTCAATTCGCAGCGTGGTATCGTGTCGTTTTAGGGACAGCAAGGATGCCAGCCTTTCTGAGATCACGTTGATTTGTGATCCAGAATCTAGTAGAGCCTTGAATGTGGCTTGTTGCCCGTTGTTTCCTTGGACTGCTACTTTTGCTGTGGCTTGTTCAAGAAACTGAAGCATGGTGTCCAGCTTCTGAATTTCCTTTGAGTTGCTCAAAGACTGCTCATAGAGCGTCTTATTTGCGGAATACAGCTTGTTTCGTAGGACTGCTATTAGTATAGGGTCCCACGTTGCGATGTCCAAGCCGAGTCCCTTCAGATGCAAGAGACTCCATTGTGACTATGTATAACTCCTTTAGGGATTTTACATTGTCATTGACTGCCTGTTGCATCAAAAATCGGTTTAATACCGTTGACGCTATGTCTCTTGGATTGTCGTAAGCGTCTACTAATAGCCTGTTTCCACTACAGCCAAAAAATGTCACATTTCAAAAATGTGGATGATGGTGTTTCCACGGTCAAATGTGCAATTTGTCATTTGCCCGAAATAAATCAGCTGTTCGGCTTGTTTTGATGAAAATTTTCACAAAAAGTGAAAAATATGGCAAATAATGGCAGAACTGTAACAAGTCAAAGTTGCATATCAATAGGCATTTAGTTGCGATGTGTTCGTACGGTTTTGAACAATTGGAAGATGTCTGGGATGCGGAGATGGGAGAAATTTGCAATGAAATTGCGAGTGCGCACCTGTGAAGTGCACAAACTTCAATGCTCCTAAAAGGCGGTGTACCTTGTCAAAATGTTGCCAGTACGAGGGCGCACCTCCGGATAAACCTTCCCTTTTAACCTCATCCTTACTAAATACAGGAACATTAAGATATAAGCATTTTACAATATATTTAAAAAATTAATTTTGGCGCACAACTCGTCATTGTTTACATTTGCACCAGTTAATCGATAAACATCGTGAGTTCGATAAGAAAATACTAAAAATGCCGGGGCGAATGGCATCATATTAAAAATATGACGAATTTGTCACTTTTTTTCTTATGGGATTTTTTACAGGAAATATGTGACATTTTTCCAAAATCAAAAATATGACGAAAAATGTGGAAATATGATGTCGTGGAAACAGGCTATAAGATGTTCCAGGCGTGAAGATAATATTCTTCCTTTAAGTCGATATCGCGTATCATTCTTTCTGCCTCGCCGATCACGCTGGTTTTTAAATACCACATTTTACGAATCGTGGGCAGGTTGGTGTTGTGAACCATGCACACACACATGTCGTAGAATTGTGTCCATTTGAGCACGTCACCATCAAATTTTGGAATTGTTATCCTGGGCAGATTTATGTCATTGCTGCTTGGTGTGTTGGTTTTGTATGACAAAGAGCCTTGTACAGCTAATTCGGCCTTTAAATACTCCTTGGCATCGTATCCCTCTCCTTCTGGATCCATGAACTCCTCGTGAATTCGGAAGTGAACCTCCTGGATCTGGGACCAAAGACCTTTAAGGAGGTCGACTGAAGTGTGCCCACTCGGGTGAGCTTGTTGCAATGCGCGATTTAAAGACGCTATTATTGCTCGTTGTCGACGGCACAATACATTCAACTTGGAATCCATAATTGTTTGTTGAAGCTGCCCATCGTCCGTACGTGTTGCCTTGCTTCCAGATTGTTCTGAATTTTCGGCTTCTTCATTGAGGATTTTCATATATTTTAGCAAGGTTGATCTTATGTCTTCATAAAAAGCGAAGTATTTATGGTCGTCAGATAGCTCGCCGCTCAATCTTATGATGTTGTCGTTCTTTTTGATCTCGTTCCATTTTTGAGTGAGAGAGTAGGCCTTTATCTTGTGATAACCGGCCTGAGACTTTCTCTCAGCTGAATCCTTTTTGAAGTTGGAAATAAGCCTTGATATCTCTTGGCTGATTTCCTCCTGAGCTATTAACAGCTCCTCCACATTTGTATTTCCTGATGCCATTTTTTTTGAGTTGATTCTCGTCTTAGTCGCGTGGTGGACGTCGAGAATCTGGATTTGTTGAACGTTGTTGTGACGATAGCATACTTCGAAGTTGATTATATATTATCAACTGAAGCCAGGTAAGGGTAGTCTGCAAATGAGGAGTCGGAGATTGATCCCACGACGATCGAGAGGAGAATGCTGAGATGTCCCAAGTTGACAACTTCAGAGTGAGCGCAATACCAAATCTGTTGTTGTGTATTGGCTCGACTTTAGTTTTAGTACAGACGGCACCAACTGTGTTGAATGCCGTTGTTGTTTTCCAGAGGTGACGCCTGGTTGACGACTTCAGAACTGGATGCAATATCAGCTGTATTTTGCCAGCTGGCTCTGTGTCTTTCCGATGCTGAGGTGTCGCCTAGTTGACACTTTGGTTCAGGATCGGATCTGGACACGATGAGGAATCCTTTGTCGCCTTGTTGACAACTTCAGATATTCCAGAGTCGGGGTCACCAAAATGTTTATCCAAAGATCGAAATGCTTATCTACAGATATTTCGAATTTGAATTCAGCACATAAACTGAATTCGGTTCTGTCGTCGTAACTAGCACTTGAACTAGTTAGACAGCGGAGGATAATTTCCCTAGAGCCAACAAATAGAATTACCACGGGTGGGGTTCAGTTTGAGACTCATTTTTATTTAAACAAGCTAGGGTTTATATACCCTAGCCTATGTATTTTTTACAGGCTTAGAATAGGTACATGTTACATTTGCTTAGTCTACCTATGTACTAAGGAATTACATGTCGCCTTCTTGAGGAAAGGCGATAGATAGGCAGTTGCTCTTATTTCACACGCATGGTTTAGGTACATGACATGTGCATCTTTGCTTATGTGCCTAGTATTTCCCCTCCCGGTCGGCCGTTGTAATTCCTAGAAAATGCCATGATCCCTTGCATTGGGTTGTCTACAGACCAACGCAGAGTGACCCTTTCAAGTGGCATCTCCTCATATGTCAGCAAGTGACAATTGTTACAATTAGGTCTGGTACTAAGATGAACCGCGTGGGCTGTACAAAGAGTTTGTTCTTTTATTTGAATTATTCTAAATATTTAATTTTACTTAATGAGTAAGTTACGCCTTAACACCACCTTCTTCAGATTTCTCTGTTTATTCTTCGCATGCTTCTGCTATACATTCTGTCTCATCTATGCTTTCTGATCGTGATTTTCTTGTAGTTCTTGGTGATTTTAATATTGCCGGAACTACCTGGATTTCTAGTCCTGACTCCAGCGTGTTGACACCCACGACTCAGCATGATTTTATTGACAGTTTATTTGGGACGTCATTGTGTCAAATCAGTGGTATCCCAAATTCTTTACATAAAATGCTTGATCTTATTTTTGTCTTGGATTCCTCCTTCTATTCTGTCTCCCGGACTATAGCTATGTCCATTCCTGAAGATCCTTATCACCCATCTTTGGAAGTGTTGATTGACTTACCAGCCAGGATGCCAAGCCCAGGCAGAAAATTTGCAGAACGAGTTCGTCAATTTCGGAAAACCGATTTTTCTAAACTTGCTCTGCTCCTATCCCAGACTGACTGGTCCCAGCTGTACATGTGTAGAGATATGGATTGTGCAATCGAATTCATTAATTGATTCCTGTGTTCCATTTTGAAACCCACGTAGGTCTAACAAACCTGTGTGGTTTACACGGGATTTAACTAACTTAAAAAATAGAAAGTCGAGATTGTACAAAAAGTTCAAGGAATCTGGCTCTTTCTTGGATTTTTCGCGCTATTTGATTGCCCGATCTAACTTCTCTGTACTTAATATACACTGTTATAACAACTACCTCAGAAGCTGTAAGTTACAGTTTCAGCGGGATCCTAAAAGGTTTTATAACTTCGATAATGCGAAGCGTAGGTCATCAACACTTCCATCAACTGTATTTTTCGAAAAAAAGACAGCTGACTCAGATCAGGCTATTGCCGATCTTTTTGCCGAATTTTTTCAAACGACTTATAGTTCACAACCTTATCATATGGTTTCGCCTTATCCTTATCATGTAAATAACTCCAATTGCATTTTTGGACCTTTTATAACTGAAAGTTCGCTTCTACGTGATTTAAAGGCCATTAAGCCCGTATTTTCACCGGGACCTGATGGAGTACCAAGCTGTGTGCTTAGGTACTGCGCTGAAGGTATTTTAAAGCCACTATTTTTGTATTTTTAAACTGTCCGTGGAGTTGTGCTCTTTCCACAACATTAGGAAAGAATCATTTATTATTCCTCTCCATTAAAAAGGAAACCAGTCTAATGTTGAGAACTATAGAGGTATTTCTAAGTTGTCTGCTATTCCTAAGATTTTTGAGAAATTAATAACTTCTCAACTTGAACATTTATGTAGATCTATAATTTCACCCTGCCAGCATGGGTTTGTGAAATATAGATCTACTACCACTAACCTATTGGAATTCACTTAATTTGTCATCAAGGGATTTCAATCTAAAAAGCAAACAGACGTTATTTACACTGTTTTCAGTAAGGCCTTTGACTCTGTTAATCATTATCTTTTACTTCATAAACTTCACCTTCTGGGTGAACTTAATTCTAACTTAATTCTTTGGATCTCCAACTATTTAACTCGCAGAACCCAAAAAGTGTATTTCAAAGGCTTAGTTTTTAGGTCTGTTCAAGTTACTTCCGGAGTTCCACAAGGAAGTAATCTTGGCCCCTTATTATTTACTCTGTTCATAAATGACCTTCCTTCTGTTGTAAATCACTCCCGGGTGCTGATGTATGCCGATGATGTTAAAATTTGTCTGTCATCTACTGATTTCAGTCTCGTTCGAACACTCGCCGAGTTAAGACGTGATTGCGGGCAATATTCGCTTATTGTTTTGTTAGCGCGCTCTGTAACGAAATCCTCTCTCGCGCGCTCAGTCGCTGTACGCCGCGCCGATCGCGTGATATATTTACGCGACCTGATTGGTCTAGCGCACGCGCGCTCACCAACACACTCGCACGCAACTTGTGTGCGTGTTATCTTGCAATCTGCTGCCGCTTGCCGTTATGGTTAAAGCTAAGCGGGTTGTGAAAATCAACCGCGTGCCGGTTGTCAGATAGCAGCGTGGCCCCTGTGGCCCTCGTGGCCCCCGCGGCCTCTGCTCCCTCCGCTCCCACTGAGGCAAAAAATCTTCTCGCAAATGACGCAGATGCTTGCCACTCTAGTTGGTAAACTATGCAAGTAAGACTGTTTGCTACCATATGGAATGCGAACGGCCTGTGCAGGAACAGGCCCGAAGTCGAGCACTTTGTCAAGACTAATCATATCGACATTTTACTGATATCCGAAACCCACATGTCCAGCCGATCCCACTTTGCCATAAACGGGTATGATCTGATCCAAATCAACCACCCTAATGGAAGAGCCCGCGGAGGAGCCCGCGGAGGAGCCGCTGTGCTCATCCGAAGTGCCATCCACTACATTGAGCTGCCCGGATTTCAGGAAGACTGGGCCCAATGTGCGCAAGTACGTCTGCCTAGCCCGATGGGTGACGTCACGATTGCTGCAGCATATTTGCCACCACTCTACAACGTCAAGGATGAAGAATCCGGTCAACTTCTGGATAGCCTTGGAGCCAGGTTCATCGTTGGAGGCGATTTCAACGCTAAGCACTTGTGGTGGGGCTCCAGATCTAATAACCCCACGGAACAGGCACTGTACAGATGCATCCAGCGCAGAGGACTGGATTGCCATTCCACGGGCGACCCTACATACTGGCCCACTGACCAGCACAAGCACCCTGACATCCTCGACTTTGCCATCTGAAAGGGCATTGACGCTTGCCAAATCCAATGCTTTGGCAATGCTGAGCTGCTGTCGGACCACAGTGCTGTCACGCTGCTTATCAACCACCCTGTGGAAAGGAAGGCGCCGCGCAGGAAACTCATCAGAGACAGTACCGACACCTCTGTGTTCAAATCATGGCTAGAGTCGAACGTCGACTCCACTGTCGCACTTAACTCCCCCGGCGATATAGACAGAGCTGTTGAACATCTCAGGCTTGGAATCCACCAAGCTGCCGTGTCTGCGTCTCCCAGGTACAGCTGGGTCCCTCCGTCGAGGGACCTCTTTTTATGGACGCCAGAGGTAGCTGCAATGGTTGCTGAGAAGAGGAGATTTCGTCGTATATGGTTCTCCACGCGCAGCCCACACGACAAGAACCGGCTCAACAGAGCCGCCAAAAACCTGAAGGATCTGCTCCAAAGGCTTAGGAGTGCTTTCAACAGTTTCCTCGAAGAGGTCGAGCCAGGAGACCCACACCACAACCTCTGGCAGGTCACACGCCATATTAAAAGACCAGCCAAAAGAGCAGCCGCAGTGCTTGACGGCATTGGTCACTGGTGCAGAACCGGCTTGGAGAGAGCAGAGGCGTTTGCAGAGGCGTTTGCAGAGCACCTGTACGAAACGTTCACGCCGTTTGATCGTTGCTCTCCAGAAGACGTTGAAGACTCCACCATGTTCCTGGATGCTCCCAGCCAAAGCGACTTGCCGATTACTCCGGTAGACGCTGACGAGGTCGAGCAGGAAATATCCCTCCTCAGCAGCAAAAAGGCACCAGGCCACGATGCCATCGATGCGAAAGCTCCCAAGCTACTCCCCACTAACTGCATCCTGCTGCTGATAAGGGTATTCGACGCATGTTTCGAGTTCGGCCACTTCCCCAAAACATTGGAGACGCGCCGAGGTGATGCTTATACCAAAGCCTGGAAAACCTGAAGCCAATCTCGCCTCCTACCGTCCGATTAGTTTGCTAGCGACACTCTCCAAAATACTCGAAAGAGTATTTCTGCGTAGAGTGTTGCTAGTACTGGACGAGGCTGGTTTGATCCCTGATCACCAGTTTGGCTTCAGACGCTCCCACGGTACACTTGAGCAATGCCACAGGATAGTGGAGCGCATTCTGGAGGCGTTCGAGGAGCAGAAATACTGCTGTGCAGTTATGCTCGATGTGAAGCAAGCGTTCGACCGGGCTTGGCACCTCGGCCTGCTTCACAAAGTTAAAGGAATCCTGCCGCAGCCCTACCATTACTTCATCAAGAGCTACGTCAGTGATAGGAACTTTATCACGAAATGCGGCGATGCGAAGTCCTCACCTAGAACCATCCGAGCTGGAGTGCCGAAAGGCAGCGTACTGGGGCCGATCCTGTACACTTTATACACATCTGACATACCTGCCAACCCTAATAATGCGCTGATAGTCGCCACATATGCTGATGACACTGCATTCGTCAGCACAGCCGACACCCCCCAGGAAGCCTCAGAGTCCATCCAACGCCAACTGGACAGCCTGAGTCCTTGGCTGAAAAGGTGGAACATCACGGTAAACGCTGACAAGTCCACGCAAACAACTTTCACCCTCCGCAAGGACAACTGTCCGCCTGTCCAACTAGATGGCTCCCCTATCCCGATGGAAGCCTTTCCCAAATACCTGGGTATGACGCTGGACAGAAGGTTGACTTGGCGAGCCCACCTTCTCTGTAAGAGGAAGCAAGCTGAGAAAAGGCTCCAAAAATATTATTGGCTGATCGGCAGGCAATCCAAGCTAAAGCTGCGGGTGAAACTCCTCGTCTACAAGGCAATACTTAAGCCCATCTGGACACCACCTTCTCTGTAAGAGGAAGCAAGCTGAGGAAAGGCTCCAAAAATATTATTGGCTGATCGGCAGGCAATCCAAGCTAAAGCTGCGGGTGAAACTCCTCGTCTACAAGGCAATACTTAAGCCCATCTGGACATACGGCACTCAGCTTTGGGGCACTGCCAGCAAGAGTGATCGCCGTATGGTCCAGCGATTCCAAAACAAAGTCATGCGCATGGTTTCCAACGCCCACTTCTTCCACGACAACGCCACTATCCACAACGAGCTCCACATTCCATGGGTTAAAGATGAGGTGGCAAGAATCAGCGAGTGCTACACCGCTAGACTACTGTGTCACCCCAATCCACTAGCTCTGAACCTTATGGACAATAGTACAGCAACAGGACAGCTCCGAAGGAAGCATCCACTCGACCTCCCGCTGGACTCTTAAGCAACCCCCACTCCCATTATGTACAAACCCTAACCCAACCTAACCCCCTATATACGAAAATGAAATGTTAATGCTTTGCTATAAAATTTAATTATTGCATGCTATTTGGGCAGATCTTAAATAAAATTCTTACAAGATTGAGAAAAAAATAAAAATCTACTGATTTCTTACCTGGTCAAAGGTTGCAAACTGATCTTGATAGTTTTCAAGCCTGGTGTCGGGTAAATTTATTAAAACTTAATTGTGGTAAGTGTGACGTAATGTCCTTTAACAGGCGAATGCCCTTTCTTAATAATTATATTCTTAATGGTAAGCCGCTTGCTCGAATTGAGTCGGTTGATGATTTGGGTATCCTCTTAGATCCCAAACTTAAGTTTGACAAGCATGTCTTTTCCACCGCTAATCGTGCCTTTGGTGTCCTGGGTTTCATTAAGCGTTGGTCGAAGGAATTTAACGATCCCTACATTACTAAAACTCTATACTTCTCGTGTGCGACTTATTCTTGAATATGGTTCTTGTATTTGGTGTCCCCAATACAAGGTTCATCAGGATAGATTAGAATCGGTACAAAAACAATTTCTGCTCTTTGCACTCCGGGGTCTTATCTGGAATACTAATACTCGCTTGCCTTCTTATCGTAGTAGACTTTTATTAATAAATTTGCCTTCTCTTTCTGATCGTAGAACCATGCTGGGTATAATTTTCTTGCACAAACTAATTAATGGGGAAATTGATTCTTCTGAATTAATCAGCCAAATTAGTTTTGCAGTTCCGATCAGATGTTCTAGAAACTTTCTTCCACTTTCTCTTAAAGCTTGTAGTTCTAATTATGCTATTCATAACCCCTTTCGAGTCTTATGCTATAACTATAACAATCTTTTCCATCTAATAAGTAATGCTACTTCAATTTCTACACTTAAAACTTTACTCTTACGTTATTTATGTAATCCTTAGGAACTTTTGTATAATGTTATTGTTGTATTTGCATGCCCGCAATCATTCGCTACCGTACGTTATGCGGCGTGCCCCTCGGTCGGTTGGGCGGGAGGTGGGTTGCATTTATGCTTGGGGCCGCGCGTTATCAAGCCCGTGCTTGGTGTTGTTGGGCCACTTGTATGTACTGTTCGTTAGTACATCAACGACCAGAATAAAAAAAATAAAAATAAAATTAACAAAAAGCACACCCATATCAAATTATACGAAGCTCAAACATATTAGAATTCTGTTGAAAACATTCAACACAGTACGTACAATTATACTAGAAAATAATACAAAATTTACGTCTTTACAAGAAATACAAGTAAACGACGTAATAACACGGCTTAAGGAAGGCATTCTATATGTAGCGCAACTGCACAAATTGCAAATATTAGTACCAAATGTATTAAATCTTCCAGCCGACTTTGATGAATCCGTTCTATTAGATTCTATAACAGATGTAAAAAACAATCTAAAGTCAGAAACTGAATCGATAACTGACACGTTTGAACAGGGATTAGATTCTAACATACTAGAACGAAAACCTATAAAAATGGCTCAGTCAGAAGTAGACTTCCTGAAAACAGCCTCGTCTCTAATATTCGAGTAGCAAAGCAGAAAATCTACAAAACTTCAAGGATGCATTGAATCTAGTAGATTCTATCAAATGTGAAAATGAAGCAACAGCAATAAAACTAATTAAGGCAAAACTAAAAGGCCACGCAAGGAACTTGATAAGCAACGAACAAACAATCGCTGAAATCATTGCAAAATTATCAACCACAGTAAAAGGCGAATCAGTCGAAGTATTGTCAGTCAAACTACTTAACTTGCAACAAAAGAATAAAACTGCCAACCAATATACACAAGAGGTTGAGCAGTTAACAAAGGCTTTAGAAGGTGCATTTATTCATGATGGCTTAACGCCAGAATTGGCCAATAAGTACAGTACAACGCAAGCAGTAAAGCCAATGACCAACAAGTAAGAATGCTATAGTCGAGTATACCCGACTGCGAAACTCCCTGTACCCAGGTCTAAAACATTCAATCACATCTACGTCCACTTACACATACACAAAGATGCACACACACAGGCGGCAAAAGCGACAGCGCAAGCGAGGCATTTTAATTGGTGGCTGTGCTTCTGCTTCCCCTCTCGCTGCATTACTGAATCTTTTTTCGTTAATAACTTCCGTGTTTATTATTTGATCGACTTGAAATTTGGACAGTAGATTAAGAGAGACTAAAGTATTGTACATGCCAAATCCCATATCTATATCTTGAAAATTGTTACTGTAAAACGGTTTTAATCGATTTGCGGGGGAACGGGGGAGATATCTGAAATATGAAACAAACTTGATCTGCGTATGCTATACAGGTACCTACATTTCAAATTTGGCGTCTCTAGCTCTTATAGTTGCTGAGATCGACGCGTTCATACAGACGGACAGACGGACAGACAGACGGACATGGCCAAATCGAAATCTCTTTTAATACTGATCAAGAATATATATACTTAATAGGGTCGGAGATGACTCCTTCTGCCTGTTACATACATTTGCACAGATGTAATACCCCCTTTTTACCCATTTTATGGGTACAGGGAGTAAAAACTGCGCTATCGATAAGGTAAAACTTATTATGCAGGCTGGCACATTCAACAGCATGAATGACGCCATATCAAAATTTGTCAACAGCTGCACCGAAGCAACTGGACAATCTAATACTGTACTGTATTACCAGAATTACTCTCAACGTGGCGGAAACCGCGGTAGAGGTAATAATAGAGGCCGGGCCTACAATAGAGGCAATAGGTACCATAACAATGGTAACTATTATAACAATAACAGAGGCAATCCTCGAGGAGGCGCATACAGAGGCGGCTCCAACAGAGGAAACAGGTCACAGAATCAAGTACGAGTTACACAAGGCAACTCGCACTACCAGCAAGCCCCTTGAGCGACCAGCAGTAAAAATCAGTAGTCTCATTAAAGTACATAATGGAAACAATAATATTCCATTAACATTACTAGTAGATACAGGAGCAAATGTCTCAATCTTAAAAAATAATAACGAAAACTCAAATATTAACGAAAATTACAAAACAAATATAACAGGAATTGGACATGGAACAATACAGTCAATTGGACAATCCACAATTGATCTACTTTTCGATTACTTGGTAATCAGTCACGATTTCAAAATAGTCTACAATGAATTTCCCATACCATGCGATGGAATTCTTGGACTAGATTTTATTAGAAAATTTAATTGTAATTCATCAACATTATGAATTCATCATGAAACCGAAATCACTTAAATACCAAATACATGTACCACTATTACACAATGATATTGACTATTGACTATTGATTAATAGCTAACAGCATCGCAACAAGTAATAGTGCAATAGTTCGTATTTTGAATACAACAAGCGAAACTAAAAATATCAAAAACCCAAACATTAAATTCGAAACAATAGAAAATTACGAAATTAAATCATTTAGTAAAAACAATAGAAGTAATGAAGTCCTGAGAAAACTAAAGTTCCCTGAACAATTTAAAAACAAGCTTACTGATTTGTGTACCAAATACAGTGACATATTTGGTTTAGAAACAGAAGCAATTTCAAGTAATAACTTCTACAAGCAAAAATTAAGGTTAGCTGACAAAACCCCAGTATACATAAAAAACTATAGAAATGCAGAAACAGAAAAGCCAGAAATAAACAGACAGGTCGAAAAACTAATAAAAGATGGTATAGTTGAACCATTAACAAAGCAATTAGATAGACGTGTCAAATAAGCCTTTTTCTGAGGCCAAATGTTTTGCTGACCGCACAACCCCAGACTCTTCGGCAAAAAAGCCGAACTCCCACAACCCCAGTCGGGTTGCCAGCTCAGCAAAAACAAAAAAGCCGAGCTACTTACGCCTCTGCTCCGAACAAATATTTAGTCTTGGATCGACACCAGAACGATGAGCACGGCTTATGTCGCTTGCGCTCTTATTTCGTTTCTATGTGTGGGTTCAAGTACGCACATGCGCTTGCTTCTTAGTATGCGTGAGCAATGAAAAAATGCAACAGCGCATGGCAATATGAAATCTGAATTCAGAAATGGAAATGGAAGCGACCAAGCGCACAACACATGCCCTGTTATATGCACATACGTTGATTTTGTCGGCGTTAGAATTCATGATACTGTGGCGGTGTGGATAGAGTGCTTGTTTGAAAAGTGGCTTTTTGCAGGTTCAATCCCCAGTTGATCAGTTTTTTGATAATGGGAAGCAATATTTATTTTTATTTTCTTTTGATTTTCGAATATTTTTTAAATGTTATTATTATTTTTTTAGACCAGTTATTATCTAATAAATTACATTGGCTAATTATAATAAATTTATCTTCTTCGGTGGCAGCTCACAGCTGACCGAAAGTATGTGAGATGTATTTAATGTGTACACTTGTATATGTTGTTGTTGCCAATGCAAGTGTTTGGCGCGCGACAATTTTCTCTTTTGTTTTGATTTCGCATACGAAGAGCGACCCAAATTATAAAGATTGGTTTTCTGAAACTTCATGGCTGCAGTGAGCATCGAAAACATATATTGAATTATTTTCTGCTCATCCTGCTTAGAAAAAATAGAATATGGCTCACGGAGAAGTTATGTGGTGCATCTCAGAAGGAGACATATGCAAGTGTACACATTAAATACATCTCACATACTTTCGGTCAGCTGTGAGCTGCCACCGAAGAAGATAAATTTATTATAATTAGCCAATGTAATTTATTAGATAATAACTGGTGTTGATGCATTCAATTAGAAATTTGAATTCAAACTTAACGTCTAGATTCTTAACGTTCCTTTTCTTTATGCATTTACGCACACACTTAACATATCCATACAAGCTGTAATCATTGCAGATCATGATGAAATTTGCTTAGCAGTAGTTGTCTCGCTTTAACATATGCTTTGACACCCACTTTTTGAACGCTTCTGTTAACATGCAAAATGTACTAGGCGAGCAGTTCTAGTTCGACAGCAGAATAAGAATGAACGAGCTGTTTCAATTGATAAAGTTAAAATAAAAATAATTAAGCTTAGAATAATAAAAACCAGCATTTTTATTATTCAACATAAGTTTTGGTCCTTCGAGCCGGATCTGCTGTGAACTACATTTCAAGTGTTTAAGTAATCAACATGGATCAACTTAAAGAACTCAATTACGTACGAGGCAGAGCAAAGGCAGGAATCACACGATTGCTGCAATATGCCGACAATCCCCCAGAGGGATTCACGCTAGACGCCGTCGAGGCAGTGCTGACCAGGCTCAACGCCGTTTGGAATGATTTTGAACGGGCTGAGCTGGGTATGATCAAATTCGATACATTGGAGGGATATGTCGATCCCACAGTTGACCATGATGCATATGAGACCAAGTACATTAACGCCCTAATGCGGCTTAATGGGCTGAAGCGGTCTCTTGACACACCAATACTAACAAGCAAGCTTGCAGAGCGAAATCAACAGCCTGCAGGTGTGAGCGAGACAACAATAGACGCCAACGTTGTGATGCCGGTTAGAGATGCAGAGTTGCCAAAAATACAAATTAAACCATTCGGTGGCGACTATAAAGAATGGCCTGCATTCAAAGAATTGTACGAGAGTGTAATCCACAACAACCCACACTTGGCAAATATTCAAAAGTTTCATTACTTAAAATCGTATCTTATTAACGATGCAGCCAATTTAATACGTCATTTGCCAATAACAGGGACTGCATATGAAACTGCGTGGGCACGCCTAATTGAACGATACAATCGACCTCGTCACGTTGTCAACTCGTTATAAGAAGCCTTTATGGAGTTGCCCGCAACCACGAGTGCCAATGTATCAGTACTGCGTAAGGTAACAGACAGTGCAAATGAAATTGTGCGCGGACTGGATGCGATTGGCCAAGTTAGTCGAGACTGCTGGGTTATCCACCTGCTGTTAGCGAAACTCGATTCAGAGACACGACGCAAATGGGTGGACGTCAGCCGTGTGATCCCATCCCCTTCTTTGGATGACCTGTTCACATTTCTGGACGCACGTTGTGAGGAGTTTGAGCTGAGTCACTGCGATACCACATTAATGGCAACACTAAACGATCGTCCGAAGAAGTCATCGCACACTATGGTGTCAACAAAGGGTAATTGCGTGAAGTGCACTTCTAATGAACATTTGCTTTTTGCCTGTCCGCAATTCCTGGGCTTATCTGTCGAGAACCGCCGTTCCTTTGTCAAGCAGAAATCTTTATGCTTCAATTGTGTAAGCCCCGGTCATATGGTACATCAATGTGGATCGCTGCATTCCTGTAAGCAATGCCGTGCCCGGCATCATTCACTTATACACATGGAAGTTTCGTCGCTGCAATCTGCTGGAAGTCAAGCTCAACCAATCGGTATCAGCCCTAATGATGATCAACAGGACCAACAGGGCACAGCGGCTGTGACAATGAGTCACATTGCACGAGCGCCAGGCGCTAAGACTCATGCAAGACAAAGAGTGGGAACACTACCAACTGCGGTGGTGAACATACAAAATGCACAAGGCACATACACACCCTGCCGGGTGCTGTTGGACAGCGGATCCGAGTTATCATACATATCGGAGCGCTGCATAAATGCACTTGGAATTGCACGATTGCCATCTCGAATCCTTGTCTCCGGCATCTCAGCAGTAAAGGCTGAAACCACACGAGGTCTAAGCAAACTCCACATCAAGTCACGACTTTCGCAGCATTCTCTAAACGTGACTGCACACGTTTTGGGCAAAATCACTTCGTCACTGGAAAGGGATCGGATTGATGCATCTGCTCTAGAGATTTTCAATGATATTCCGCTTGCAGACACCATGTTCCACAATGCATCGCCAATAGACGTTCTATTGGGTACTGACTGTGTTTGGGCTGTGTTCACTGGGCAGAAGAAGCTGGACAGCCACGGCAACATAATCGCCGTATCTTCAATTTTTGGATGGGTGATCACATCGATTGTCACCTCGAACACACTAGCTACTACATCGTTTCTATCCACTTTTGACATCAACGCCTCGCTCCAACGTTTCTGGGAGTTGGAGGAACCACCACCGTGCCCGCAACCCGATCCTGACGACTTGCAAGTCGAGGAACACTTCCGCAACACTCATTCGCGGGACCCCAATGGTATATCGTAGAACTTCCATTTAAGGTCCCGAATTGTACATTCGCAGACTCACTTCAAGGAGCGATATTACGTTTTGAAGCCGTAGAGCGACGTCTACAAAGAGACTCATACCTGCAATCACGGTATGTTAAATTCATGCAAGATTATATTCGTTTAGGCCATATGCGTGAGCTCCGACCAGAAGAAATCCGTACACTGGATGGTCGAGCTTTCTACATGCCTCACCACCCGGTTGTGGGTCTTAAGTTGCGAGTGGTGTTCGATGGATCTCATCAAGATCGTGACGGACGAGCTTTAAACGATGCTCTACATGTGGGACCGAGTATTCAGCGAAACCTGTTCGCTGTATGTTTACGGTTTCGAATGCATAAATACGTATTTTCAGCAGATATTGTCAAAATGTTCCGTCAAGTTTGGGTTACCGATACCCACCGCAACTATCAACGCATCGTATGGAGAGAGCACCCTGCTGAGCCACTCAAGCACTACCAATTGTGCACGGTCACATATGGTACTGCCTGTGCTCCGTTTTTGGCTATCAGGGTGCTGGAGCAGTTAGCTAGCGATTACAAAGACGACTACCCGAATGCTGCCAAGATTCTTCTGGAAGACTTCTACGTGGACGATGTCTTAACGGGAGCAAATACAGAGGAAGAGCTGCTGCAACACCGAGATGAGCTCATTCAATTAATGTCTCTAGCGCATCTTGAACTGGCTAAATGGGTTTCAAACAGCAAGTGCATCGACAACCAGGGGTCAAGCCCATCTGCAGACGTTTTTTGCAATTCACCAGATGCCACAACTAAGGTTCTTGGAATTCATTGGCAACCAGGCAATGACACTATCGTTTACAGTGTCAGCTTAACAGAATCGGTGGGGAGTACAAAACGGCAAGTACTATCGGATGTTGCTCGTATCTTTGACCCTCTGGGGCTATTGGCACCAGTTGTCGTCCAGTTTAAGATCCTGTTTCAAGAACTATGGCTCCACGAGTTAGGATGGGACTCTCAGCTCCCACCCAAACTGGCAGAATTGTGGCAAAAATATCGCAAGGATATAATCGCACTAAAAGAGCTCAAAATAATGCGGTATGTTGGATACGTGTCCGGCAACATTGAACTACATGCATTCTCGGATGCATCGATCAAAGCTTACGCCGCTGTCGTCTACACCCGAATTAAGCTACCTGATGGTAGAATTAAGGTCACACTTATTGCTGCAAAAACACGTGTTGCCCCTCTCAAGCAACAATCTCTTCCTCGATTGGAACTCTGCGGAGCGCTGCTACTGAGTCGACTCGGTGCTTCCATCAAGGCCGCCTTGCGCCATACGGATATCGCAGTACACGCTTGGTGCGATTCAACTATCGTGTTGGCCTGGTTATCTCACACACCATCAAAATTGAAAACTTTCGTTGCCAATCGCACAGCTGAGATTTTGGACACAATACCACGACATGCATGGCACCACGTCAACACAAAGGAGAATCCAGCCGATTGTGCTTCGAGAGGCATGCTAGCTATTGACCTGCTCAGCTTTGATCTTTGGTGGAATGGACCACATTGGCTACATGACGAGTCTCTCGATACGGTAAAACTGCATAACGAAAAGGTTTCCAATTGTCTTTCAGATAATCGTTTTCAAGCTGAAGTAAAGACTACACTAGTAACTTTGGCGACAACTAATCATGCACCGCTTGTACTTGACGAGTTAGCTGCTCGGACCTCCTCTTGGCTGAAACTTGTCCGTATGTTTTGAAGTTTTTTCGGCGCAAGAAACACGATGAAGTGAACACCCGCTCGGCCCTTCTCACGTTCAAAGAGATCGAGGACGCTCGCAAGCTTTGTCTTCGACACGCACAGACAGCATTTGAGAGTGAGCGCAGGTTGCTGAGTAATAACACTCCATTGGGAAGTAGTTCCAAGTTGCTCACACTGTCGCCAATCATTGACGATACTGGGCTGCTTCGTGTTGGTGGATGTTTAAGTAATTCGGAACTACCCTTTTGTGCCAAGCATCCGATCATTCTGCCGAAGACCCATCGCATTACAAGGTTAATTCTGGAGCATGAGCACCGGACACATTTGCATCCAGGCGTTTCCGCACTGTTTGTAATCGTTCGTCAACGTTATTGGATTCTCGGTGCACGAAATCTAATTCGGAAGCTCACGCATGACTGTTTAAAATGTTTCAGACAACGTCATCACACTGCTCATCAATTCATGGCTGATCTGCCTGCAGTTCGGGTTCGACAAGCATTTCCATTTCAAAACACTGGTTGCGACTACGCTGGCCCTATCACACTCAAGGTGCACAAGGGACGCAATCCACGCAAGGAAAAGGGCTACATCTGTCTCTTTGTCTGTTTGGCTACTTCTGCACTGCACCTGGAGCTGGCAACAGATCTCAGCACGGAAACTTTTTTGCAGCACTTCGTCGGTTCGTGTCACGACGTGGCAAATGTGCACAAATGTACAGCGATAATGGCCGCAACTTTGTCGGCGCCAAAAGGGCTCTAAACGAGATGGAGCAACTGCTTGCTTCGGAGTTGCACAATCACACCGTTCTGCAGACCTTGGCCAATGAGGGAATCCAGTGGAACTTTATACCGCCACATGCGCCGCACTGGGGTGGTAAATGGGAGTCGGCTGTACGCTCAGTCAAACTTCATCTGCATCGAGTAGTGGGCAACGCTACCCTCACATTTGAACAAATGCACACTCTCTTGGCACAAATTGAGGCAGTGGGCTCTCGCCCACTCTTCGTAACGCCTGACACTGACTCGACATACTTGTCTCCTGCGCATCTGCTGATAGGCCGCCCATACACATTGGTTCCAGAAGGCGATCTGTCACCAGTGGCGGCAAATCGGTTACATTACTGGCAGTAAACTCAAGCCATGTTGCAATGCTTCTGGAAGCGTTGGCACCTCGAGTATTTAACGACTTTGCAACAGCGCTCCAAGTGGACTACAGAATCGCCAAATCTAGCAACTGGAGATGTGGTCTTGATTAAGAATTCTTCGACCCCACCCGCAGCATGGGCTCTCGCCCGTGTTATCGATACGTTCCCTGGACCGGATGGATTAGTTCGAGCAGTTAAATTAAAGACTGCCGCTGGAGAAATGACGCGCCCAATCACGCGAGTTGCGCCCCTACCCAATTCCGAAACCATGTTTCAGGGGGGGGGGCGGGATGTTGATGAACGCATTCAATTAGAAATTTGAATTCAAACTTAACGTCTAGATTCTTAACGTTCCTTTTCTTTATGCATTTACGCACACACTTAACATATCCATACAAGCTGTAATCATTGCAGATCATGATGAAATTTGCTTAACAGTAGTTGTCTCGCTTTAACATATGCCTTGACACCCACTTTTTGAACGCTTCTGTTAACATGCAAAATGTACTAGGCGAGCAGTTCTAGTTCGACAGCAGAATAAGAATGAACGAGCTGTTTCAATTGATAAAATTAAAATAAAAATAATTAAGCTTAGAATAATAAAAACCAGCATTTTTATTATTCAACAACTGGTCTAAAAAATAATAATAACATTTAAAAAATATTAGAAAATCAAAAGAAAATAAAAAATAAATATTGCTTCCCATTATCAAAAAATGGATCAACTGGGGATTGAACCTGCAAAAAGCCACTTTTCAAACAAGCACTCTATCCACACCGCCACAGCATCATGAATTCTAACGCCGACAAAATCAACGTATGTGCATATAACAGGGCATGTGTTGTGCGCTTGGTCGCTTCCATTTCCATTTCTGAATTCAGATTTCATATTGCCATGCGCTGTTGCATTTTTCATTGCTCACGCATACTAAGAAGCAAGCGCATGTGCGTACTTGAACCCACACATAGAAACGAAATAAGAGCGCAAGCGACATAAGCCGTGCTCATCGTTCTGGTGTCGATCCAAGACTAAATATTTGTTCGGAGCAGAGGCGTAAGTAGCTCGGCTTTTTTGTTTTTGCTGAGCTGGCAACCCGACTGGGGTTGTGGGAGTTCGGCTTTTTTGCCGAAGAGTCCGGGGTTGTGCGGTCAGCAAAACATTTGGCCTCAGAAAAAGGCTTATTTGACACGTCTATCTAATTGCTTTGTTAATGGTTGAACCATCTATTTCTGAATATAACAGCCCACTTCTCTTGGTACCCACGAAATCTCTTCCAAACTCTAAGGAGAAAAAATGGCGTTTAGTAGTTGATTATCGCCAAATAAATAAAAAAAAAAACTCTTAGCAGACAAATACCCACTGCCAAGAATCGAGGAAATACTAGACCAATTAGGACGAGCAAAATATTTTTCGTGTCTCGATCTTATGTCTGGTTTCCATCAAATAGAACTAGATGACAAATCTAGAAACATAACATAATTTTCCACGAACTCCGGTTCGTATCGCTTCACGCGATTACCCTACGGTTTAAAAGTAGCCCCCAATTCGTTTATGCGAATGATGACACTTGCATTTTCGGGTCTTGAACCATCACAAGCATTTCTCTACATGGATGACTTGGTAGTCATTGTCTGTTCTGAACAGCACATGTTTAAAAATTTGTCAAATATTTTTGACCTGTGTAAAAAACACAACTTAAAACTAAACCCAGAGAAATGCTCTTTCTTCATGCATGAGGTTACATTCCGGATGATAAAAAATACGATATTATAAAAAACTATCCAATCCCAACTGATGCGGATAGTGCACGACGATTCGTCGCGTTCTGTAATTGCTACAGAAGATTCATTCACAATTTCGCACAACATTCACGTCATTTGACTAGACTGTGCAGATAGAATGTCCAATTCGAATAGACAAAAGAATGCGAAGACGCATTTAAATATCTCAAAAAGGCATTAATGAAACCAACATTACTGCAATACCCTGATTTCAGCAAAGAATTTTGCATAACCACAGATGCAAGTAAACATGCATGTGGTGCTGTACTATCCGAAGAGTACAACGGTATACAATTACCAATTGCATACGCATCACGAGCTTTCACACAGGGAGAAAGCAATAAATCAACTACAGAGCAGGAATTAGCTGCAATTCACTGGGCAATAAAACACTTCAGACCATATGTTTACGGCAGGCATTTCTTAGTTAAAACGGATCATAGACCCTTAACTTACCTATTTTCAATGAAAAACCAAACCTCAAAATTAACTAGGATGAGAAAAATATCAATTTACAGTAGAATACCTCAAGGGGAAAGATATTCATGTAGCAGATGCATTATCTATAATTAACATATAGAAATGAATAGGAACATAATAATGATCATCAAAACGACAGAAAACCATCTGCGCAGATAAAATAAAATTGCAAAAAGAACAAAAAGAGCCTAATGTCTATGAAGTTATTAGCCATAATGACGTAAAGAAATTTATGAAACTAAAATTCGGAAAATCCAATTCTTTCAAAGGCTTAATGCAGAAGCCGGATTACATAAAATTGTTAATTTACAGTTGTCACCAAGTGAACAAATCTTCGAATTTGTATCACTAAATGAATTTAAAAATATGGGCAATAAATATTTAAATACATTAAAAGTAGCGCTACTAACAAAAGTGACACAAATAGACAAAAATGACGAAAGTCAAATTAATGCAATACTGTCGAAATACCATGATGATCCTATAGAAGGAGGCCATACAGGGATTACGCGTACCTTGTTAAAAATTAAGAAATTTTATTATTGGCCCCAAATGAATAAAACCATTGCGAAATATGTGAAAACTTGTGTAAAATGCCAACAGGTAAAGACCACAACACATACAAAAGCACCAATGAATGTGCAGCAGAGGGAGAATGCTCTACTCTATACGTGAACGTGAGGGCATCGAAATTATAGCCACTGGAGAATCTACATGCTACCTACCTACATGCTACTATAGAGTAACTGCAGCTCCCAGTGCGCTCGACTTTGGGCTTTATAAAGGATTTAGGCAGGAGCAGCTGAGGATTAAAAGTCTGTTGGACTTGACGTCGGACCACCTCGCCTTGCTTATTGAGCTGGGCGAGTCTCCGGACTGGGTCACTGGAGTCCGCAAAATGTTGCCATTATGCGCTAACCTGGACATCTACCGGACCTGCCGAGAGTGCACGTTAGATATTAATGTAAGGATCGAAACGACCAGTGACCTACGTTGACAAGCTCACAGAATTGATCAAAGAATCAGCCAGACGAGCGGCTCCGCAAACGGCACTACGCACACAGGCCTTCGTGCGCTCCATTCTCAGCCCTGAGGCAAGAAGCCTCCTTGCTGCTAAAAGGCGCCTGAGAAGGCTCTACATCCGCAATGGAGACCCCTCTGTCAAGGCGGCCACGGTCAGCGCATCCAACCGGCTGCGTCGTCTTCTTGCCAGGACCCGAAAAGAAAACCTAGACAGCATTCTCGAAAGAGCTGGGCCTGATAGTAACAGCAACTTCTCCGTGTGGAAGCTGACGAGAAATATCAAAAGGCAAGCAATTTTCACCTCCACGCTCAAGAGCCAGAGTGGCGTTGGGCTCCGTTCGGACGAGGAAAAGGCAAATGCATTTGCTGAACACCTTGAGACTGTCTTCACGCCATTCCACCTCGCTGACGTTGCACAGCGAATTAGTATGAATAGCATGCTTGACGCACCACTACAGATGGCCCTCCCAATCAGAACAATCTCTCCTGCGGAGATCGGAATGCAGCTGAATGCGCTGAATCTTAAGAAGTCCCCTGGATGTGACGAGATTTTTTTTTTTTGATATATTTATTTATAATAGTAATCAGCCTTATTAAAGCTATAAATCCATTATTGCTGCTAATGATTGGGCGATATGTAGTTTTAAACATAGGAATGTAGAAAATAATAATAATTATACGAATTCGCAAAACATGTGGTAGTTTAGAAAGAACAAATTAAAATTTTTAATGAGTATTATAATAATCTTTCCCGAAGGTCGACTGGATGAAAACGTTTGAGTCGTCGGATGTTGTCTGGGCTCAGTAGGGCCCTGGCTGTATTGTTTGGGTGCGACAGTAGTCTATCGGCATATCGAATACTGTGCCTATTCAGCTGATCGCCAATCAATGTGACGTGGAGGTCGTTCTCCAAATTTCTGGTCCGAACATAATACGGCGCATCTGCAATTCTTCGAAGTGTCGTGGCCTGAAGAATGCGAAATTTGTTGAGGTGTGATTTAGCGGCAGAGCCCCATATTTGCATCGCATATGTCCAAGTGGGGACCACAATTGTTTTGTAAATTAAGACTTTATTAGCCAAGCTTAGCTTGCTCTTTGGCCGGAGTAGCCAGTTAAGCTTGGCCAGTTTAATGTTGGATTTCTTTTTCACTTCTTCTTTATGTTTGGCCCAAAGAAGTTTCCTATCCAAATGGACGCCTAAATAACAATGAGAGTTCTTCTGGGGGATGAGCTCTCTATTCCAGAATACACCTGGACAGTCTCCATGTCTGAGCGTAAACATTATATTTGCCGACTTTTCGTGATTTATTGTAATATTCCAAGAGCTCGCCCAGGATATGTGACGAGATAGATAACAGAGCACCCAAGGCACTCCCGCGCAAGGGCGTAATGGCGCTGTCTATTGTAGAACTCCATGCTCAGGCTTGGCCACTTCCCACAGCAATGGAAATGCGCAAGGATTATAATGATCCACAAGCCCGGAAAGCCACCAACACAATTAGAATCGCATCGCCCCATCAGTCTGCTCCTAACGTTCTCGAAAATCTTCGAGCGCTTGTTGTTGAGCAGAATGATGGAACTTGAAGATATCAAGCGTCTGGTCCCGCACCACCAATTTGGATTCCGAAAGTCTCACGGCTGCCCCGAGCAGGTCCATCGAGTTGTCAATCACATCCTCCAGACGTTTGAGCGTAAGGAATACTGCGTTGGCGCCTTTTGGATGTCAAGCAGGCCTTTGATAAGGTCTGGCACAAGGGCCTACTCTTCAAGCTTAAGTCGCAGCTCCCAGCACCATACTTTAGCATCCTTAGCTCGTTTTTGGCAGGGCGAACATTTAGTGTGGCCGTCAAGGAAAAGAAGTCTGGGACTAAAATCATCAGAGCTGGCGTTCCGCAAGGCAGTGTGCTCGGCCCTGTCCTATACACGCTGTATACGGCCGACATCCCCCTCGTCAGATGGAACAACGCAATCGACGATTTGGCGAGACTCCTTTTGGCCACATACGCGGACGACACTGCTGTGCTGGCTTCGCACCAATCCCTGCAGGCTGCAACTGACGCTGTACAGGACTGGCTACTGTTGGTCGAAAGGTGGACAGAGGACTGGAACATAGCCATAAACTGCTCTAAGTCCGCCTGTGTCACCTTCACACTAAGACCCGTAAGCTGCCTAGGGCTTCGTTTCGCTGGAAGGACAATTGAGCACACACGCTCCTTTTGCTACCTGGGCGTCCACCTGGATCGCAAACTCATCTGGCGGACGCACATCACTGCAACTAGAGCCAAATGCCTGTCGAGGCTTAAAAAGCTGGACTGGTTGATAAATTCCCGCAGCAAGTTGCATATCTCCACCAAGGCGCTGCTTTTGAAAATGATGGTCCAGCCCATTTGGATCTATACCATTCAGGTGTGGGGCACGGCATCAGCACACCAACTCCACCGCCTAAGAACGGTCCAAGCCAAATCAGCTCGCAAAGTGGCCGGCCTCCCTTGGTATGTCACAAATGACGCCATTGCACGCGATCTCCGCCTCATTAAGGTTGGAGATCAAATTAACTTCTTTAGCAGCCGCTACGCCAACAAACTCTTGGTCCATCCCAACGTTGCCGCCAGGGCCCTGGCTGATCCTGCTCGAGAGAGACGCCTCCAAAGGATAAATCTTTGTATATAAATTAATGTACTTCTAATATGATGATTAGGTTGAGAGGTAAACTGTACCTCTTATTGCTGGCCTCGGGCTCAGACAATAAAACAAATTGTTTAACGGCCAAGTGCCGGAGTGAATATTTATTTAAGCGACTTAATTGAAGAGCGCTGTATTCAAGACTAAAAACTAAATACAAAGAATATTTCACTTAAGCTAAGCCAAAACTCGCATCACGCCACAATGTCATGGTCGGCAAGCCGACTCAGCAAAATCCTAGGCAATAACGGAAACTCTTGCAGCAAAACAAAAGTGTCCGGTTACCGCCGCTGACCATTGCAGCTATAGCGCGCTGATATAAAATATGCAGCGCCGCAACTGCGAGGGCTGTTCTTTAACTTATGCAGCACGCGATCGCGAGGGCTGATTATAAACTTATGAAATATCCCATATTGGGTGTTATGTGTTAACTACTCCCCCTTCAAGTATAAGGCCGTCCTCGGCCGACCCAATCCCGGCGACGACTTCTCTTAACTGCTTCGCAGACTTCTTTGCGTCGATGATCCGCCAAAGAGTGAGGCCAACGCAGATAAAAGCACAGCATATGGCTCCAATGATGAATGCCACGCGATAGGCTTGATCAGTTCCGGCGTCTTCCTTGAATTGCTGTATCACCTCCAAATTACGTTCATTCAAACGATGAAGGTAAGGGAGGCTGAGGACATCTTGGCTGGCAGTGATGTTCAGCAAGGGAGAATTGGCAATACCCGGGACTCTATTGCGTACGTTGTTGTGATTGTAAAACAGAGTCCCGTTAATTGCGACTCGGTCTCCGAATGTGATGAGATGCGTGCCTTGTACCTGGATCTCAGTGCCGTTGTCCACCTGAATCCTTGCGGACCCGTCGTTGAGGATGATAATTCCGTCATCTACATGGGTAATTATTTCCAGGTTGCTCGGCTGGATCTCGCAGTGTGCCGTGCCACCTGCATGGAGCTCTTTGGCACATGAACTCTCTAATGCCAGACGACAAAATGTGGCTCCAGGTGAAGCGGCGCAACTCTGCAGTGTGTGGGTTTCTCCATCGCATTCGGCTATGACATTGTCAAACAATCGCAATATGAAATTCTTGTGGATGACAGGATAAATCGTGATTTTTCTGCAAGCTTTTTTAATCTTTGGGAACTTAATTATAAAATGTATAGTGTTAATGGATTGAAGAACTTTTACGGACGCAACGGACATAAGATCTCCTATGGGAGTGTTGGTGGGTTCCTCTAGCCAAATTGATTTCAAATCTAAGTGGTCCAAAATGTTTGGGCTAACAATGTTAGCCTTCGCAAGAGTAATAGCAAGCATTAAATTTTGCAACTCCATCATCAGCATTCTGTTTCTAGACAGTAATGTTTCAAATAAATGGCTAGTGTCAACTTGTGAGTTTTTGGTTATCTTGAGAATTTTATTGACAGTGACTGTTAACTGGTTAATCTGGTCTTGAACTCTAGTATTTATTTCTATTTGTCTATTGTTGAAAATGTTTTATAAAACCTATGCCAAGTGGCCAATAGTAAATTGAAAAACTAGATATAGTATAACTTATACGAGTTTGCCTAGTGGCTTAAAAAGGGTGCAAAAAAGAAAAATGAAAAAAAAAACAAGGGAGTCACCTTAGGTTGTCCTTGTGGACCACCCTCCCTCTAATGAGGACCTCGGTCCCCAGGTCTGCATCCACGGCCTTCTCATCACATAAAGGTGTGAGTTTGTTTCCGAGCCGTCGGTTGGACTTGACCAAAACTTTGTCACCAACGTCGAAGACCCTATTCTGCCGGTTTGCGTTTTCCCTAGCTCTGAGCGAGTAGCAGGGATTTGCTCCTAAAAAATTAACGGCATCGGAGTCATAACTAGCGTCGTCATTGATTTGTGCCGCTGCGCTGGAGGCGGCATCAGCATACGCCTCTGCCCCTTGTCCCGCGTCTTGCGTGACGTGATTCAACCTCTGCTGATTTCTCTGACCGCCTGTGCGGTCAGATGCGGAGTGCTCCCTATTCGTGTAAGCAGAAGCCTGAGTGGGCTGCAAGACCCTTGAGAAGGAAGGATCGACCTCCATGGGCACCTGTGAGCCATTATTATTGTGCTGCCTACTGCTTCGCTGGTCAGTCTGCACTGGGGCCTTGCTTTGCTTGCTAAAGTGCGGATTCTTTGTACCGCTAGCTTGTGTTTCGGCTTGTTGCGAATGCCTCTCCTGTTGGTGACCCTGCCCTTTTGCATGCGGCTTGCGCTCCTTGTCTTCTAGACTTCTTGCGAAATTAGCCGCGAATGCGTACCTTTCATGATTTGACTCGACTTCTTGAGCGAGAGCTAGCGCTGACGGCAAATCTCTGGGCTTTGCTGCAAAGAGCACATCTGTAAGACTGCGCTTGAGACCCGATATGAACACACGCAACGCATCGTCGCGGAATTTTTCACATAGGCCCTTTGCTAAAGCTGGCTCATATGACATGTTAACTTTGTTAGTAAGAAGAGTGAGTTTCTTCTCTACCTCATCGTAATATTGAAGCAGGGACAGGCCACCTTGCCTCAAGGTACCTAATTCCTGCTCGATGACATGAATTGGTCTCTTGTCACTGTATGTGAAATCTAGGCGATTTATTATCGCATCAAAATTCAATACAGTACCAAATGAGGCCAACACCGCGTCTGCGGGGCCCCTAATCTTGCTTCTTATGATGATAACAGCCTGATAATGACGAGAACTGCCATTATATGGTCTGAAGATCTCGTAAGCGGCTAATGCTGCCTGCCTCCAAGATACATAAGATTCCTGTACTCCTGCAAACTCAGTTAAGCACTTGACGGCATCTAGCGGCTCGTCACAGCGAATGTCGTTTCTAATTCCTATAGCAGCATATGCTACTACTTGTGGGGCGGCAACGTTTGCTGCTGTTATTTGTTCAGCTAACTCATTAATTCTTTGAGTCAATGCTTGCTCCCTCTGCTGGTTTGCAACGGCCTGTTCGGCTAAAGCATTGCTGATAGCCGTCCTTACTACTTCCCTAAGTTGTTCTGGATCCATTTTACCTGATGGTGAGGGAACTACGGGGAGAAGTTTGATGCGAATGTCACAGTCGGAATCTGAGTCGCTAGACTGCTTGCGAGGGTTTCTATATTGGCTGAACAGTGGCATGCGCAGGCCAGCGGCCGCGAAAAACAAAACGGGCCTTCAAAAGAAGGGTCGAATTACGTTGCAGCTCTGAACCACGAGAACTGTATGCATTGTTATAGCACAATTTTAGACACACAGAAAGTAACACAAAGTAATTTTATTAACAATCTGGATGATAAACTGTTTCAACTCAAATTCTCAAAGCAATCACTCTCACGTGTTTCAGAAACTTCTGATTATTATTATTTGATTTAATTTTTTTTATATGATCTGTTGCAATATAAAATACTCACTAGTACTATCTAGTTTTTTTTTATAAAATAAAATTTTTGTGTTTGGCTAGAGTGTCCACTTACATGATTCAATTAACACAAAAAAATTGTCTTAATATAACTGGTCACTCGCAGCTCCCGCGCTGCTGTCTTAATTGTTGTTGGTTGTTGCAGCTCCTGTGCTGCTGCTTAAATTGTTGTTGGTTGTGGAGTCCGACCACTAGTTGGGCGCCAATAAATGTACTTCTAATATGATGATTAGGTTGAGAGGTAAACTGTACCTCTTATTGCTGGCCTCGGGCTCAGACAACAAAACAAATTGTTTAACGGCCAAGTGCCGGAGTGAATATTTATTTAAGCGACTTAATTGAAGAGCGCTGTATTCAAGACTAAAAACTAAATACAAAGAATATTTCACTTAAGCTAAGCCAAAACTCGCATCACGCCACAATGTCATGGTCGGCAAGCCGACTCAGCAAAATCCTAGGCAATAACGGAAACTCTTGCAGCAAAACAAAAGTGTCCGGTTACCGCCGCTGACCATTGCAGCTATAGCGCGCTGATATAAAATATGCAGCGCCGCAACTGCGAGGGCTGTTCTTTAACTTATGCAGCACGCGATCGCGAGGGCTGATTATAAACTTATGAAATATCCCATATTGGGTGTTATGTGTTAACTTATATAACATAAGCTACTTAATTGTAACTATAATTTTTGTCCGTAAACCTCCGCTTGGTAGAGATCAGAAGGCACTGATCGATTCCAGCAATAAACTTTTATTTAAAAAAAAATGTGTTGGTGTTATTAATGTACAGGGTGCAATGGCCAGCTAGGTGTCTGTGTTCAGGACACAGTGCATTGGGCTTGGTTGCGCGTACTTCTTGCTATGCCCAATAAGCATTTCAACCCACTACCATAAAATAATAAGTACGCTATCAGAAAAAAACAAAAAAATAAGCAAACAAGATCAATCAAATATGCTCGACTCTGGATTTCATGTGTTCCGACAAACATCATTCCAGCAGATCGGTCCAATTATCTAATGAAGGGAACTTAGGTCGAATTTGTCTCTTTTATCTCCCTCCCTCCCTTGGCAATTCAAAGACTACTTGCAAATCGCCCCTAATGTAGATTCACACCATTTTAATACATTTTATAAGCGCTTAGCATGGGTACTCTGACTGACGCAATTAATAAGTCTTACAAATACATGATCAAATACAATTTAATTCAAAGATATTTCAAACATTTCAAGCAAGCATTTAAGCCTTTCCACAAGAATGCACGCATATGCATTCTATCTTCACATTAATTATTTTCTTAGTTAATTTTTCAACTTCTTAATATCTATTTAAATTTATCCTTCTTAATTAATTTTATTAATACTTATTTAAATACATACGCATATAAATAAACATACTTATAAATATATAAGGGGTAGCGCTTATTTAGCTACGCAACTCACTACAATTTAAACTCACTCATACACTTTTCCTCATGATCGTTGGGCCCAAGTCGATGGAGGTGCAGAGGCTGTGTTCCTTTATCAAATAAAAGTTAATTATAAATATACATATGTATATATCATATGCCTGAAGGTCTATCGATTGTGTACCAGTGCTATTTACGTTACTTAAATCTAATAATAACTCAAATTCATATTTCTTTTTAACCTTACATTAGAGTAGAGCATATATCCAATTAATTTATCAAAAGAAAACAATTGTTCATAACTTCATTAACAACAGCTGATGGAACAGCCGCGAACTCGCGCTCAAATAGATGAGTATGAATGCTCTCGATCTGTTTGACGTTGAGTGATTTCTATCGACTGAGCATAATTATTTGCAAAAGGCTACGAAATGCACAAAGAGAGACTGCGAGACATTATGCGCTCATAGCAACAACGATTGTTCGTTTTGGTCTCCTCTTTGTGTTCGTCTGCTACAGCTTGCACAAAACAAAATCAGTAAATAGCCACAGTGAACACTCGATATTAAATACTTCAAAACATCGCTACGTTTCGTGGGAATTGCGAATTGCGAATCCCAACGAGCTGATCCAATTAAAACACTTAGACTTAGATGCAGTCGCAATCTTGCCAACCGATTTCCATTAAGGCTGAGCACTGTCCGTTTGGAGCAGCAAAGCGGTCAGCACACCTGCCACGTGGCTGAAAAAACTCAAGCGTTAGAAACTAAACCAAACTTTGCACAATGTAAATATCACCTGCTGCACAATCACTCGCACTCAATAATTTATTTTTTTGGTCGATCCTTTTTCCCAAATAAAGTAGCTTTTAAATGTTTTAATAGAACTGTAATTGAATTCACAGTTATTGAATATTTGGAGCGCTGAATTACGATACGACCGCTTGCGATCAATACTTTTCCTCAAGTGATGAGACAGAAGCTGTTGTACTTGTAAATTTACGCGGTTAGAGCCTTTGGCTGTCGCCAGACGCTATAATTGTTTTATCATGCGATAGAATGAACTCGACGAAGCTGAGTTGCAAAGGGTAAATATTAAAAAAATAACATAATTAAATAAATAGACTAACATCCTAATAAATACATAAATATTGACAGGAATTATGCACTGGCTGTATTGTTGTAGTTTGCATTGCCGCAATTGAAGGTGCGCAGCCGATTTTGGCCAAGAAGCAGGCACATTCACACGTGTGTGTATGTTGCGCAAATGAGTGCGTTAAAACAAATATGCACAAAGGGCATAACACAGGTAAATTTTCACTAATTACTCCCTGTACCCATAATAAAATGGGTAAAAAGGGGGTACTAATTCTGTGCAAATGTATGTAACAGGCAGAAGGAGACATCTCCGACCCTATAAAGTATATATATTCTTGATCAGTATCAAGAGAGATTTTGACTTGGCCATGTCCGTCTGTCTGTCCGTCTGTCCGTCCGTATGTATGAACGCAAGGATCTCAGCAACTATAAGAGCTAGAGACACAAAATTTGGAATGTAGGTTCGTGTATAGCGGGAGCAGGTCAAGTTTATTTTAGATTTGAGATACCTCCCCTTGTTCCCCGCTATTCGATAAAAACCGTTTTACAGTAACAATTTTCAAGATATAGATTTAGGATTTGGCATGTACATTACTTTAGTCACTCTTAATATACTGTCCAAATTTCAAGTCGATCGGATAACAAACACGGAAGCTATTAAACAAACAAGATTCAGTGCTGGAGCGCGGGGGGAAGAAGCAGCACAGCTACCACTTAAAATGCCTCGCTTGCGCTGAGCTCGAGCTGTCGCTCGTGTGTGTGCGTCTTTTGTGTATGTGTAAGTGTACGTAGATGTGATCGGAAATTTTTGACCTGGGTACAGGGAGTTTTGTAGTCAGGTATACTCGACTAAAGCATTCTTACTTGTTTTAAAATGTACAACTGCACACCATTTAATGCTGCCTTTTTGCAGGGTATTGGCGGCTGTACGGCTTGACCGAAAATTTGCACTGTCCGGTGTGGGTTTAAAAATGGGGATCAGCTGCGAGGCTGCCAACACAATTGGAATGGACTCACTTAGATAACTTCAGCTGGATGGCGATGGAGGCCTTCGATTTATAAACAAAAATTATAAATTTATATTTATATTAAACAATTTGATTAATACAGGAAACGTTTTTGACCATTTTCAATTGGTACGGCACCAATATCTTTAAGTTAAAACTAAGTAACAGCAACTTTATTTTTAAAAACGGCTTCAATTCGTTTTTCCATAGTTTTTATTAATTTTTGGCAATCTTCTGGAGTTATGGAGTCCCAAATTTCCTTTTCATGTATTAATCAAGTGGTTAATGAAAATATTAATTTTTAATTTTTGTTTATGAAATGTGTGCATGTTTTGATATCAAATTTAAGGCAATTGAAAAACCTTTCTAAAAAGTACAAGTTTGTATGATTACGCATCACATAGACAAAAATAGAAGCCATTGAAGTTTGAACTATCATAAAACAACATACCGTGCCAATTAATAGTGGTTAGGGCTCGTATACCAGAGCTCGCAAAAAAAGGTCCCTCTACTGTATCATCAAGTAAACAACAAAATAGAGTTGCCAGTCTTTGGGCAACTTTTGCACCAAAAATTTTCAACGCGACAGGTCCCATACGCTTCGTATGTGTTCGGGTGGGACCCTGCCGCTTCGGGTCGTGAGATCGAGCGCAGTGCAAAAGTTGCCCAAAGACTGGCAACTCTATTTGGTTGTTTACTTCCTTCTACTTCCTACTTCTCCCTTCCTCTTTCATGCTTTGCCTGGCATGAAATATCTAGGCAACAACATAAATAAGTAAACTCAACAGCAAAAAATATCTAGTTTTGCTCAGTTACTGACGCTCAGTAGCTGAGCGACGAACGAGTCTGTTCGCTCATAACGGTCAGCGACTAACCGATCGTGTGTTACGACATCAACGAACTAATTTATAGACTACCCAAATAGAAGAACGGCAGCGAGTCGAAAAATTTGCTTGGATCAGGGCCACTTAGACTTCGTATTCCGTCGTGTGGCCCTGATGTGAAATGCGCTCTCATTCTCGTGAGAGCTCGAGAGCGTAATTTGTATGGCATCAGAGCCACTCAGCCTTCGCTCTCGGTCTGGTGGCTCTGATATGAAGCGCGCTCGCGTTTTGTCTGTATGTATGTATGTGTGTACGAATGTACGCAGTGCAGCGTGTGGCTCTGATGTGAAGCACGGCATCGCCGCGATCGCATCCCATTCAAACGTTTACCATTGACTGCATATATGAATACCCATTACATTTAAATACACAAATATTTATTTTATTTCAAAGAATTCTTATCATTTTCATAATAAATGTACATATTAGCCAAAATAGAACAAATTAAAGTTGGTCTTTTTATTTCATACAGGCAAACCCGTATACAAAAATATAAAAAATTATAATTTATTTCCAGGGTATACATGCATCGACTTACAATTGTTCTTAACGAAAATCGTTCAAAGCGTGCGCATTTTTCACAATCGCTTGGCGATTCTTATTCTTGTACACACACATGCATACAGATGTTGTGCAACTGTATGTGTACATGTGCGTGGCATAGGATCTGCTTGCAGAACGTAAACAAACTGAGCTTGCTTACAGCAATTGTTTATCTATATATATAAAAGAGTTCGTGCTGACTGACTGATTGGCAATCATTTAAATATATGTACATTACAGGGATTAGGAGATGTGTTAATTTAAAAATTAAAGCATTTCAAGTCGTATTAATAATCTAAAAATTACTTGTCTATCAGCTATAGGTTGCCATAGGTTCTTTTAAGACTAGGTTGCATGTTAGGTGGGGAACATGGTGATGTCTTAATTTAAAAAATTATGGCATCTCAAGTCGACTCGAAGGTTGTATTAACTTATAACCCCATTACATTTGTGATGGCCTCCTCGTGGTGTTCCCTGGGTACCGATGTAATACATACATACATACATATATTAAATCGGTAGCTAATTCGAGCGGCGGCTTAGGACTTAAAAAATATATACATATATTGGATTTTTAATAGAATATATGTACATATATTTAAATGATTGCCAATCAGTCAGTCAGCACGAACTCTTTTATATATATAGATAAACAATTGCTGTAAGCAAGCTCAGTTTGTTTACGTTCTGCAAGCAGATCCTATGCCACGCACATGTACACATACAGTTGCACAACATCTGTATGCATGTGTGTGTACAAGAATAAGAATCGCCAAGCGATTGTGAAAAATGCGCACGCTTTGAACGATTTTCGTTAAGAACAATTGTAAGTCGATGCATGTATACCCTGGAAATACATTATAATTTTTTATATTTTTGTATACGGGTTTGCCTGTATGAAATAAAAAGACCAATTTTAATTTGTTCTATTTTGGCTAATATGTACATTTATTATGAAAATGATAAGAATTCTTTGAAATAAAATAAATATTTGTGTATTTAAATGTAATGGGTATTCATATATGCAGTCAATGGTAAACGTTTGAATGGGATGCGATCGCGGCGATGCCGTGCTTCACATCAGAGCCACACGCTGCACTGCGTACATTCGTACACACATACATACATACAGACAAAACGCGAGCGCGCTTCATATCAGAGCCACCAGACCGAGAGCGAAGGCTGAGTGGCTCTGATGCCATACAAATTACGCTCTCGAGCTCTCACGAGAATGAGAGCGCATTTCACATCAGGGCCACACGACGGAATACGAAGTCTAAGTGGCCCTGATCCAAGCAAATTTTTCGACTCGCTGCCGTTCTTCTATTTGGGTAGTCTATAAATTAGTTCGTTGATGGTTACGATCAACCCGAAGCCCGAGAGAGAAATGAAAACATTTTCAAAATAATGAAATAAATGCAAAAATCTATGTTCGATATACAAAAATCGAAAAAAAAAACACTCGATATTTGATGGAAATCGGTTAACTATCGTATAATTTATGCGATAGTTTTAGAGTGGTTGTAAAATGCGTGGAAGCCGCTCATATTTGAACCGGGAAATTATATTTCAAATATAATATATATCTAAATATATGTGCACATATATAATGTAAATATGTGTTTTATATGTACACATATATATTGCGTGAAAGATATGTACATATATATACATATATATAAATAGCGCGATTAAATCTAAAGGTGTGCTTAATATACATATGCTTTGAACTAGTAACGGAACCTTCGAGCCGTAGTATTGAAATATATATATGTATATGTTATATCTAAATTTGTAAATAAATAATTAAACGAATTTTTAAAATTTTAAATATAAAAAATTTTAAATTAAATATAAAATTATAAATAATTTGAAAAAAAAAAATGACACGCCCCCTTCCGCCCTCCATATGAAATTGAAATACAATTGCATTATTATGTCAAAAATACTAGCCAAACGCAATTGTTAATATGCTTCAAAGAAGCAAGCTCAGCTTGTTTAGTTTCTGCTAGCAAATACTATGCCACGCACATGTACACATACAGATGCACAATATCTGTATGCATGTGTGTGTACAAGAATTATAATCGCCAAGCGATCGTGAAAAAATGCTCACTTCTTGAACGATTTTCGTTAGGAACAATATCACACTTGTAAGTTGATACCCTGGAAATGAATTTAAATTTTTATACAATTTTCATTGGTATTTGCCAGAAGGAATTAAAAAGACCAACTACTTCATATGTACATTTATTTTGAAAATGATGAGAATTCTTCTAATTAAATTAATTATACGTATATTCAACTGTAATGGGTATTCATATAAGCAGTCAATGGTAAACGTTTGAATAGGATGCGATCGCGACGATGCCGTGCTTCAAATCAGAGCCACACGCTGCACTGCGTACATTCGTACACACATACGTACAGACAAAACGCGAGCGCTCTTCATATCAGAGCCACCAGACCGAGAGCGAAGGCTGTGTGGCTCTGATGCCATACAAGTTACGCTCTCGCGCTCTCACGAGAATGCGAGCGCGTATACATCAGGGCCACCCGACGGATTACGAAGTCTAAGTGGCCCTGATCCAAGCAAATTTGTCGGCTCGCTGCCGTCGTTCCATTTGGAATATCTATCCACTGTATGATTAGTGGTTTAATGTATGTATTTTAATGTAAATCGAAATGTTTGTTTAAATCTTTGTATGTATGTAAATGTATTTTATATGCATGTAAAACCAGACTCCCTGGGGAAGGCGTAACAAACGCCGAAACGCGTAGGGGGAGAATTTTAATAAAGAATGTAATATACTTATTACAATGAACTACAACGGCCTTATCAACTCGCTTTAGGATACACAAATATTGACGCACAAAATGTCCCAAGCACAGAACACAAAAAAAGGTTTTAAATTTCAGTTATCATCATTCTATTTCTAGCTAATAATGTTCCACACAAGTGAGGAGTGTCAACTAATTCATTTCGGTTTGCTTTAATTATTTAATTTATTGTTTCAGTTATCTGATTTATCTGTTTTTGGGTCTCAGAGTTAATCACTACTTGCGTGTTATTTGACACAATGAGTTGAGATTCGGACCATCTAACCTTTTCAAGATCTGAGGCATCTGGGGTCCCAGCGACTACCTTGTGTTGTGCCAAGGAAGCTTAAGCTTCTGGCCATTCTATGATGGATCTTTAACACGGACAGAAGGCTTTTGAAATGGTTGGTATCCACATCTAGAAGTTGCCGCATGTGCGACTTGGGGAATGCTGCGGACAATTTCTCTGTTTCGCCTACTATGATTGAAAATTCTGTTAAGTTACATAAATGCCTAATGGCATCCCATTGTTCCCATACCATAACTTTTCCCTCAAATACCGGGATGTAGTTGGAATGGGAATAATCGGTAATCCGAGTGTTAACCACTGCAAGAAGAAACAGAAGCGTTACCATTAGCCTGTAAAAGATAAAGTGTAAACTAATCAACTTATCTTAATAGGTGTGCTGAGGCAAGTGTTATTAAGGGTTGTCCTTATGGACCACCCTCCCCTTAATGAGAACAGACGTTCCCATGTCTGCTTGTATTTTTTCTGCCGTGCATAACGGGGTTAGTTTATTACCTAGCCTTCTATTGTTATTTAAATATACTTTTTCTACTACTCCAAATACTCTATTGTCTCGTTGAGTTGCATTCGCCAAGATTGGTTTTTTACGCTTTCGCGTTTCTTATTTTTATGGCTTTTAACTTCGTCGGAGGCTGAGTGAATTACATCAATGGGTCTTTGGTTTAGTGAGGGTGCATTAACAATATCTATACCGTATTGATTTTTAAGTAACGATGCGATCGTTTCAGAGTTGAAAGATGCTTCGTTATCACAGTATATTGTCTTCGTATTTGGGTATAAATTTATTAGTTGGATGATAGGAATTCTTATAACCACTATTGTTCTAGACGTCAATGGTTGTACGACTGCAAATTTGGAAAACTTGTCGAAACAGCTTTTTATTAGTGGAAAAAATGTCAATGTCAATGTCTTGTTTCTTGGGGTGTCTGTCATACTTTGCTTTAGTACATATTTTTCAGTTTTCCACCACTTCGGTCGCTGATTTGTACATTTTTGGTAAATAATAGTCGCGAAGGAATTGTTTGATATTTTCCTGAGCAGCTCTGTGTGCACGGTTCTGCTCTGCGATGATTATTTCCACCTGTTCATTTTTTTTTTCAGAAATGTCTGATACAAAGCTCTTGCAGTGCCAAAATTTGGTCGCCGTAAAATTTAACACCAACGCGTGTTGAATGCTGGCCAATGTTGGCAAGTCACAATATATGGCGATTACAACATTTGGGTTGATAAAAGATTTCAAAGTATCGAAAGGGGTGTTTTTTCCGCGAAATGGATCATGTGGCGGGATTTATCGCCGAAAAGTATGAAGTATCGCTTTAGCGGATACTTTGCCTCTTCCAGGACTATTTGATTCCTGAAACAATTTAGGGGTTTCTCTGTTGTTTCAACCGTGTAGGTCAGTGATAGTTCACTATTAACTCTGGCAGCATTAGACTGAGGCTCGTCTTGTAGGGCATTTTTATACTATGTTCCCGAAGGGAAAATAGTATATTGGGTTTGCGAAATGTCCGTCTGTCCGCATGAACGCAATTTTTTTGCCTTTATCTTTGAGCTAGAGCAACCAAACTTGGTACACATATCAGTGTATATCGTCAATTTATGAAGTGTCGAGATCGACAATGTTAACCTGTTAACCTTCTGGACAAATCTGCATCAAACAAAATTGGACCCCCCCACCCCTCCCACGCAAATGAGAAAAATCTATATCTCCCACACCTGTACAGGTAGAGTCACCAAATTTGGAATTTTATGCTAATGTTGACCCCCTGGACAAATCTGCATAAAAAATGTTGGACCCCCCCCCACCTACTCCCCCACACAGGAGCAAAATCTATATCTCCCACACCTGTGCAGTTTTTTTTCGCGTCTCTTTCTGAACACACAAATAACCAAATTATATAGGACTGGGAACATAGTATTCTGCAGTCGGGTGCGTCCGACTGCAACGTTCTTACTTGTTTTCTTTTACTAACGACTTGAATTTTTTCTAGTCGAGCAAACCACTTACATATTTTCTCCTCAGGGATGTAAATCTACGTGTGAATCCTATTTCTGATTGGGCGCCAATTATTTGATTTCTCAAATGTAGATGTTGTAGATTCAGATCCTCGTCGCAGGCAGATATCAATTCGTCTGTAAAGATGTTGATGCTGGAACTCAGATCTTCCTCACAGGTGCTAATGGTTGGTAAGGTAATCTTCCTTGTAGATTATGTTGGGAAAGCAACTGGCCTTGTGGCTCAGGAATGAAACAATTATAATAATGTATTTATGACGGCAAGTGCCGGAGCATTATAATTGAATAAGTTGTTCTTGCTAAGTTGAATACAAAGCTAAAAGCTAAATTGAATTCCAGCTAAAGCTGAAGGCAAAAGCGAGGGTTACTTATTAACTTACATACACACAGACAAATTAGAGCGAAGGCAGAGTGGCACTGATGCCATACAAATTACGCTCTTGCATTCCCGGGTCATCTGGCCGAATATGAAGTCTAAGTGGCCCTGATCCAAGCAAAGTTGTCGGCTCGATGCGTTCGTACGAGATGGAATATCTATTCACTGTATAATTGGTGATCGAACTATGTCTTTTTCAATCTGCAAAATGTCGATTATTTTGTTTGTTTTCCACGTACCTAAATCTTTGGTACCTTATGCTACGATAACTTATGCGAGATTTTCGTGAGATGTTCCATTCGATAACACTTCACAATCGACGCCCTTTAGTAAAACAATTGTAAAAGATAAATGAAAGTGGTTGAATTATTTTGTTAATGGAGATGTATTAAGACTTATATTTAGATTAATGAGCAAAAGCAATTGCTTGATTCTTAAGTTGACTAAAGTTCTGTCTTAAGTCGTATACGTACGATACAATCACCTGATTGATGCACGTACGAAATTATTGATAAATGTCAGTTCGCTTAATCGTACAGATGTGCACACACACATAAATAAAACGCGGGCGTACATCTATGGATACATATGTATACACCCATGTACATGTACACATTCCCTTAACATATTTGCATAAATGGATGAGCATTTGTATATAAAGCAGCAGATTCGGAATGATTTTTTTTTAAAGAGTACATGTAGTCTTGATCCGAAAGTAATACTTGGCGACCTTTCAGAAAGTGATGCAGCGCACCCATTGTTGCGTACTGATCGGCATTCTGTTGACTTTATGCAGTGTCTAAGCTGCAAGACAAAAATCGAAAACAATTCATTTAGCGATATTTGTGCACATTACGCACTTTATCCGCATCCACAAAGCCCTGTCAAGTGTTTATACTGTAGAGGCAACGTCCATTTCTATTTACATCATACGAAGGTACGTCCAGAAGTCTATCATCACTGTTCAGCACGCAAATAAAGCGGTAACGGAATCATCAAGATGACAGACGTGGACATCGATATTGCCGATGAGAACTCCAACTTGGAGTTCGACCCAATATCTGAAGAATCGGAACCTTCTGAGTATTCTGATAATGATGATGAATGCGTTACCCTTGAGGGTGACGTAGGTAGTTCACCTAGCTGTTCCCAATCACAAACCACTAATGAAGGCGGAGGCACAGCCGATTTCATGGGCGTAAAATGTACATCAAAAACAATGCAAGTGGCTAAACTGGATGCGGATACATGTGTTGAACATAGGGAAAGCTGTTCAGCTGTCCAACTGCAGCCACCCGCAAAGATAGTAACTGGGCATCCAAATTATGGGTTTGGTAAACGCTGGTCAAAATCAGAGGATGTACTGCTGAAGTCCTTAGTTGAAACACATGGTGAACGGTGGGACATTATTGGTCCTCATTTTAAGGATAGACTCGAACAGCAAGTGCAACAGCGTTGGGCCAAAGTGCTCAACCCGGAGCTTATTAAAGGCCCTTGGACACGCGATGAAGACGAGAAAGTTATTGAGCTGGTGCGAAGATTTGGTCCCAAAAAGTGGACCTTAATTGCTCGATATCTGAATGGGCGAATCGGCAAACAATGCCGAGAACGTTGGCATAATCATCTTAACCCAAATATCAAGAAAACAGCTTGGACAGAGGATGAAGACAAAATCATTTACAGTGCCCATTTAAAGCTAGGAAATCAATGGGCGAAGATCGCCAAACTACTGCCAGGACGTACAGACAACGCCATCAAAAACCACTGGAATTCAACAATGCGCCGTAAATACGATGCCGAACGTAGATCTGTTAATACGATCGCTGGCGGTGATTTAAAAAGCTCACGCACTCATCTCATCACATTAATCAAAGCCGGTGGCATCGGTAAGTGCCCACAAGCTCAACATTGTCAATTAGTTCCTTTAAATGGAACTACCAAGTCCAACACAAAAGAAACTACTGCACTTGAATCATATTGTGAAAAACCGTCCGTCAGTGATGTAAGAGCTGACAATGATATATCTGGTGATGCAAGAAACGATTCCCACACAGTTCTGCGTTCTCCAGTTTTTGATGGGTCTAGTAAAAGCTTATCCATGCAAGTCCTATGCCAACTTAGTAGAACCACTCCTAACATACTAAAACGATCCCGCAAACGAATTTCAGATGTATCGATGAGTTTTTATACTAGTGGCGATATTTTGTATGACGGTATCAAGTCAAAATTGCCAGAATCACCAATTATTTCCCCTATTAAGTCACTGCCGTTCTCACCAAGCCAATTCTTGAAATCACCTTGTCTAACAACATTCGAAGATATGAACTTGCGTGCAAGCACTCCCGTTACCAAAATTTATAACCGTGTTGGAATGGAAATCAAAAAAGAGATGGAAGCTTCATCAATTGAAACACCACAAAAAAGTAAGATTATTTACATTACCGTTACCAATACACCGCCCACATTTTGTAAAATGTATTTTCTCCGTAGATATGGTTGGCCCGCGCACTCCCACTCCCTTCAAGAACGCTCTCGCGGCCATTGGTAAGAAGCGGGATGGTCGCTCCTATGTACCATCTAGTCCGTCGAGTCTGGTTGAAGATCTTGCGGAAATCATCAATGCTGAACGCGATGACCTGTCTGAAGCTGAGTGTTTAAATACTCTTGAAAATACTAGCGCGAATTCACCGGCACCAAAACGAGCCAGGAAATCATTGCTTCCTAGTTGGAGTGCAAACTTCTTACAATATGGAAAGAAAATGCATCCGTTTGAAACAGAGACACCAAGCAAATTTCTTACTTCAGGACAATCGGTTAGACCTTTCTCCCCAAGCAACATCATTAAGGACACGTTATGCAATGAACAGGATCTGCTGTTCGATGAAGGCAAAAAAGAAAATAGGCCGTACTGCAATAGGTTCCGTGTTCTATCAAGCGATCATCTGTTGGATCCAAAGTGGGCTCGAGTAGCTTGCGGTAAAACCAAAGATCAAATTTTTATGGAGGAGCAGGCATACGCATGCCTTCAGAATCTCGCCTTGATGCCACGATCCTTAAACTTTGAGAAACAAAAGTGAGCTCCAAGTGACCACTTAAATTCTTTGAAATGTTTATAAATATTTTTGATTTAGTAGTGGCCCTTTAAAATAAATGTCGAGCATGTACAATAAATTGTAAGCTATGAAACACATATTTTCGATTCGTGTAACCTTTCAAGATGATTATCAGTAGTATCAGATTTGGTTACTGTAGCTATACAACTGTGTTATTTATTGGTTTTTGAATTGGGGCAGCATGCGTTGGCAGAAAGAACGTAGCACTTTATCTAAAGCAGGTACTCTATATCCTAGAGCAATTGATCAGTTATGTAGTTCCTAAAATTAAATATTTAGTTGGGCACCATTTTAAAAAATTATGATCGTCTCTGGTGAGCAAGCAGATAAATTTCTTTGGAACGGAGCTGCCAGAAGTTTTCCCACATTTGCAGTAGGTATTATATTTTTGTCACAATATGTGTAACATATTGAATGAGACGTTTCCGACCCCACAAAGTATACAGCTATACATTCATTCTTGATCAGCACAAATAGCAGAGTTAATGTAGCAATGTCCGCCTGTCTGTCTGTTTCTATGAAAAAAATAGTCTCGTTATTGAGATATCGTGATGCAATTCGGCACTGATACACCTTTTTATTGCAGGCAGTACACATTTTGGAGCCGGCCGGATCGGCCCACAATAACATATAGCTGCCATAGAAACAGTCGTTCGACGAACACTCACAGTCAGTTTTTGTACAGTTTATACAATCTGACCAACCTTGGCCTAATTCGGACCACTACATATAGCTGCCATAGGAACGATCGGTTAACAATCGTAATTTTGTATGATGATCTTTTTTTGTTTATAAAGATATCCTTATCAAATTCAGCCTAACCAAGAATCTGTATAGTTTATAGAAATAGTAGTACTAGCGGTTTATTTGGCTTATCATTAGCATGGCAAGCCGTCGCACAGACGGTCTTTCCTCATTTTGCGTTGCAATAATCATATCTTTTGAACCAATGAAGATATTTTATAAATTTAAAAAGTATTTAATAAATATCTCCTTAGGCTTTCAAAATGAATGCTTATACGAGGTGCTTCCCAGCCTGGGGTCAAAGTTAAAAAAATTTGTATATGCTTATTTGCGGTGTTTAATTAACATACAATTTATATTTTATGTCACAAACATACATTCTAGATCTTATTTCAATGATAAAATCACCCATACCGAGACTCTACAGTTTAGACAATCTGACCAAATTTGTTCACAATCAGACCACTTCACTATATGTATGCCATGCTGCCATAGGAACAATCGGATGAAAAACTAAATTTTGTTTGAAAAACGTATTATTTATACAGATAATACATGAAAATTCAGCAAATTCGAGGCTTATTATACTACTAGCTGGTAATACCCAGGCCTTTCCCTTTACTTAAGAAATATATAAGAAATACACAAAAATAGCGTATCTAAAGTATCCTTCCCGTGGGGGTAGGAAACTAAATAGTTGAGCCACGTGACTAATGTGTAGGGCTATGAAAATGTCTTTGAAGCCGATCTAACTAAACAAATAATCCCACTCATTTGTCCTTGTTTTCCATTTCCAGCCCGTGCGACGCGGAGTAGATTTTCCAAACTCATTTAGCATTTGAAGCCAATTCCAAGAATAATTCTAAAGAATCCAGACTAAAGATATCCAACTATTTTCCGCCTGTTGTATTACCCGCAAAGTAGGATGATAAACAGAAAAGTTTGAAAATTAGTTTGAAGTCAATCGGACGATAATCAAACAAGTTGCATACAACAGTATTCCGCGAATTTCCGACCTTGGGAGTAGATTTTCCAAAATCTTTGGCCACCGTGACTATTATGTGTTTGTAGAACCATGAAATGAGTTTGAAAATTAAAAATGTCGAATGCCAGAGTTTTCCACAGATTTTCCGCTAGGCTGAATTTCCCAAAATCTCTGATACGTGTCGAGTTATTTAATGTAAAGCTTTCAAATGAGTTCGAAGCCAATCGAACGATTATCAAAAAGTTTCATACAACAAGTTTTCCACAAATTTTCCGACTTGGGGGTAGATTTTCCAAAATCATTGACCACCGCGCCTATTTTTTTCCCATAGAACCTCGAAAACTAGTCGCATGAAAATTAAAAATGTCGAATGCCAGAGTTTTCCACCAATTTTCCGACCATGGGTCTGAATTTCCCCAAGTCTGTGAGACACATCGAATTATTTTACGTGAAGAGCTTTGAAAATTAATTTGAAGGTGATCGGACTAAAATTAGACTCGCCCATACAACCTTGAGATCCCAATTTTCCGCCCATGGAGGTGGATTTTCCAAAATTGGTAAAATATGCGTCAAATGAATTTTTGTGTAGATCTTTGAAAATGAGTTTGAAGCCGATTGGATGGTAAACAAAAAAGTTTCATTCAACAGTTTTCCGCGAGTGGAATTTTCCGTGGGTGGAATTTTCCAAAATCCCGTCTAGTGTGCACTATCATCATAGATGGAACCTACTGTGAAAATTTCAGCATCCTAGCTCTTACGGTTTTGGCTGTGCGATGATTGCCAATCAGTCAGTCACTCAGCACGAACTGTTGCACGGACAGAATCTGGCAGCCAAATTTATATACATTAGTTTGAGTATTGATCCCTTTCTCGTCTGCAACTAATCTCTCCGTGGCGGTCGGTAAGTTTTATTCTACTAAAGTTAAAAACCGACCCAAATATAGTGTAAACCTAAAAAAGGGAAAAGTTTGAGTGGCTGTACCACTCATAATTTGTATCCGAATTCAAAACCCTTTTGGTTCTTAATCTTTGAGGAATTTTCTAATATATGCATATATTACTTTTGCCGATCGCTTCCGCCTAAACTGATGATAAGCTGACAATACAATCTCACTGCCTTACAGTCATCCCTGGTGTCAGAGAAGACTTATGGCGCAACATTAAGGATATACTTGAAAGGAAGGAAAAAACAATTTAACCCAAACAAGGAACCCGTTCTATATCCACCTTCATGGCACAGAAGACATTGCAATGTTTTCACCCGGCTTACAACTGGACACACCGCCTTAACCCACGACCACCTGCTAAAAGGAAAATCCAAACCCAGATGCCCGAAATGCGGGGGAGAATTATCAATGCAACACATATTGGATACCTGCCCGCAACTTAACAACATAAGGATTTGTCTATTTGGCCAAATCCAACCTACCTCTCTTCTTACATCACCTACTCAAAATAATGTAAAATTGCTAATCAAATTCTTAGACATCAACAACATGCTAATAACATATAATTTAACTTTCGAATCGATGGCCTTAGAAGCTAGCACTTCTCCCTTTAGTTATTATATTATTCTTGTAACTTCTGTTTATGTAACTTCTGGTGTACCCCAAGTCACCTTGGCCCTTTTTATTAATTTTGTCTCGAAATGTGTAATGGACTGAAGGAGAAATTTCCGACCCAACAAAGTATATATATTCTGAATCAGCATGAATAGCCGAGTCGATATAGCGATGTCCGTCTGCCCGTCTGTTTCTATGCGAACTAGTCTCTCATTTTTAAGGTTATAGTAATGAAACTTGACGCAGACCCTTCTTTTTGCGGCAGCCAGAACATAGTATGTATTACGGAATCGGCCGAATCGGACCACTATAACATATAGCTGTCATAGGAATGATCGGTCGACAAATATGTTTTGTATGAACAACTCTTTTGTTTATTAAGGTAACCTAACCAAAACTTTCCCAAGCCGAGTCTTTAAATAGTTTATGCAATCTGGCTAAATTTGGTCAAAATCAGACCAATATATCACTATATTAAACTTTTTGTTCACCCAAATATTTCCTCCAAACTAAGTGAGAGTCTTATAATACTTCAAATAGTTACCTATAAATTGATCAAAATCGCAACACATGGCTCCTATAGGAGCAATCAGACGAATATTATGAGCAATATTAATTTGATTTTATATTAAACTTATTTATTTATTTAATTTTATTTATTTATTTATTTGGTGACAAACAATGCTGTCGCCTAAAATATGAAATATATTAAGATAATTAATCTTAAATGAATAGAATAGCCTAATAGAAATTACATAAAATACTAAAATACTGACCCGATGGGGGTATTTTTTTGCCCGTCCGGCCAGCTATGCCCCGAATCACAGCCAAGTGTGGTCAGTGACGTCAATAGTCTCTACATCTGAAAAGGGAGAAGTTTGTAATAACAAGTAAGGATGCTTTACTCGAGAATACCCGACTACAAAACTCCCTGTACCCAGGTCAAAAAGTTTCGATCACATCTACGTACACTTACACATACACAAAAGACACACACACGAGCGACAGTTCGAGCGCAGCGCAAGCGAGGCATTTTAAGTGGTTGCTGTGCTGCTTCTTCCCCCCGCGCTCCAGCACTGAATCTTGTTTGTTGAATAACTTCCGTGTTTGTTATTTGATCGACTTGAAATTTGGACAGTGGATAAAGAATGACTAAGGTATTGTACATGCTAAACCTAAATCTATATCTTGAAAATTGTTACTGTAAAACGGTTTTTATCGAATAGCGGGGGAACGGGGGGAGATATCTCAAATCTAAAGAAACTTGACCTGCTCCCGCTATACACAAACCTACATTCCAAATTTGGTGTCTCTTGCTTTATAGTTGCTGAGATCTCTTGCGTTCATACATACGGACGGACATGGCCAAATCAAAAATCTCTTTTGATACTAATCAAGAATATATATACTTTATAGGATCGGAGATGTCTCCTTCTGCCTGTTACATACATTTGCACAGATTTAGTACTCCCTTTACCCATTTTATGGGTACAGGGAGTAAAAATAAACTTAAATTAACCCAAAGTGTTAGCAAAATTAAACTATTTATATTATGTAAAAATTAAAACATATGACTAAATAAAAGAAGAGAAGACTTAGGAGGAAGAGATAGGTACGGAAATAACAGATAAGACAAAAGACAAGTGAAAATAAAAATAGAGTGAGAGTGTTGAGTGTGGAGGGGCATTGAAGGGTGGAGTGAAAAGAGGAGAGGAGAGTGAAGAGGGAAAGAAAATGGAGTGGAAAGTGGAAATAGACTAGGTTTAATTTATTTAAAGAAGTAAAAAAATAAAAATAAACAAGTAAGAATGCTATAGTCGAGTATACCCGACTACGAAACTCCCTGTACCCAGGTCTAAAACATCCAATCACATCTAAGTCCACTTACCCATACACACACACATACACAAAGACGCACGCACACAGGCGGCAAAAGTGGCTGTGCTTCTTCTTCCCCCTCTCGCTGCATTACTGAATCTTCTTTCGTGAATAACTTCCGTGTTTATTATCCGATCGACTTGAAATTTGGACAGTAGATTAAGAGAGACTAAAGTATTGTACATGTCAAATCTTAAAGCTATATCTTGAAAATTGTTACTGTAAAACGGTTTTAATCGATTTGCGGGGGAACGGGGGTAGATATCTGAAATATGAAACAAACTTGATCTGCGTATGGTATACAGGAACCTACATTTCAAATTTGGTGTCTCTAGCTCTTGTAGTTGCTGAGATCGACGCGTTCATACGGACAGACGGACAGACGGACAGACAGACGGACATGGCCAAATCGAAATCTCTTTTGATACTGATCAAGAATATATATACTTTATAGGGTCGGAGATGTCTCCTTCTGTCTGTTACATACATTTGCACAGATGTAATACCCCCTTTTTACCCATTTTATGGGTACAGGGAGTAAAAAGGTGATAGAGATAGAATGGGGAATCAATGACCCGGTGGGGGAGTATTTAGTGGCCAGTCCAGCAAGCTATGCCCTTACTCACAGCTATAAGTGGTCAGAGACTTCCCGTAGGTAACCTAAAAGGGAAGATTTAATTCATTTTTATTAGGTCAATTCTTATAGTCGCAACTTGTCGGTCTATACACAGTCGATATTCAATGGGACTAGAAACGAAAAATTAACAGGGGCATGTGTATACATTTCAGAGTACACAGAACAAAAACAACGGTAATTCTATGTTTTAACTCCCGTATAGAAAGAGGGCACGGAGAATCTTGGTCTAAGGCTCAAAAAACGCGGAAAAAATCCAAGAACCGATTTCAGGTGGGGGAGCTTAACTTTATTGCACAATTAACTAAAAAAATAATAATTAAAGCACGTCCCATACAAGCGATTGCCGACCCGCTGTTGTAAACTAAAAATAGAGCAGGGTGGCATGCGCCGATAACTTTCTGTTATTCACAGAACGCAGTGCTGGTAAATGATCATGTGCTGACAGAGTAGGGTTGATAAGTATCGTGAAATAATTGGCGCGAACATACTGTACGATAGTTTGAAAGAATATTTGGGCGCTAAGATTTGAATTTCATAGATTGAGTAAAACTAATTTTATTTAAAATCAAAAAATCAAAGTGAATTGCTAAAATTACATTACGCTCTTTATCAATGTCAAAATAAGAAGATTACAAAATTTCTGCCAAATACACATAGTACATTCATACATTTGTATGTATGTACATATAATATAATAGAAATAAAAATAATATTTATAACAAGTAAGAATGCTATAGTCGAGTATACCCGACTACGGAACTCCCCGTACCCAGGTCTAAAACATTCAATCACATCTACGTCCACTTACACATACACAAAGACGCACGCACACAGGCGGCAAAAGCGACAGCGCAAGCGAGGCATTTTAATTGGTGGCTGTGCTTCTTCTTTCCCCTCTCGCTGCATTACTGAATCTTCTTTCGTAAATAACTTCCGTGTTTATTATCCGATCGACAGTAGATTAAGAGACAGTAGATTAAGAGAGACGAAAGTATTGTACATGCTAAATATAAAAGATATATCTTTAAAATTGTTCCTGTAAAACGTTTTTATTGAATTGCGGTTGAACAGGGGGAGATTTCTGAAATTGGAAACAAACTTGATCTGCGTATGCTATACAGGTACCTACATTTCAAATTTGGTGTCTCTAGCTCTTATAGTTGCTGAGATCGACGCGTTCATACAGACGGACAGACGGCCAGACGGCCAGACGGACATGGCCAAATCGAAATCTCTTTTGATACTGATCAAGAATATATATACTTTATAGGGTCGGAGATGTCTCCTTCTGCCTGTTATATACATTTGCACATATTTAGTACCCCCTTTTTGCCCATTTTATGGGTACAGGGAGTAAAAATGAGTACATATTTATATGACAATGGGACGGACCATTGTTCAAAATATGCCAAAAGTTTTAATATTCTTATGTATGTACGTATGTATGTTCATTTACAAAAGTATATACTTACATATGCACATGCTATATGAACAACAAGTAAGAATGCTATAGTCGAGTAAACCCGACTACAAAACTCCCTGTACCCAGGTCTAAAACATTCAATCACATCTACGTACACTTACACATACAAACACACATACACAAAAGACGCACTCACACGAGCACAGGTCAAGCGCATCGCAAGCGAGGCATTTTAAGTTGTGGCTGTGCTTCTTCTTCCCCTTACGCTGAAGCACTGAATCTTCTTTCGTGAATAACTTCAGTGTTTATAGTCCGATTGACTTGAAATTAGTAATAATTAAAATATTATACATGCCAAATCCAAAATCAATATCTTTTAAATTGTTGCTGTAAAACGGTTTTAATCGAATAGCGGGGGAGTGGGAGGGAATATGTCGGTCCCAATATAAACTTGACCTGCGCCTGCTGTACACGAGCCTACATTCCAAATTTTGTGTATGGTTGCTGAGATCAACGCGTTCATACATACGGACAGACAGACGGACATGGTCAAATCAAATTTTCATTCGATACTTATCAAGAATATACATATGTATTTATATACTTATAGAGTCGGAGATGTCTCCTTCTGCCTGTTACATGCATTTGCATAGATCTGGTACCCCCTTTTTACCCATTTATGGGTACAGGTAGTAAAAACTAAAGCGCTGTGACGTCACAGCTTACTAAATTATGCGCGCGCGTTTGCAAAATGTATGCAGCAAGAATGCACATTGTTCGTATGTACATATGTACATATGTATGTGTCTTAACGCTCATGGCATGCGTATGAAAATACCCAGTGGTTTGGGGTGGCGGCTACGTGGGCACCCACAGTACCGGTCCTCAGTGTATACCGCCGGTTACCGACGGTTATCTACCAGCAATGCGTTTTAGCGGCTACTTTAACATTGGCATGTCATAGGCGGGTGACCGATAGGTACGGCGTTCGCATACCAAGTAGCCGCCACCGTGGGTGCTACTAGTGGGTGCTCCAGTGGTATCCCCAATTAGCCTCCACCGTGCGTGCTACTAGTGGGTGCTCCGGCGATATCTCCAAGTAGCTGCCACCCTGGCTGCTACAAGTGGGTGCTCCAGTGTGAACATTTAAAATACACTTTACTATTACTTTTATTTTATAATTTTTTATTTATTTGCTTTTTACTCCCTGTACCCATAAAAAAGGTAAAAAGGGAGTACTAAATCTGTGCAAATGTATGTTACAGGCAGAAGGAGACATCTCCGACCCTATAAAGTATATATATTATTGATCAGTATCAAAAAATTTCGATTTGGCCATGTCCGTCTGCCTGTCCGTATGAACGCGTCGATCTCAGCAACTACAAGAGCTAGAAACACCAAATTTGGAATGTAGGTTCCTGTATTCCATACGCAGATAAAGTTTGTTTCATATTTCAGATATCTCCCCCCGTTTTCTCGCGATTCGATAAAAACCGTTTTACAGGAACAATTTTAAAGATATAGCTTTAGGATTTTCATGTACAATCCTTTAGTCACTCCTAATCTACTTTTCAAATTTCAAGTCGATCGGATAATAAACACGGAAGTTATTCAACAAACAAGATGCAGTGCTGCAGCGCGGGGCGAAGAAGAAGCAAATCCACCATTTAAAATGCCTCGCTTGCGCTGTGGCTCGTGTGTGTGCGTCCTTGTGTATGTATGTGTAAGTTTGCGAAGATGTGATCGGAAATTTGTAGTCGGGTACACTCGACTCAGCATTCTTACTTGTTAAACTCTTAATTTATTAATAAATCTTAATTTCTACCATTATTATTTCATTAAAAATATCTTAAATGCTATAAATTTAACATCTATTTTTTTCAATTTTCTTATTTAGTTTTTTTCCAATATCTTTTTCTTGTAAATAAATGGCCTTCCGGAAAGGTTCTCAGGGTTCGGCTTTCAGTGGACCCTGAAAATAAAAAATACAAAATTGTGCTAAGTATTTGACAGTTTTATATATGGTTAAGAATTCAGCTCATTTTAAAATATGTTCTTAAAATTCTTTACTATGCCGCCGGGGTACAGAAGTATAGTGGTTATCTGTTGAGAAGGAAATGTTTAAATTAATTAAAATAAATATTATTTGATAAAATATAACAAATTATATAATAATAAATTTGAACTTTCCGGTTTTCAATTTGGCTCCGTATAAACAAGATGCTGTCATGACATTACCATAGCTTCCACTTATTTTTTTATTTTTATTTTTTATCGTTTTTGGAATTTGCGATAACTATTATATGCAAACCGAAAAAATAAAAGAGCAATACTTAGACAACAAAAAATGCCAGGTCCCGTTGCAGGCAAGGCAAATGAAAAAATTCCGCACAACAAAAACATGGTCGCCAGAACTTTTTTGCTGCCGTCCGATTAGAATTGGCACTTTGTTGCTATACGCGTAACCGTCCACTTCACCGGCGACCAGTGGCCGGTAAATTCTCATTTCCCTTGGGACCGATTGTCTCTGGCCGAACCACTGGGTACATACAATGAACAGAGGTAACTATATATCTTTATATTCTATATTTCCATGACGTAAAAAACTATGCTACGTATTGCGCGCGCTTTATTATAGACATATGTATGTATGTATTTAGCAACTCACTCGCTCAGAAGCTGTGACGTCACAACGATGTAATCCTGAAAAATGGACTAATATGGCTTGTTTACATTTAGATATGGGATGTCGAGTTTTTTACGTCATAGAAATATAGAATATAAAGATATATAGTTACCTCTCTTTATTGTATGTATATTCATACGCATGCCATGAGCGTTAAGACACATACATATGTACAAATTAAAAGAATCCTTTTGATATTCATTTAAAGTATCTTTATTTTATAATTAAAGAAGACTCGTTGATATTCAGTTAAAGTATCTTTATTTTGTAATCCGTTTTTA
>JAWNNI010000022.1:0-24694 GCA_035043065.1 Hirtodrosophila confusa | reverse complement strand
CCGATTTCTGGAATAGGATAGCGGTCTGAGACTGTAACTTCGTTCAACTTCCTATAATCAATCACTAATCTATATTTCTTTTCGGACGGACCGGACTTTTTTGGCACCACCCATACAGGTGTGTTATATGGTGACCGCGAAGGTCTTATGACGCCATCTGCCAACATTCCTTCTACCTGCTTTTCCACCTCTTGACTCAATGACGCTGGGTACGGATAATGCTTCCCGTAAACCGGAGCGTCAGACGTAGTTCGGATTTCTCCCACCACCTTGGTCGTGTATGTGAGTTTGGTGTCGGGGTCAGCGAATAGATTAGTATGGGTGTTCATAAGTCGCTCTATAATGCTTTTCTGAGATTTTGTTAGTTGGTTTAGTTGCGCGCCTATCGTGTTCACTGCCTGCGCTGTCAATTGGTGAATTTTGATCTGATAGCCGTTACCTATTTTTAGGATGGCGTTTTTAACGTCGATAACTGCGCCTATTTGTTTCATGGAGTCATTACCCAAGATCCCGTGGAATGTTCTTAAAATCGGTAGTAAGAAAAACTTCATTGGCCTGTCCTTTAAATTGAAAATATTCAACAGTGTATGGTGCGTGATTTCTGTATTCCCTCCTACGGAACTGGCCGTAAAAGTTTGATTGTTTAATTTAGGGTTCTGTACTAATGAGTTCTGTATGTAATTTTGATTTGATCCGGTATCGATGAGAAATTTAAGAACCTGCCCGTTCCTCATTATGATTTTAAAATACGGTAGTGAGGAACGGTTTACTCTAATAAATGTAATTCAGACGTATCGATGTATTCCTGCTGTTGATCGTCTTCTCCCTGCCAAGACAGTTCTTCCTGTAGCTCCTCTAAGTTCTCCTGCCCTGTGGCCTCGTAGTATGCCTGTTCTTCTCCATCTGTAGTGCGCTGAATGTCCACATTTGGCTCGGTCTGAATATGATATTGTCTCTGTATTTTCTGGGGATTTTGCACATTTCCTACACTAAGTGGTCTTTTTCCGGCCCAATCATTGTTTCCGGGTCTATTCATGTAATTCACATTACGTGTACGGACTGACTGGTCAACTTCCATAGGTTCTTGCTTAGGTTGTGGACGTGGGGGTGGAGGTGGCAAAGATTGTGGCCTGAATTGTGGTGCTGCAGGTTGAGGCTGTGGCCTAAACGGTTGAGCTGGTCTAACGAAATTTGGGTGAGGACTTGGATTGGGTTGGTAGTAGAGATGGGGTTGGAAATTCTGCTTAGACATTTGTGGACGAGTCTGATAATTCATCTGGAGTTGCCTTGGGGGTGGTGGTGGTCGGCTAACCTGAGGATTTCTGGGATTTTGATAGTTTCTAACGTTTTGGTTCTCTATCAAGCTACATAGGTGCAATGCATGTCCTAGGTCGTAGGGCTCTTTGATAGCCAAGAGCTGAGATAAGTTGCCGTTTAAGCCTCGTACAAACGTATCCAACGCTTTATCTCTATAGAGGGCCGTGAGGGCTTGTATTGTTTCCTGTGAAGCCTCATGGCTACCCATTTGATTAAGAATCAATGACAGTTGGTGATAAACGGATTGGTAAAATTCTACTATCGAGCTATTTCCCTGCGTGAGCGAATATAATTGGTATTCCAAAGTTTTTAAGTCCCGACGGTCTGCGTAATGCGACGTCAGGCATTTCGAGATCGCTTTCCAATCGAGTGGGGTATTGTATGATTCTAGAACTGCGTCTGCTTGTCCTATTATTTTGTTGCGAATAGCCAACAATATCCCATAGTACTTTGGGGATCCTACACAATCCTCATAGATTTTGAGTACCCTTTCGACACTTTTCTTCCATGAATTAAATTCGCTTTTATTTCCGGAAAAGTCCCTTAGTATGCGTACGATGTCAGGTAACTTGTCCAGTTCACCTAGATTGTGAGCTAGCTCCCGCTTGATTGCCTGATCCTGATGTTCGGATAGATCCTTGTTTGGGTTAAGAACTTCCTTAACTAACTTGCCTATGTTTGCGGTTAGCACTGTCAGCACTGTTTCCTCCACGTCTCTTTGAGTCACTAACCGTCCGGCCATCATTGGGTTTGCCGAAGTGCCTGATGGCCCCGAAAGGTTCTCTAACTTATTAAGTAGTTCTTGGCCTGGCATCTTGGTTGCACTTTATAATCTTAATGTTTGGTGGTATGAGTTTATGGAGAGTTTATGATTTTAATGGAATAGATATGGGCATTCAACCAGGTCGGAGCATGCATGAACTTGATATTTTGTAATATTTGGCTTAAATGTAACGGTTTATTTTAAGTTTACAAATTTTATTTAGATCCCTTTTTTGGATTCAGAGGTTTCAATTTAGATTTGCCAACTGGCTTGGAAAAAATATTATTATTATTCTTTATTTATAATTCTTTTTTATTTTATTTGTGAGCTTATGCTTTCCCTTTTGGGTTCGCTTGTTAGATTTAAATTTGTTAACTGGCAAAAAAAATTTTTTTTAATTCTGAGTTAAGATTTGTTAATTCGTTAAATTTCTTAATTTTGACTAAAGTTTTTAAATTCTAGCTTACATTAGCAACATCCCTCGGCGTTTTCCAGCGCTGGTAGATTTGGTTGGTTCCCTTTTATCCCACGATGAAGTGACCAATGGCTTCCTACGCGGGTGACTCGAGCACCGCCTCTACACTTCGATGCGCGTGTCCTCAGAACGGATCTGGGAGGACTAACGACGATTTTTGAATTGGCCCGATCTGTTAGTCCGCGGTATTTTTTGTGGCACGTTTTTTGTAACCCGTATGTGGCGTTTTTTTGACGGCACTTTCGCGTTACTCTATACCGGCGTATTCGCGTTTGTGGCACTATCTTTGTGGCACTTTATCGGTCGCGTATGTGGCACTTTTTTTGTGGCACTTTTTACACGAACCGTCGCGGATTTTTACGCGTTGCGGACTTTCCAGAACGGGTCCCTGCTCGGGCGCCAGTTAAATTTCGAACAAAGGTTTTATGTAAAAAAATACAAATTGCTTTATTGCAGACCAATTTAGAACTAACTAAATCTAAAGAACAATGTTTACTTATAGCCTAGCGCTTTCCTCTTCCGCTGTCGCGGTCGCTGCTCCGCTGCCGGTATCCGCTGCTGCCATTGGTCACTGTTGTTGAGTTGTTGTTGTTAGTCGCTGCTCCGGCTTCTGCCTGTGGTTGCTGCACTGTTGTCTCGTTGCGCAACCACTTGCACGTTGCGCAACCAACCACGGTGTCTTGCCAAAAATGCCAGCTCAGCGCACGTGGCCTTTTAGCCGCGATCGATGTCCGCGTGACTTCTCACGGGTCACCGACACCTTGCGTATTTCCTGCTCCCACGGTGACGCCTGGGATATGCTACCTCAGCACGCGCGAGTAGCGGATTGTCTGCAGCTCGTGTAACCTTGGTCTTTAACTTGTATATGTGTATATGTGTATATGTGTATATGTGTATATGTGTATATGTGTATATGTATATATGTGTATATGTGTATATGTGTATATGTGTATATGTGTATATGTGTATATGTGTATATGTGTATATGTGTATATGTGTATATGTGTATATGTGTATATGTGTATATGTGTATATGTGTAACTGTGTATCTGTGTATCTGTGTATCTGTGTATCTGTGTATCTGTGTATCTGTGTATCTGTGTATATGTGTATATGTGTATATGTGTATATGTGTATATGTGTATATGTGTATATGTGTATATGTGTATATGTGTATATGTGTATATGTGTATATGTGTATATGTGTATATGTGTATATGTGTATATGTGTATATGTGTATATGTGTATATGTGTATATGTGTATATGTGTATATGTGTATATGTGTATATGTGTATATGTGTATATGTGTATATGTGTATATGTGTATATGTGTATATGTGTATATGTGTATATGTGTATATGTGTATATGTGTATATGTGTATATGTGTATATGTGTATATGTGTATATGTGTATATGTGTATATGTGTATATGTGTATATGTGTATATGTGTATATGTGTATATGTGTATATGTGTATATGTGTATATGTGTATCTGTGTATCTGTGTATCTGTGTATCTGTGTATCTGTGTATCTGTGTATCTGTGTATCTGTGTATCTGTGTATATGTGTATATGTGTATATGTGTATATGTGTATATGTGTATATGTGTATATGTGTATATGTGTATATGTGTATATGTGTATATGTGTATATGTGTATATGTGTATATGTGTATATGTGTATATGTGTATATGTGTATATGTGTATATGTGTATATGTGTATATGTGTATATGTGTATATGTGTATATGTGTATATGTGTATATGTGTATATGTGTATATGTGTATATGTGTATATGTGTATATGTGTATATGTGTATATGTGTATATGTGTATATGTGTATATGTGTATATGTGTATATGTGTATATGTGTATATGTGTATATGTGTATATGTGTATATGTGTATATGTGTATATGTGTATATGTGTATATGTGTATATGTGTATATGTGTATATGTGTATATGTGTATATGTGTATATGTGTATATGTGTATATGTGTATATGTGTATATGTGTATATGTGTATATGTGTATATGTGTATATGTGTATATGTGTATATGTGTATATGTGTATATGTGTATATGTGTATATGTGTATATGTGTATATGTGTATATGTGTATATGTGTATATGTGTATATGTGTATATGTGTATATGTGTATATGTGTATATGTGTATATGTGTATATGTGTATATGTGTATATGTGTATATGTGTATATGTGTATATGTGTATATGTGTATATGTGTATGTGTATGTGTATATGTGTATATGTGTATATGTGTATATGTGTATATGTGTATATGTGTATATGTGTATATGTGTATATGTGTATATGTGTATATGTGTATATGTGTATATGTGTATATGTGTATATGTGTATGTGTATATGTGTGTATATGTGTATATGTGTATATGTGTATATGTGTATGTGTATATGTGTATATGTGTATATGTGTATATGTGTATGTGTGTATATGTGTATATGTGTATATGTGTATATGTGTATGTGTGTATATGTGTATATGTGTATATGTGTATATGTGTATATGTGTATATGTGTATATGTGTATATGTGTATGTGTGTATATGTGTATATGTGTATATGTGTATATGTGTATATGTGTATATGTGTATATGTGTATATGTGTATATGTGTATATGTGTATATGTGTATATGTGTATATGTGTATATGTGTATATGTGTATATGTGTATATGTGTATATGTGTATATGTGTATATGTGTATATGTGTATATGTGTATATGTGTATATGTGTATATGTGTATATGTGTATATGTGTATATGTGTATATGTGTATATGTGTATGTGTATGTGTATGTGTATATGTGTATATGTGTATATGTGTATATGTGTATGTGTGTATATGTGTATATGTGTATATGTGTATATGTGTATATGTGTATATGTGTATATGTGTATATGTGTATATGTGTATATGTGTATATGTGTATATGTGTATATGTGTATATGTGTATATGTGTATATGTGTATATGTGTATATGTGTATATGTGTATATGTGTATATGTGTATATGTGTATATGTGTATATGTGTATATGTGTATATGTGTATATGTGTATATGTGTATATGTGTATATGTGTATATGTGTATATGTGTGTATGTGTATATGTGTATATGTGTATATGTGTATATGTGTATATGTGTATATGTGTATATGTGTATATGTGTGTATATGTGTATATGTGTATATGTGTATATGTGTATATGTGTATATGTGTATATGTGTATATGTGTATGTGTGTATATGTGTATATGTGTATATGTGTATATGTGTATGTGTGTATATGTGTATATGTGTATATGTGTATATGTGTATATGTGTATATGTGTATATGTGTATATGTGTATATGTGTATATGTGTATATGTGTATATGTGTATATGTGTATATGTGTATGTGTATGTGTATGTGTATATGTGTATATGTGTATGTGTATGTGTATGTGTATATGTGTATATGTGTATATGTGTATATGTGTATATGTGTATATGTGTATATGTGTATATGTGTATATGTGTATATGTGTATATGTGTATATGTGTATATGTGTATGTGTGTATATGTGTATATGTGTATATGTGTGTATGTGTATATGTGTATATGTGTATATGTGTATATGTGTATATGTGTATATGTTTTTTTTTTTTTTTTTTTTTTTTGTATAGGGGGGAAGCATTAACAGCCGAAAAGTGTGGGACTTTCACCCACTAAACCTAACCCCTACTCTCCGTTTCCCTCACATGGTACAACCGGTTAGGTATTACCTCGATGGGGGGAGATGGCACGAGGGCCTCAGCTAGATTCTCATCTATGATGTGAAGTCTGATTGCGCTGTCTCTCAGCGCGACGCAAGGATTTGATGATCTCTGCAGCCATGGTGCATATAGCAACCCAATTGTTTTGCGAGCTAAGTAGGATGTCTAACAAGTCGGTGACTATGAATGGTCTCCCAATTACTAGACTTAGCTCTTCCCGTTCAGCAGAGAATCTTGGACAGACAAAAAAGACATGTTCTGCGTCCTCTATGGTCCGCGCACAGTGTGTGCAAAACGGATCCGTCTCGTGCTTAAACCTATATAGGTAGGATTTGAAGCACCCATGTCCAGTCAGTAGTTGTGTTAGGTAGAAGTCGGTTTGTCCGTGCTTTCTACTCACCCAAGGCCGTATGTCCGGGACCAATCGTTTGGTCCAGTTGCCATTGGTAGTAGCTCTCCACTGCTCCTGCCATGTATCCAGTGTTCTAGTCCGCTTTGCAGGCTGGGGGTCACTGTGTTGGTTCTCCAGTGCCAGTAGGTCCAGCGGGATCATTCCGGCCAGCACCAGAGCTGCGTCCTCGGACACCGTACGGTAGGCACTAAGCGTGCGTAGTGCGCACCTGCGGTATGCTGATCTACATCCCCGGCTGTATGTGGCTATCTGCAGCGCCGGCGCCCAAACTTTTGCGGCGTAGAGGATGATCGATCTCACGACAGTAGCAATGAGCCATCTGCTTTTCTGTCGTGGACCTCCGGTGTTCGCCATCATCCTCGCAACTGCGCTTGTAGCCTTCGCGGCCTTTTCTCCAGCATAAATTAGGTGGTGCTTGAATGTGAGACGGTGGTCAAGCATCACTCCCAGATATTTTATGGCTGGCTTGGACTGCACTTGGCAATTGCCAACGCGTATTGTTGCTGTCTCCACCACTTTTCTGCTGCTGATCAAAACTGCCTCCGTCTTGTGTGCTGCCAATGACAGTCCATTACTGGCGAGCCAGTCGGTGACTTATCGGATGGTTGCATTCGTACACTGCTCAGCTACGCACAGATGCTTCGCAACCGTGATCACGGCTATGTCATCTGCAAAGCCCACTATGGTTGTACCCTCAGGGGTAGTCAAGCGCAGTACAGCATCGTACATTACGTTCCACAACGTTGGCCCGAGTACCGAGCCTGTGGGACCCCTCCAGACACCTTATACTCCCGTCATCCTGCAGATGTGTCGTACAGCAACAGTCGGTTATCGAAATATATATATGTTATCGAATATGTGTATATATATGTGTATATGTGTATATGTGTATATGTGTATATGTGTATATGTGTATATGTGTATATGTGTATATGTGTATATGTGTATATGTGTATATGTGTATATGTGTATATGTGTATATGTGTATATGTGTATATGTGTATATGTGTATATGTGTATATGTGTATATGTGTATATGTGTATATGTGTATATGTGTATATGTGTATATGTGTATATGTGTATATGTGTATATGTGTATATGTGTATATGTGTATATGTGTATATGTGTATATGTGTATATGTGTATATGTGTATATGTGTATATGTGTATATGTGTATATGTGTATATGTGTATATGTGTATATGTGTATATGTGTATATGTGTATATGTGTATATGTGTATTTGTGTATATGTGTATATGTGTATATGTGTATATGTGTATATGTGTATATGTGTATATGTGTATATGTGTATATGTGTATATGTTTTTTTTTTGTTTTTTTTTGGGTCCGCCAAGGGGGTGTGAATCTTCGCAAGATACTGCAAGCCCGTACTTGCAGCATGCACGATTCGCCAACAAGGCGCCTACGTACTAAACACACCCCCCACACACACACACCTCTCACCCCGCGGTAACACCGTTAGGTAGTACATCGCGGGGGAAGGTTGCCTATTTAGGCACTCTCCTCTACTAGCCTTGCTCTTTCGCATCGTCTCAGGTCTCCCTGGATGCATATTACGAGCTGGCTGACTCCTAGCCAATTTTTATCGTCTTCTATCATGTGGGCGATCAACTCCCCAGGGGGTGGGATTGATCCAACCATTTCCCTGTATCTCCGGCATCGGTACAGGACATGCTCTGCGTTTTCCAGTTGCTCCGTGCATACCGGACATAGGGGGCTTCGGTCGTGCTTAAACCTGAACAGATATTCTCTGTGCCCTCCATGGTTTGTCAAAAATTGCATCAGATGATAGTTCACTTCTCCAGTACGCCTTGCAGTCCACTGCTCCAATCTTGGGATAAGTATGTGTGTCCATCTTCCTTTCGTCGACGAGTCCCACCTTGCTTGCCAAGCGGCCATAGATTTAGCTTTTTCCTCCCTTCGGATGGCGTGAAAGTGCGCTGGTGATGCCTCTCGCGCTGCCTTGCGCCTACGGTACACTGATTCCATCTCAGACGCCAGTATGTCTAATGGCATCATATTGGCTAATACCAGAGCTGCGTCGTCCGAGACTGTTCGAAATCCAGATATGACGCGGAGGGCGCTAAGTCGATACGGAGCTGCAAGCTTCAGTTTGAGCTCCTTGGTTCTCAGGGCTTGTATATGTGTATATGTGTATATGTGTATATGTGTATATGTGTATATGTGTATATGTGTATATGTGATATGTGAACTGTGTATCTGTGTATCTGTGTATCTGTGTATCTGTGTATCTGTGTATCTGTGTATCTGTGTATATGTGTATATGTGTATATGTGTATATGTGTATATTTGTATATGTGTATATGTGTATATGTGTATATGTGTATATGTGTATATGTGTATATGTGTATATGTGTATATGTGTATATGTGTATATGTGTATATGTGTATATGTGTATATGTGTATATGTGTATATGTGTATATGTGTATATGTGTATATGTGTATATGTGTATATGTGTATATGTGTATATGTGTATATGTGTATATGTGTATATGTGTATATGTGTATATGTGTATATGTGTATATGTGTATATGTGTATATGTGTATATGTGTATATGTGTATATGTGTATATGTGTATATGTGTATATGTGTATATGTGTATATGTGTATATGTGTATATGTGTATATGTGTATATGTGTATATGTGTATATGTGTATATGTGTATATGTGTATATGTGTATATGTGTATATGTGTATATGTGTATATGTGTATATGTGTATATGTGTATATGTGTATATGTGTATATGTGTATATGTGTATATGTGTATATGTGTATATGTGTATATGTGTATATGTGTATATGTGTATATGTGTATATGTGTATATGTGTATATGTGTATATGTGTATATGTGTATATGTGTATATGTGTATATGTGTATATGTGTATATGTGTATATGTGTATATGTGTATATGTGTATATGTGTATATGTGTATATGTGTATATGTGTATATGTGTATATGTGTATATGTGTATATGTGTATATGTGTATATGTGTATATGTGTATATGTGTATATACGTTCTTTTCTCACGCACTGCTTGCATCAGGAGATCCTGTGCAGCCTCGCAATGATTAAGATTAATCTGCGTTATCTTCATGATTGTTTCATGATGTATCCAGTGTTCTAGTCCGCTTTGCAGGCTGGGGGTCACTGTGTTGGTTCTCCAGTGCCAGTAGGTCCAGCGGGATCATTCCGGCCAGCACCAGAGCTGCGTCCTCGGACACCGTACGGTAGGCACTAAGCGTGCGTAGTGCGCACCTGCGGTATGCTGATCTACATCCCCGGCTGTATGTGGCTATCTGCAGCGCCGGCGCCCAAACTTTTGCGGCGTAGAGGATGATCGATCTCACGACAGTAGCAATAAGCCATCTGCTTTTCTGTCGTGGACCTCCGGTGTTCGCCATCATCCTCGCAACTGCGCTTGTAGCCTTCGCGGCCTTTTCTCCAGCATAAATTAGGTGGTGCTTGAATGTGAGACGGTGGTCAAGCATCACTCCCAGATATTTTATGGCTGGCTTGGACTGCACTTGGCAATTGCCAACGCGTATTGTTGCTGTCTCCACCACTTTTCTGCTGCTGATCAAAACTGCCTCCGTCTTGTGTGCTGCCAATGACAGTCCATTACTGGCGAGCCAGTCGGTGACTTGTCGGATGGTTGCATTCGTACACTGCTCAGCTACGCACAGATGCTTCGCAACCGTGATCACGGCTATGTCATCTGCAAAGCCCACTATGGTTGTACCCTCAGGGGTAGTCAAGCGCAGTACAGCATCGTACATTACGTTCCACAACGTTGGCCCGAGTACCGAGCCTTGTGGGACGCCTCCAGACACCTTATACTCCCGTCATCCTGCAGATGTGTCGTACAGCAACAGTCGGTTATCGAAATATATATATGTTATCGAATATGTGTATATATATGTGTATATGTGTATATGTGTATATGTGTATATGTGTATATGTGTATATGTGTATATGTGTATATGTGTATATGTGTATATGTGTATATGTGTATATGTGTATATGTGTATATGTGTATATGTGTATATGTGTATATGTGTATATGTGTATGTGTATAGTGTATGTGTATATGTGTATATGTGTATATGTGTATATGTGTATATGTGTATATGTGTATATGTGTATATGTGTATATGTGTATATGTGTATATGTGTATATGTGTATATGTGTATATGTGTATATGTGTATATGTGTATATGTGTATATGTGTATATGTGTATATGTGTATATGTGTATATGTGTATATGTGTATATGTGTATATGTGTATATGTGTATATGTGTATATGTGTATTTGTGTATATGTGTATATGTGTATATATGTGTATATGTGTATATGTGTATATGTGTATATGTGTATATGTGTATATGTGTATATGTGTATATGTTTTTTTTTGTTTTTTTTTGGGTCCGCCAAGGGGGTGTGAATCTTCGCAAGATACTGCAAGCCCGTACTTGCAGCATGCACGATTCGCCAACAAGGCGCCTACGTACTAAACACACCCCCCACACACACACACCTCTCACCCCGCGGTAACACCGTTAGGTAGTACATCGCGGGGGAAGGTTGCCTATTTAGGCACTCTCCCCTACTAGCCTTGCTCTTTCGCATCGTCTCAGGTCTCCCTGGATGCATATTACGAGCTGGCTGACTCCTAGCCAATTTTTATCGTCTTCTATCATGTGGGCGATCAACTCCCCAGGGGGTGGGATTGATCCAACCATTTCCCTGTATCTCCGGCATCGGTACAGGACATGCTCTGCGTTTTCCGGTTGCTCCGTGCATACCGGACATAGGGGGCTTCGGTCGTGCTTAAACCTGAACAGATATTCTCTGTGCCCTCCATGGTTTGTCAAAAATTGCATCAGATGATAGTTCACTTCTCCAGTACGCCTTGCAGTCCACTGCTCCAATCTTGGGATAAGTATGTGTGTCCATCTTCCTTTCGTCGACGAGTCCCACCTTGCTTGCCAAGCGGCCATAGATTTAGCTTTTTCCTCCCTTCGAATGGCGTGAAAGTGCGCTGGTGATGCCTCTCGCGCTGCCTTGCGCCTACGGTACACTGATTCCATCTCAGACGCCAGTATGTCTAATGGCATCATATTGGCTAATACCAGAGCTGCGTCGTCCGAGACTGTTCGAAATCCAGATATGACGCGGAGGGCGCTAAGTCGATACGGAGCTGCAAGCTTCAGTTTGAGCTCCTTGGTTCTCAGGGCTTGTATATGTGTATATGTGTATATGTGTATATGTGTATATGTGTAACTGTGTATATGTGTATCTGTGTATCTGAGTATCTGTGTATATGTGTATATGTGTATATGTGTATATGTGTATATGTGTATATGTGTATATGTGTATATGTGTAACTGTGTATCTGTGTATCTGTGTATCTGTGTATCTGTGTATCTGTGTATCTGTGTATCTGTGTATCTGTGTATATGTGTATATGTGTATATGTGTATATGTGTATATGTGTATATGTGTATATGTGTATATGTGTATATGTGTATATGTGTATATGTGTATATGTGTATATGTGTATATGTGTATATGTGTATATGTGTATATGTGTATATGTGTATATGTGTATATGTGTATATGTGTATATGTGTATATGTGTATATGTGTATATGTGTATATGTGTATATGTGTATATGTGTATATGTGTATATGTGTATATGTGTATATGTGTATATGTGTATATGTGTATATGTGTATATGTGTATATGTGTATATGTGTATATGTGTATATGTGTATATGTGTATATGTGTATATGTGTATATGTGTATATGTGTATATGTGTATATGTGTATATGTGTATATGTGTATATGTGTATATGTGTATATGTGTATATGTGTATATGTGTATATGTGTATATGTGTATATGTGTATATGTGTATATGTGTATATGTGTATATGTGTATATGTGTATATGTGTATATGTGTATATGTGTATATGTGTATATGTGTATATGTGTATATGTGTATATGTGTATATGTGTATATGTGTATATGTGTATATGTGTATATGTGTATATGTGTATATGTGTATATGTGTATATGTGTATATGTGTATATGTGTATATGTGTATATGTGTATATGTGTATATGTGTATATGTGTATATGTGTATATGTGTATATGTGTATATGTGTATATGTGTATATGTGTATATGTGTATATGTGTATATGTGTATATGTGTATATGTGTATATGTGTATATGTGTATATGTGTATATGTGTATATGTGTATATGTGTATATGTGTATATGTGTATATGTGTATATGTGTATATGTGTATATGTGTATATGTGTATATGTGTATATGTGTATATGTGTATATGTGTATATGTGTATATGTGTATATGTGTATATGTGTATATGTGTATATGTGTATATGTGTATATGTGTATATGTGTATATGTGTATATGTGTATATGTGTATATGTGTATATGTGTGTGTATATGTGTATATGTGTATATGTGTATATGTGTATATGTGTATATGTGTATATGTGTATATGTGTATATGTGTATATGTGTATATGTGTATATGTGTATATGTGTATATGTGTATATGTGTATATGTGTATATGTGTATATGTGTATATGTGTATATGTGTATATGTGTATATGTGTATATGTGTATATGTGTATATGTGTATATGTGTATATGTGTATATGTGTATATGTGTATATGTGTATATGTGTATATGTGTATATGTGTATATGTGTATATGTGTATATGTGTATATGTGTATATGTGTATATGTGTATATGTGTATATGTGTATATGTGTATATGTGTATATGTGTATATGTGTATATGTGTATATGTGTATATGTGTATATGTGTATATGTGTATATGTGTATATGTGTATATGTGTATATGTGTATATGTGTATATGTGTATATGTGTATATGTGTATATGTGTATATGTGTATATGTGTATATGTGTATATGTGTATATGTGTATATGTGTATATGTGTATATGTGTATATGTGTATATGTGTATATGTGTATATGTGTATATGTGTATATGTGTATATGTGTATATGTGTATATGTGTATATGTGTATATGTGTATATGTGTATATGTGTATATGTGTATATGTGTATATGTGTATATGTGTATATGTGTATATGTGTATATGTGTATATGTGTATATGTGTATATGTGTATATGTGTATATGTGTATATGTGTATATGTGTATATGTGTATATGTGTATATGTGTATATGTGTATATGTGTATATGTGTATATGTGTATATGTGTATATGTGTATATGTGTATATGTGTATATGTGTATATGTGTATATGTGTATATGTGTATATGTGTATATGTGTATATGTGTATATGTGTATATGTGTATATGTGTATATGTGTATATGTGTATATGTGTATATGTGTATATGTGTATATGTGTATATGTGTATATGTGTATATGTGATATGTGATATGTGTATATGTGTATATGTGTATATGTGTATATGTGTATATGTGTATATGTGTATATGTGTATATGTGTATATGTGTATATGTGTATATGTGTATATGTGTATATGTGTATATGTGTATATGTGTATATGTGTATATGTGTATATGTGTATATGTGTATATGTGTATATGTGTATATGTGTATATGTGTATATGTGTATATGTGTATATGTGTATATGTGTATATGTGTATATGTGTATATGTGTATATGTGTATATGTGTATATGTGTATATGTGTATATGTGTATATGTGTATATGTGTATATGTGTATATGTGTATATGTGTATATGTGTATATGTGTATATGTGTATATGTGTATATGTGTATATGTGTATATGTGTATATGTGTATATGTGTATATGTGTATATGTGTATATGTGTATATGTGTACATGTGTATATGTGTATATGTGTATATGTGTATATGTGTATATGTGTAAGTTAAATTTCGAACAAAGGTTTTATGTAAAAAAATACAAATTGCTTTATTGCAGACCAATTTAGAACTAACTAAATCTAAAGAACAATGTTTACTTATAGCCTAGCGCTTTCCTCTTCCGCTGTCGCGGTCGCTGCTCCGCTGCCGGTATCCGCTGCTGCCATTGGTCACTGTTGTTGAGTTGTTGTTGTTAGTCGCTGCTCCGGCTTCTGCCTGTGGTTGTTGCACTGTTGTCTCGTTGCGCAACCACTTGCACTTGTTGGTCCCACGGTGTCTTGCCAAAAATGCCAGCTCAGCGCACGTGGCCTTTTAGCCGCGATCGATGTCCGCGTGACTTCTCACGGGTCACCGACACCTTGCGTATTTCCTGCTCCCACGGTGACGCCTGGGATATGCTACCTCAGCACGCGCGAGTAGCGGATTGTCTGCAGCTCGTGTAACCTTGGTCTTTAACTCTTCCCCCTTTAAGTGCGAGCGTCCTCGGTCGCTACGTACAATAATACAGGGGTCGAGTTCTCCGTAGTGCCGCCTGGTGGTGTTGTGCTGGCAGCGCTCGTGTGGTGTCTTCTAGACACAATCCGGATGATAACTCCAAGTACCAGGGATATCAAGATAAAGAATAGGGTGTAATTAAGGCTTATTTCCAACGTAGCTTTGTCTCCGAGCCTTTCCAGCTTTCGCGTGTTATTGATGTTTAATTCCTTGATCATTTGCAGTGAGAGGACTTCGTCGACCACGCTTTGTTCCGCTGTTAGCTGGAACAGAGGGGCTTCTGGCTCTGCCATGTAGGCTTCCTCGGCTTTGTATTTTGTTCTTCCAATCCTCACTGATGAATTCTGGTATTGGACGATAAATGTCCCCTTTAGATTCAAGTCTTTACCATCGAGTGTTATATTTCCATTGAAGTCGTTCAAGAATATGGTTCCTGGCAGTATCTCCTCATGGTCCGGAATGTGTTGGTTGTTTACAGAAGTGCATGCTGGTTCCTCCAGCCTCAATAGCGCTGTTATACAAGTGTTATTGCTTAAGTCTAGGAGCTTATTTATGTTGCAAATTGTTTTGTCATTATGTGACTTACAAGGTTCCTTAATTGCGAATAGTTCTGTACTACATTCTAGTAGCTGCTTATATTCTATGTTATATATTGTTTGTCTCTTTTTAACGGCCCTAACCTCCTTTGTTCTACAAGATTCCTCGCTCAGAGTTGGCAAGCTTATAATGTAAAGCAGATCCTCGCCGTTCGTAGCAAGCTTTATTTCTGCGAATTCTAATAGTTCCTCTATGTTGAAAAAAATTTTGTTCTCTTTTTTAAAAATTTGCTCTACTATGGTTATCTCTGTTGCCGACAGTATAAATGAATTTATTGTATTTGCTTTTGCCCAATTTATGGCATATAAAATATTTGTTAGTTCTTCTTTTATTAGTTGAATTTTATATTTTAGAATGGCTGCTTCTTGATTATTCATGTTATCTGTACTCTGAGCAGCTTTTAAAATTGTGTTCGTGACATTACTGATTTGATTTATTTTATCATTAATTATTCTATTGATAACGACTTGCCTGTTGTTATTCTCTAGCTGTTCATTTATTTTGTCTTGTAAAACTTCATGGTCGTGCCGATCTGGTGTTCCGGCTAACCATTTCCATGCCGTACCAATCATTTCTATTGCTCTTTTGTATTTTCGCGGGGGCTTAAGCCTACGCAAGTCCCTCTTGATTTGTGACAGTTCGAGGGAGAGGAATGGGTGAAAAGGATGAGATGAGGTGAGTTTTATTAATGAACTATCTAACGTATTGTAGATTTCTTCGTATTCGCTCAAACTAAAAACGTGGATGATCTTGAACGTCCCGTCCTGTCTAGCTGCTGGTCCTGTGTCCAGTGATATTAGTTGCGAGTTTGAATAATCGAGCACTGTGGTCATCCCTAGACATGTTGGCAAGAGTAATCTGAAATTTTAGGTTCTTATGTTATTCTTGTGGACTATTTTGCCGGATTGGGTTTTTACTGTGGAGTTCCTATCCTCAGCTATTATTTCTTTTTTATACCTAGACGTGAGTTTGGTTCCCAATCTTTTGTTAATTTTTACAAAAATTGTGTCGCCTGTGTTATATTTCCTTGGCTCGTTCCTACTCTTATTGTGGTAATTCAAGTCGACTATCTGTTTCTCCTGTAATTTTTTCTTAATCTCCTCCCGTTTTTCCTTTATCGATAACAAATTTTCGTGGAGTGTGCTTCTAAAAAAAATTTCTATCGGTTTTTCCTTAACTACCGAATGAATGGTCTGATTATATTCTTGTACTGCTTTATATAAAATATCTGAATACGGTAAGTTGCTGTTGTCTTTCTTTAAACAACGACAAATGTCAGACAATGTGGAGTGGAAACGCTCAACTTGGCCATTACTTGTTGACGAATACGGCGCGGTTGTGTGTACTGAAATACCTAACTGGTCTTCAAGTAGAAACCTAACGGAAGCTGAATTTAAAGCCCTGTCATTATGCATCACCACCCACTTAGGCATTCCAAACGCTATGAGCATTTCCCGCAGTGGGTTTTTTATGTGCTCCGAAGCCCTAGACTTCAAAATTTTGACCTGTGCGTATTTTGAGAATTTGTCTATTCCAGTTAAGATATTGTATTGTTCTACTATATAAATATCGAAATGTATTATTTGACCTGGGTATTCTGGTATAGGGGAAGCTTGGATTTCGCCTTTTGGCGGATGTCTGTCGTACTTTGACTCTTTGCATGTTACGCACCCATTTACTATAGCTTGAATTTTCTTTTGTGCTTGTGGGAAAAAATAATTTGAAAGTATCTGTGCCTTGTTTTCTTTTGCGTTCCTATGTGCTCTCTTATGTTCCAGTGTTATTATCTCGTCTTGCTGGCTTACTGACGTTACATCATCTACCTGTTCTGGCAAATCTTATTTTATATGAACTAAAATGGCTTGGAAAAATGTTTTGAATTTTCCCCATAACTTGCTCTGACGTACATATTCCGTTTAGGAGTTTCGGATCAAGCCGCTTGTTGATGAACGCATTCAATTAGAAATTTGAATTCAAACTTAACGTCTAGATTCTTAACGTTCCTTTTCTTTATGCATTTACGCACACACTTAACATATCCATACAAGCTGTAATCATTGCAGATCATGATGAAATTTGCTTAACAGTAGTTGTCTCGCTTTAACATATGCTTTGACACCCACTTTTTGAACGCTTCTGTTAACATGCAAAAATGTACTAGGCGAGCAGTTCTAGTTCGACAGCAGAATAAGAATGAACGAGCTGTTTCAATTGATAAAGTTAAAATAAAATAATTAAGCTTAGAATAATAAAAACCAGCATTTTTATTATTCAACATAAGTTTTGGTCCTTCGAGCCGGATCTGCTGTGAACTACATTTCAAGTGTTTAAGTAATCAACATGGATCAACTTAAAGAACTCAATTACGTACGAGGCAGAGCAAAGGCAGGAATCACACGATTGCTGCAATATGCCGACAATCCCCCAGAGGGATTCACGCTAGACGCCGTCGAGGCAGTGCTGACCAGGCTCAACGCCGTTTGGAATGATTTTGAACGGGCTGAGCTGGGTATGATCAAATTCGCTACATTGGAGGGATATGTCGATCCCACAGTTGACCATGATGCATATGAGACCAAATACATTAACGCCCTAATGCGGCTTAATGGGCTGAAGCGGTCTCTTGACACACCAATACTCACAAGCAAGCTTGCAGAGCGAAATCAACAGCCTGCAGGTGTGAGCGAGACAACAATAGACGCCAACGTTGTGATGCCGGTTAGAGATGCAGAGTTGCCAAGAATACAAATTAAACCATTCGGTGGCGACTATAAAGAATGGCCTGCATTCAAAGAATTGTACGAGAGTGTAATCCACAACAAACCACACTTGGCAAATATTCAAAAGTTTCATTACTTAAAATCGTATCTTATTAACGATGCAGCCAATTTAATACGTCATTTGCCAATAACAGGGACTGCATATGAAACTGCGTGGGCACGCCTAATTGAACGATACAATCGACCTCGTCACGTTGTCAACTCGTTATTAGAAGCCTTTATGGAGTTGCCCGCAACCACGAGTGCCAATGTATCAGTACTGCGTAAGGTAACAGACAGTGCAAATGAAATTGTGCGCGGACTGGATGCGATTGGCCAAGTTAGTCGAGACTGCTGGGTTATCCACCTGCTGTTAGCGAAACTCGATTCAGAGACACGACGCAAATGGGTGGACGTATGATCCCATCCCCTTCTTTGGATGACCTGTTCACATTTCTGGACGCACGTTGTGAGGAGTTTGAGCTGAGTCACTGCGATACCACATTAATGGCAACACTAAACGATCGTCCGAAGAAGTCATCGCACACTATGGTGTCAACAAAGGGTAATTGCGTGAAGTGCACTTCTAATGAACATTTGCTTTTTTCCTGTCCGCAATTCCTGGGCTTATCTGTCGAGAACCACCGTTCCTTTGTCAAGCAGAAATCTTTATGCTTCAATTGTCTAAGCCCCGGTCATATGGTACATCAATGTGGATCGCTGCATTCCTGTAAGCAATGCCGTGCCCGGCATCATTCACTTATACACATGGAAGTTTCGTCGCTGCAATCTGCTGGAAGTCAAGTTCAACCAATCGGTATCAGCCCTAATGATGATCAACAGGACCAACAGGGCACAGCGGCTGTGACAATGAGTCACATTGCACGAGCGCCAGGCGCTAAGACTCATGCAAGACAAAGAGTGGGAACACTACCAACTGCGGTGGTGAACATACAAAATGCACAAGGCACATACACACCCTGCCGGGTGCTGTTGGACAGCGGATCCGAGTTATCATACATATCGGAGCGGTGCATAAATGCACTTGGAATTGCACGATTGCCATCTCGAATCCTTGTCTCCGGCATCTCAGCAGTAAAGGCTGAAACCACACGAGGTCTAAGCAAACTCCACGTCAAGTCACGACTTTCGCAGCATTCTCTAAACGTGACTGCACACGTTTTGGGCAAAATCACTTCGTCACTGGCAAGGGATCGGATTGATGCATCTGCTCTAGAGATTTTCAATGATATTCCGCTTGCAGACACCATGTTCCACAATGCATCGCCAATAGACGTTCTATTGGGTACTGACTGTTTTTGGGCTGTGTTCACTGGGCAGAAGAAGCTGGACAGCCACGGCAACATAATCGCCGTATCTTCAATTTTTGGATGGGTGATCACATCGATTGTCACCTCGAACACACTAGCTACTACATCGTTTCTATCCACTTTTGACATCAACGCCTCGCTCCAACGTTTCTGGGAGTTGGAGGAACCACCACCGTGCCCACAACCCGATCCTGACGACTTGCAAGTCGAGGAACACTTCCGCAACACTCATTCGCGGGACCCCAATGGAAGGTATATCGTAGAACTTCCATTTAAGGTCCCGAATTGTACATTCGCAGACTCACTTCAAGGAGCGATATTACGTTTTGAAGCCGTAGAGCGACGTCTGCAAAGAGACTCATACCTGCAATCACGGTATGTTAAATTCATGCAAGATTATATACGTTTAGGCCATATGCGTGAGCTCCGACCAGAAGAAATCCGTACACCGGATGGTCGAGCTTTCTACATGCCTCACCACCCGGTTGTGGGTCTTAAGTTGCGAGTGGTGTTCGATGGATCTCATCAAGATCGTGACGGACGAGCTTTAAACGATGCTCTACATGTGGGACCGAGTATTCAGCGAAACCTGTTCGCTGTATGTTTACGGTTTCGAATGCATAAATACGTATTTTCAGCAGATATTGTCAAAATGTTCCGTCAAGTTTGGGTTACCGATACCCACCGCAACTATCAACGCATCGTATGGAGAGAGCACCCTGCTGAGCCACTCAAGCACTACCAATTGTGCACGGTCACATATGGTACTGCCTGTGCTCCGTTTTTGGCTATCAGGGTGCTGGAGCAGTTAGCTAGCGATTACAAAGAAGACTACCCGAATGCTGCCAAGATTCTGCTGGAAGACTTCTACGTGGACGATGTCTTAACGGGAGCAAATACAGAGGAAGAGCTGCTGCAACACCGAGATGAGCTCATTCAATTAATGTCTCTAGCGCATCTTGAACTGGCTAAATGGGTTTCAAACAGCAAGTGCATCGACAACCAGGGGTCAAGCCCATCTGCAGACGTTTTTTGCAAGATGCCACAACTAAGGTTCTTGGAATTCATTGGCAACCAGGCAATGACACTATCGTTTACAGTGTCAGCTTAACAGAATCGGTGGGGAGTACAAAACGGCAAGTACTATCGGATGTTGCTCGTAGCTTTGACCCTCTGGGGCTATTGGCACCAGTTGTCGTCCAGTTTAAGATCCTGTTTCAAGAACTATGGCTACACGAGTTAGGATGGGACTCTCAGCTCCCACCCAAACTGGCAGAATTGTGGCAAAAATATCGCAAGGATATAATCGCACTAAAAGAGCTCAAAATAATGCGGTATGTTGGATACGTGTCCGGCAACATTGAACTACATGCATTCTCGGATGCATCGATCAAAGCTTACGCCGCTGTCGTCTACACCCGAATTAAGCTACCTGATGGTAGAATTAAGGTCACACTTATTGCTGCAAAAACACGTGTTGCCCCTCTCAAGCAACAATCTCTTCCTCGATTGGAACTCTGCGGAGCGCTGCTACTGAGTCGACTCGTTGCTTCCATCAAGGCCGCCTTGCGCCATACGGATATCGCAGTACACGCTTGGTGCGATTCAACTATCGTGTTGGCCTGGTTATCTCACACACCATCAAAATTGAAAACTTTCGTTGCCAATCGCACAGCTGAGATTTTGGACACAATACCACGACATGCATGGCACCACGTCAACACAAAGGAGAATCCAGCCGATTGTGCTTCGAGAGGCATGCTAGCTATTGACCTGCTCAGCTTTGATCTTTGGTGGAATGGACCACATTGGCTACATGACGAGTCTCTCGATACGGTAAAACTGCATAACGAAAAGGTTTCCAATTGTCTTTCAGATAATCGTTTTCAAGCTGAAGTAAAGACTACACTAGTAACCTTGGCGACAACTAATCATGCACCGCTTGTACTTGACGAGTTAGCTGCTCGGACCTCCTCTTGGCTGAAACTTGTCCGGGTGGTGGCGTATGTTTTGAAGTTTATTCGGCGCAAGAAACACGATGAAGTCAACACCCGCTCGGCCCTTCTCACGTTCAAAGAGATCGAGGACGCTCGCAAGGTTTGTCTTCGACACGCACAGACAGCATTTGAGAGTGAGCGCAGGTTGCTGAGTAATAACACTCCATTGGGAAGTAGTTCCAAGTTGCTCACACTGTCGATACTGGGCTGCTTCGTGTTGGTGGACGTTTAAGTAATTCGGAACCACCCTTTTGTGCCAAGCATCCGATCATTCTGCCGAAGACCCATCGCATTACAAGGTTAATGCTGGAGCATGAGCACCGGACACATTTGCATCCAGGCGTTTCCGCACTGTTTGTAATCGTTCGTCAACGTTATTGGATTCTCGGTGCACGAAATCTAATTCGGAAGCTCACGCATGACTGTTTAAAATGTTTCAGACAACGTCATCACACTGCTCATCAATTCATGGCTGATCTGCCTGCAGTTCGGGTTCGACAAGCATTTCCATTTCAAAACACTGGTTGCGACTACGCTGGCCCTATCACACTCAAGGTGCACAAGGGACGCAATCCACGCAAGGAAAAGGGCTACATCTGTCTCTTTGTCTGTTTGGCTACTTCTGCACTGCACCTGGAGCTGGCAACAGATCTCAGCACGGAAACTTTTTTGGCAGTACTTCGTCGGTTCGTGTCACGACGTGGCAAATGTGCACAAATGTACAGCGATAATGGCCGCAACTTTGTCGGCGCCAAGAGGGCTCTAAACGAGATGGAGCAACTGCTTGCTTCGGAGATGCACAATCACACCGTTCTGCAGACCTTGGCCAATGAGGGAATCCAGTGGAACTTTATACCGCCACATGCGCCGCACTGGGGTGGTAAATGGGAGTCGGCTGTACGCTCAGTCAAACTTCATCTGCATCGAGTAGTGGGCAACGCTACCCTCACATTTGAACAAATGCACACTCTCTTGGCACAAATTGAGGCAGTGGTTAACTCTCGCCCACTGTTCGTAACGCCTGACACTGACTCGACATACTTGTCTCCTGCGCATCTGCTGATAGGCCGCCCATACACATTGGTTCCAGAAGGCGATCTGATGAACGCATTCAATTAGAAATTTGAATTCAAACTTAACGTCTAGATTCTTAACGTTCCTTTTCTTTATGCATTTACGCACACACTTAACATATCCATACAAGCTGTAATCATTGCAGATCATGATGAAATTTGCTTAACAGTAGTTGTCTCGCTTTAACATATGCTTTGACACCCACTTTTTGAACGCTTCTGTTAACATGCAAAAATGTACTAGGCGAGCAGTTCTAGTTCGACAGCAGAATAAGAATGAACGAGCTGTTTCAATTGATAAAGTTAAAATAAAATAATTAAGCTTAGAATAATAAAAACCAGCATTTTTATTATTCAACACCGCTGCTTGAGAATTTTTATTAATTCGTTTTCTTAAAGTTGGTTCTTTTAACAATATGTCTGTGGTAGGTAGGGAACGGAATTTCGAATTCAGTCGAGTCAGAGTCATCTGTCAACAAAAATAATTGGTTCTTGAAAACATTAATTGGAGCCTCTACGGAATATATAAGATTGTGAGAAGAACTTTCGTCGCTATGAACTGTCGCTGATGAACTAAGAGTGTTGATTTCCGATTTCGGAGGAGCCCTGGACAATGCGTCGGCCACCACGTTGGCTATTCCTGGCTTATACCTGATCTCATGGTTATATTCGCCTAGAAAGTCCCTCCAACGCTTCAGTTTCGCGTTGTGGTTATTAGCACTGTTCGAGAAAGTTAAAGGTTGGTGGTCTGTGTATATGATAACTTTTGAAAACCCGTACAAATAGTGTCTCAGGCTACGTAAGGCCCATACAATAGCTAACATCTCCTTCTCGTTTGTCGCGTAGTTTTCCTCCGTCTTTGAAAGTGTCCGAGAAATAAAAGCTATTGGTCTGTGATTCTGCTCCAAAACTGCGCCGATCGCGTAATCTGACTCATCCGTAGTAAGTTGGAAATCCTTCCCAAAGTCTGGATAGGATAGAACAACGTCCCTAGAAACAAGTGTAGCTTTTAATTTGCTGAAGGCGTCTAGTGCTTCCTCGTTTAGGTCTATACGCGTCTTGTTCGATATGTGCTTGGACACCCGTCCGCCTTCTCCCCTCAACAGTATAGTCAAAGGTTTAGCTAGTTTCGCGTAATCCCTAATAAACCGTCTGTAATAACTGGTCATACCCAGAAATGATCGAAGTTCCCTTAATGTTCTAGGCTCCGGAAATTTTGTAATGGCCTCTACCTTTTCAATGTTTGTTTTAACCCCCGTTTCCGATATTGTGAATCCCAGGAAATCCACTTCGTTTTTAAAGAAATGACATTTGTCGATTTGGATTCTCATATTAGCGTCTTGGAGTGTTGTGAAAATTTTACTTAAACTCTCGGCGTGCTCGGCTTCGGTTCTGCTATAGACGATAATATCGTCAATATACACGCGACATATTTTCCCAATGTGTTCCCTTAGTATGTCATCCAGTGCCCTTTGGAAGATAGATGGGGAATTTTTTAACCCAAAAGGAAGCCTGGTAAATTCGTATTTACCACCATTCACCGAAAACGCGGTTTTTTCTATATCTTTCTCCTTGAGAGGAATCTGGTGAAACCCGCTTTTCAAGTCTAGCACCGAAAAATATTTGTTTTTCCCCAATTGGGCGATAAT
>JAWNNI010000021.1:600000-877960 GCA_035043065.1 Hirtodrosophila confusa | reverse complement strand
GTTAGGTTGCGGTGGCTGGAGCAGAGACCCACTCCACACTTGGGCCAGGAATTGGCCCCTTGTGATACCACATAATGTCTTTTAAACATTTTATTCCCCCTTAAACCAATTTGATGATTTTAAGTATTTAAGGATACTGTAAATCCCAACCTCGGATACGTCCGATAGGGTATCAAAACTGTAGTGTCCCAAGTGCTGGAACCTTCTCCTGCTGAGTGCAGGACAGTGACAGAGCAGATGTTCTACGCTCTCTATTTCTTCTACAATACCACAACTTCTGCAAAAGTCATGGTGTGGTACTCCCAGTCTGTTAGCGTGAGTCCCTATAAGGCAGTGGCCTGTGAGAGCCCATATTATTGTCGAGATGTGGGATCTCCTATGTTTGATCAAAGCAGATGTGCGCTTTGTGTCAAGGGTAGGCCAAGTGAGTTTGGAGACCGTGCATGTAGTGAGATTACTCCAGCGTTCGGCGGTTAGACGCCTGGTGTACTCCTTACTAAGCAGCCTGAATGTGGACAGAGGCATGCCGACGCTGCTCCTCTTAGCGAGGAGTATATCGTTGGTGCCTTGCCTGGCCAGTTCATCTGCCAATTCGTTTCCTTCTATATTACGGTGTCCAGGCACCCATACGAGGTTGATACTGAGCTGTTGGGCTATCTCGTTTAGAGATTGGCGACACTCAGTGAGTGAGACTGCGTTGTTGGTGCATGAATCAAGCGCCTTTAAGGCGGCTTGACTGTCTGAGTAGATGTAGATATTCCCTGCACTGATGTAAAGCGTGTGCAGGCAGAGGGTGGCTTCCTGGATGGCCCTCACCTCTGCCTGATACACGCTACAGTGGTCGGGAAGACGGAAACTGGTTCTGATTCCTAAATCGGGGGAATATACACCGCCGCCCACACGTTCTTCCAGCTTCGACCCATCAGTGAAGATTCTGATCGAGCCTGGTACATGTTGAACCGGCTTTTCCTAGTCTAAACGGCTAGGAATGCACACTCTGTATAACTTGTCGAAAGTCAGTTTAGGTGTGCAATAGTCTGTAAAGGGGGGAATCCGAGGTATGGACTTAAGAACTACGGTATGCCCCGTGGTGCCTGTCGTCCAGTTGTTGGATTCCCTGAGTCTAATGGCTGAGTTTCTAACTAATTCTTTGGACAGTAGATCCAGCGGTATTAGATGAAGCATGATGTTCAGGGCTTTGGTTGGAGTGGTGCGTAGGGCACCGCTGATGCAGATTTCTGCACTTCTTTGAACTTTATGGATTGTTTTGAGGTTGGATGGTAGATCAAGTGCGGGCCACCACACTAGCACTCCATAAAGTAGGATGGGTCGGATGACTGCTGTGTACAGCCAGTGGACTATGCGTGGAGAGAAGCCCCATCTGGTACCAATGGCCTTCTTGCAAGCAAAAAGAGCAGTGGTTGCCTTGCATACCCTCTGCTTTATATTTTCTTTCCAGTGTAGTTTGCTATCCAGTACTACACCTAAGTACTTCGCCTGAGAGCTCTGGGTAAGAATCGTGTTATTGATTCTAGGGAGGTTTAAACTCGGGGGCTTATATTTCCTAGTGAAAAGAACGAGCTCTGTCTTGCTCGGATTCACGCCTAGTCCACAGGTTTTGGTCCATTTTACTAAAGTATTGAGTGCTGATTGCATTCTGTCGCAGAGGGTTTGCGGAAATTTACCTTGGGTTAGGATTGCAACATCATCCGCGTAGGCTACCGCCACATGCCCCTCCTCCTCCAGCGTACATAGCAGTTGGTTTATCGCCAGTACCCATAGAAGTGGAGATAGGACACCTCCCTGAGGAGTGCCTCTACTGACGCACCTACTGATCGAGGACTCTCCTAAGCATGAGCTCACTGTCCTGCTGGTGAGCAGCAGTCCTATGAGCTCTACCAGGGGGTCCTCAACCCCCAGACTCGTCAGTGCGGAGGTGATAGCTACTGGAAGAATGTTGTTAAAAGCTCCTTCTATGTCTAGGAAGGTCACCAGGCTGTATTCTTTGACACTGAGCGATCTCTCGATGCGAGAGACCAAAGAGTGCAGAGCTGTCTCGGTAGACATGCCCTTGGTGTATGCGTGCTGTGTACGCGAAAGTAGGGAGGGGTTAATGAAGTTTCTAAGATGTACATCTAAAATCCTTTCGAGGGTTTTTAAGAGAAAGGAGGAAAGACTGATTGGTCTGAAATCATTCGGTTTGACGTGGGAAGGTTTTCCTGCCTTGGGTATAAAGACTACTTTCGTTTCCCTCCATGCTAGAGGAATATGGTTTGTCGTAAGACATCCTGTGAAGATGCTACGAAGCCACGCTATGATGTAGCTGAGGCTATGTTGGAGTTGAGCTGGGTAAATGTTGTCTGGACCCGGTGATTTAAAGGGCTTGAAGGTGCTGATTGCCCACCCAATTTTGCGATCGGTTATTATTACGTTAGTCATGTTTGTTCGGCTATGATAGCTTTGTGTCGCTGGTCGCGGTGCTTGAGAACACCCTGGAAAGTGGGTATTTAGTAGAAGTTCGAGTGTTGGCGAACTGGATTCTGTCCACGATCCGTCGTCCCTTTGTAGAAGCCCTGGGGGGGTTGGGGAGGAGGCTAGAATCTTCCTTAAACGTGATGCGTCAGAGGTGGATTCAATAGTACTGCAAAAATTGGCCCACGAGGCCCTCTTTGCCTTTCTTAAAGCTTTTTTGTAACTATTTAGCTCGTTCTTGTACTGGGCCCAGGTAGTGTCAAGTGTAGTACTTTTTGCATGATTAAAAGTTCTCCTGCACTTTGTTTTGAGTGTATCGAGATCTGAGGACCACCATGATGGCTTGAAGGATTCTTTGGGGGTTATTTTTGGTCAAGGTTTGTCCAGGGCGTCGTTACAAACCTTTGTTAGGGTGTCGACCAAGGAGTCTACCTCTGCTGCATTTTTCGGAATAAGGGGCGGGGTTTGAGCCAGGTTTTTCCTAAGTAGTCGCATGTATTTACCCCAGTTGGTTTTTCTAGGGTTTTGGGTTTTCTTAAGTGGTGGACGAGATACGTCAAAGCTAAATTCAATGTAGCGGTGGTCTGAGAAGGAGTGTTCTGGTAGAACTTTCGAGGACGCCACCCGCTGTGAAATACAGTCTGAGATAAGGGTAATATCCAAGACCTCACTTCTGTTTTTGATGATAAAGGTGGGGTCGTTACCTCTATTACATAAGTTTAGGTTAGTACTAAGAAGAAAGTCAAAAAGTAACTCACCCCTCTCGTTGGTGTTTGTACTTCCCCATTGTGTGTGATGCGCGTTTGCATCTCCTCCCATGATAATGCTCGTCCTCGTGCCTGCACTTTGTGAGACCAGGTCACGGAAATTAGTCGATGGAATACTTCCCTCGGTGTCGTGAGGAAGGTAGAAGGAGGCCAGCCTGTAAGACTTAGCCCCCAGTTCAAGGCTGGCTACCGTGATGTCTCCATCACTGAACTGGGAGAGTAGAAAAGCATTGTAACGTTTTTTTATTAATAAGCAAGTTCTTATTTTGCCCTTACCGGAGCTATAAAATAGGGTATATTTTGGAGTCCTCAAGCCACAGACCCTGTCAGCAGCGATCCATGGCTCTTGGACCATCACCACATCCACCACGCCAGGTGCTAGGCGCAGCAGAAGCGCAGCCGAGGCTGCCCTACTGTGATGCAGATTTATTTGGAGTATCTGCATCAAGTAGGGCAGCACTCCTCTCCGTGATCGTCCTATCCGCTTCATCGGCTAATGTCTCGCCTAGGAGATCTCTTTCGGAATACAGCAGGCCCACTGTCCCACCGTAGTCCGAGCCCGAGGAGACGTAGCCGTCGATACTGCCCTGAGGGACAGCATCTTCGGCCTCCATCTCCTCGGCCTCGCTCGGTGGGTCCACCGACTCTGCCTCGACGCAGCTGGCCAGGTCCGCCTGCGCACCGGCGTCGGATTTGTACACCTTCACGCCAACCTTCCCGAACGAGTAGCAGATTCTACCGCCCTCTCTCCAGATGTACCGAGCTCTCGTTGTCTATCTGGAAGACAACCTGCATGGAGGCACGGTTTGTCTTCTCTATCTTGAGAACCCTCCAGTTGGACGCAGGCATATCCGGATTGCATAGCCTGACCATCTCCAATATGTCATTTGGCTCCGAGGGTTCGCACGGTTGCCAAGCCCTTGCTCTGGGTCTCGAGGGGATGTCTTTTGCATCCACTGCCGCAAGTTTCGCGCCGGGGTATACCTCCCCAAGTTTCTCAACAGCAGCCTTGTAGAGCTGCGCCGACCTTTCGTCCCCGCAAGCGATCAGCTTGATGGTCCCTTGGAACCAGCCAGCATCCTCGCATGCCGGTGGTGGGCCTGGGTTTTCGCGCAACATGGGGAGGCAGATTGGCGCTAGAGCCACCTGCACCCAGCGCCACTGGTGTCGTGGGATGCGCCCTTCCTGACAATTCTTGTCGATGACCCCAATGAGGATCTTGTCCTTCGCCACCTCCGCGAAGGACCTCGACAACGGAGCCTGGGTTCGCACTCTCTTTGCCATTGTGCTTGGCTCCTCCATGGAGCGATTCCGTTTGGTAGCGGTGTGCTGCGCGGTATCCACCAGCTTAAAATTTGGAAGGACGGCCTTTGCCCACTCCAGATCCTGTTGGATCTTAGCAAAGTCCTCCTCAGACGCCTGTTCCCTGGTTATTGGGGCGGTTGCATTGCGCGTCAATATTCTTTTGGCCGTCCGCTTGTCGTTCGGACGGGCTTTAGACGGGTCCGGTCGAGTGAAGTCGACCGCCCTTTTGCTCACCACTGTGTCTGTTCCCGATTTGCAGCCAACTGACACGCCAATGAGATTGGTGCCTATGTTGGAACAAACCGGGGCAGACACAGTAGGATTCTGCTCTGCTGTAGTGCCGCCTGTCACAGCACTCCTCATCTTTGCCGTTTCCATCTTCTTGCCAGCTGACACGCCAGAGGCCGAGGGCCTACTGGTGGCTATAATGTCGGCGGAAGACGGGCGTGCTCCAGTCGAAGCGCTGGAAGCTGCTGGCTTCTGCGTGCTCATGCGGTTTGAGGCACTCTTCTTACCGGAGCTGGTTGCTCCTTCCGGTTTTCGTAGACTACCGGGCTCTTTTCTTGTTGTTGTTGTTGTTTTATTGTTATTGTTGTTCATCTTGCTTTGATTCCCACGAGTTGCGGAGAAGGGGAACGGTCCACCCGGGCAGAGATCCGCAGTACCCAGGTAAGGCAAGAATAGAACAGGTGTTTGCCAGGCACCTGAGCCCTCCGTTCACGACTGAAATATATTTGTTAAACCTGGGCCCCCAGCCAGTCTGACCATCAGCACGGGTCGGATGACACCTTGGTCCGGCCCAGGTGTGAGATGTGAGGGGTAGGATTGGGTAGGAACATGTGTAGGGATGGTGGTGTGTGTGAGACTATAATTTTAGAAGGCGGTCAGACAAACGCCTCGTCAGTACAGTGGTAACGTCCGCAGTACCCGCTGGCTGTCCGGGACTGCTTATTTGAATATTCCGGCGTTAAAGCCACCAGCAGGCCCCCGGTCTCTGGCGTGTCAGCTGGTTAGAAGACGGAAACGACGGTGAAGAGTGCTGTGACAAGCGGCACTATGGACCAAAATCCTGCTGTGTCCACCCCGGGCTGCTCCAACATAGCCACCAATCCCATTGAAACGTTAGTTGGCAGCAAAACGGGTGTTGATACAGTGGTGAGCAAAAGGGCGGCCGAATTCACTCGACCGGAACCGTCTTAAGCCCGTCCGAATGACAAACGGACGGCTAAACGGATTCTGACGAGCAACGCAACCGCTCCGATCACCAGGGAGCAGGCGTCGGCAGAAGACTTTGCCAAGATCGAACAGGATCTGGAGTGGGCAAAGGCTGTCTTGCCCAATTTAAACTGGAGGATCCCGCGCAACAAACCTCAACCAAGCGAGATCGCCCCATGGAGGAGCCGAACACCACGGCCAAAAGAGCGCGAACCCAAGCTCCATTGTTGTGATCCTTCGCAGAGGTGGAGAAGGATAAGATCCTAATAGGGGTCATCGACAAGAATTGTCAAGAAGGCCGGATTCCACGACACCAGTGGCGCTGGGTGCGGGTGGATCTAGCACCAGTCTGCCTTAAAATTTTGCGCGAAACACCAGGCCCACCATCGATATGTGAAGATGCAGGATGGTTCTAAAAAACCATCAAGCTGATCGCATGTGGAGACGAGAAGTCGGCGCAGCTGTATAAAGCTGCAGTAGGTAAGCTAAGGGAGGCGCAACTCGCAGAAGTGGATGCCAAGGACATGCCCTCCAGTTCTAGGGCAAGAGCTTGGCTTCCGTGCGAACCCTCGGAGCCGGCGAAGATCCTCGAGATGGCAAGGCTGTGCAACCCGGACATGCCTGCCACCAACTGGCGGGTCCTGAAAGTAGAGAAGACAAATCGCGCCTCGATGCAGGTTGTCTTCCAAATTGACAACGAAAGTTTGAAGCACTTGGAGACTAACGGCGGTAGCATCTACTATTCTTTTGGCATGGTGGGCGTTAAGGTTTAGAAATCCAACGCTGGAGCGCAGGCGGAACTGGCCAATTGTTTTGACGCGGAATCGGTGGACCCATCGAGCGAAACCGAGGAGATGGAAACCGAAGTTGTTGCCCCACAAGGCAGCATCGGCGGCTACATCTCCTCGGGCTCAGATTACGGTGGCACACTGGGCCGCACACGGAGAAGGAGCTTCTTGGCGAAACCGCGGCCGATGAAGCGGACCGTACTATTACGGAGAGGAGTGCTGTGCTACTTGATGCAGATACTCCAAATAAATCTGCATCACAGTAGGGCAGCCTCTGCAGCGCTTCTACTGCGCCTAGCACCTGTCGTGGTGGATGTGGTGTTGGTCATGGCCATGGATTGCTGTTGACAGAGTCTGTGGCTTGCGGACTCCCAAATACACCCTATTTCAGAGTACCGGTGAGGGTAAAATAAGAACCTGCTTATTAATCAAAAAACGTAACAATGCTATTCTACTCTCCCAGTTCAGTGATGGGGACATCAGGGTAGCCAGCCTTGAACTGGGAGCTAACTCTTACAGGCTAGCTTCTTTTTACCTACCTCATGACACCGAGGGATGCATACCGTCACTCACTTTTCGTGACCTGGTCCCACATAGCACGGGCTCGAGGACGAACCTGATTATGAGAGGAGACGCAAACGCTCATCACACACAGTGGGGTAGTACTAACACCAACGATCTGGGCTAAAGAACTCATGAGATGGTTCTGAAGGGGCCTAGCTGAGGCTACCAGGCGGGTCGCGGGTTGCGGATAGCGAACGGCCTTCCGAGGTCAGCTGCGAATAGCGAGACCCCTCGTGAATAAGCAGTCCCGTACAAATAGCGGGTCTCTAGCAGTAACTAGCGTACCGACAAGATGCTTGTGTCGCCGTCTTCAAACATAGCCTCACACAACCCCCTACACCCACACTATCTACCTACCACCATCCTATCCCCCACATCTCATCCCGGGCCGGACTAAGGTGTCATCCGGACCGTGCCGAGAGTCAGCCTGGCTGAGGGCCCGGGTTAAAAAAGTAGCTCAGTCTTGAACGTGTGGGCTCAGGCAAGTGGCGACCGCCTGTTCTAACCAGCCTTACCCGGGTATGGCGGATCTCTGCCCGGGTGGACCGTATATTTCTCCGCAACTCGTGGGAACAATGAGAAAGAATAACAATAATATTTTAAAATCCCCGCAGGATATCCCAGCGGCCGATGTCGCAAGACATTATGAGGAGCGGCTTCTAGATAGGGAGAGGCCCTCAGTGGTAGACCAACCTCCACATCCAGCTCCGATCAATCGGAGAGTGCCGCAGGCACCGAAGGGTCATGTGCGTGGAGCACATAGCCAACAAGCATGGCAGGCCACTGCGTCGGCAGAAGCGCGCGGAAGCTCGACCGGACCATCCCGACCGATGCGACCGCCGCTGAAAGCCGACAGACAGGGGCATCAACAGACGCAGCACCAGAAGAAGAAAGAATTCCTCCCTCCGCGCGGCCAACTGGGGGGGCTGGATGACCCGAACAGACGCAATTTGTGTGGTTCGCGGGTCAAGTGGTACCTGAGGTATCTCCAGCAGGGACACCCTCCGGAAGAGGCCCTAAGAAGGGCTACGGAGCCGAAGGCAGCGCCGGAGAAAGACAGAATACCCGCTCCAAAATGCTCAAACAGCAGCCTCACGCCACCGACCGGGACGCCAAAAAGGGCGTGCACCACGAAGGCGCCGCAAGGGCCAACAACCGCTAGGGCTTTGCAAGCGGCTGTGGATCACCCCAGCACGTCCCAAGCGGCAGCTGCTGCAGCAGCAGTAGCACCTCCCCCAACAGCGCCCACCCAACCTCGCGAGTTGTACGCGACGATTGCGAAGAAGGTGAAGGTGGCTGTGTTGCCTGTGGATTATCCCCAGGTAATCCTCAGCCACAGGGAATTATCCGCGCTAGAGGTGGCCATCCTCGACGAGATCGAAGTTGCAGGATGGGACACTGCGCTCTCCTACACTGGCATTCACTTCCGTGTAGGCCACCTAGTCGTCGATTGCACCGACAAAGGGTCAGCCGATTTTCTAATGAGCGCAGTGCCGAGGCTACACTCCTGGAAGGGTGACGCAAGAACAGGTGAAGGCATACCCTCACCACATAACATCACGGTCTTCTGTCCGAGAAGCGCGGATCGGTCAACCGATGCCTTGTTGAGTATGCTGAGGAACCAGAACAAGATCGAGACCGATTCGTGGAGGGTATTGTCCAGGAGGAATGAAGGGGGAGGAGCCCTCTTCGTCATAGGGATTGACGAGATGTCACGGGACACAATAGTGGAAAGAGGGCACCAGCTCTTTTTCCGCTTTGGGACGATCCCCGTGAGCGGCCTAAAGAGGCCAAAGAAGAAGGTGGAAGATGAAGCCATTGGCCCAACACCCATTGTGTGGGGAAGTAAGGATATCAACCCCAGAGGTGAGTGCCTACTGGATTTTATATTCAAATATAACCTATAGATAGGAAATGTCGGATCTTCACCGACATTCGTAACTAGGATCAGAGAAGAAGTATTGGACATTACCCTGATAAGCCCGTCCCTCAAGCCACACATACGGGACTGGCATGTATCACCAGAGGAGTCCATGTCAGACCACAGAACAATCCTATTCAACCTTAAGGCGAATATGGATACTAGCACAGCTATTCGTAATCCTAGGAAAACGAACTGGGAACTTTACAAGAGAAACCTATCTCTCGAGCTAACCAGGGACGTGACTGGTATACCCAAACACCCATTGGAGCTTGAGAGGTATGTTAATAGTCTCAATAGTAGCATATTATATGCCTTTGAAAGTAGCTGTCCCCTGGGTAGACAACGTAGGGAAACAGACGCCCCATGGTGGAACGATCGCCTCGAAAAACCACCCGTCAACTCTTCAATAGAGCGAAGAGGGATGACACCTGGGACCTTTACCGTCAGAGTCTTACCTCCTACAACAAGGAGTTAAGGAAAGCTAAACGGAAGAACTACAGAGACTTCTGTGAATCCATAGAAAGTGTGAATGAGGGCGCCCGACTGCACGAAGTGCTCTCAAATCGGGCGCCTGAAGCCAATATGACCCTGAAGATGAAAGATGACTCCTTCACCTCCAATAACATGGAGAAATTGGCACTACTGTTCGAAACGCACTTCACGGGGAGTACCCCTATTGTGGATGACTGCGTCGAACTTGTCGTTCAACCCAGGCCACGTACCATAGTTGATACCAAGGAAGTGGCTATCTGCGCCTTCCTAGATATAGAGAGTACCTTCGACAATGCGTCTCATGACGCTGTCCAGGCATCTTTGTGTAGGAAGGGGGTAGGTGTCTCCCTTGCTATGGAGCATACTAGTAGATAAGCTACTGTATAGGCTCTCTAGCAAAGGTGTACAATGCCAAGGGTACGCCGATGATATTGTTATCATAGCCCAAGGCAAGTTTGAGAAGTCACGCTGCGATATAATCCAACTAGGATTAAGGACGACATACGACTAGTGTAAGGAGGTTGGTCTCAACCTGAACCCTTCCAAAACAGTCGTAGTCCCCTTCACAAGAAGGTACAAATTGCAGAGGATGAAGCAAATAGTACTAGCATGAACTACCTTAGTAACCAGCAGGGATGTTAAGGACCTAGGAGTTACCCTTGATATCAAATTGAACTTTGCATCACATGTAAAGAATACAATGGATAAGTGCTCTAGGGCACTATATACCTGCAGAAATATAGCCGGAAAATCGTGGGGCACAGCGCCCCATATAATAAGATGGCTATATCTTATGATAGTTAGGCCGATGATCACATATGGGGTCATCGCCTGGGGGGACAGAGCAATGCTCGTCACCGTGCAGAAGCAGCTACAAAGACTGCAGAGAATGGCCTGCGTCTGCTCATAGCCCTGCCTTACCATCAGCCAACTCCAGTCAGGCACTTTCATCATCACCCCAAGCTGACAGCTTGTGATGATAATCTGGTGGTAAAATCGGACATTTATAAAATTTAGGATTTCTTTTTTTATCACCGTCAAAGCCAGTCCTACTTATGTTTTTAAATTATTTTATAATGAAACGCTTTTTAATTTAATCCGCCATATTAAAAAAAAGAGTTTTGTAATAAGTCTTATTTTAATAAAATTTTAATATATGCAAACTTATATGTTTTTTAATTAACACATCTCACCTCAAGTCTACTAAATGAATACTTCTTACTATATATGTGTACATATAATTTTATATCAGAAATGTAAGGTTGAAAGCAGTTCACTAAGTTTTATACTTAGAGTTTCACTACCAACTCAGATTACCCGCTAGTTGAAATGATTTACTGTTGGCTGTGTAGAACTGTGAATACCACTTCCGAAATTTTTTAAGTGCAGAATCTTCCAACACTAGCATGGGGTTGTTGCGATACATTTTATGATTCCATATATTAACATCACGCTCAAACTAGAAATCAAATTAATAGCTTTGGAAACATTGAGAATGATTTACTTACCATTAAACTTTCCCCGTAAATTATGACTTTCATAATAGGCGCTATCAATCGAGTAGCATAAAATCTGTGGACCACTTTTTGTAATAACGGTTCTACTGGAGTGACCGTTTGAAATATTTGGAAATCTCCAAATATAGGGGAGTTTACAAAGAGATGAACGTAGGCGGGTCCAATCTGAAAACATATAAAGCTTAGATGTTGTGTTACACTGGTTAATAAAGATCTTTAGACCCGAGGCTTATGAGTGGTTCTTAATAACCTGTATACGCAACAGTTAGAAATTGAAATATTTGCGGTTTTCGTATTTTTCTACGCTGTACCCATAAAATGCGTAAAAGGAGGTACTTAAACTATGTAACAGACAGAAGCAGACACCCTCGATCCTATAATTCATATATATTCTTGATCACTATTAGTTGCACAGTTTATTTGAACCTTTCCATCTGTCTGTCCGTTCGTTCGGATGACAACATGAACTATTAGAGCTAGAGACACCAAATGTGGAATATATGTTTGTTACAAAATTCAGTTATTCCCACCCTTGCAAGCCGAAGAGAACGTTTTGCAGCAACAATTTTAAAAATATAGCCTTTTTTTATTTGGCATACCTGCTGACTCGAACACTCGTAATCTATTGCGCAAATTTCAAGTCGATCGGATAAAAAGCACAGTGGTTAGGATAGGTTAGCCATGGTGGATCGATCGCTTTGAAAAGCTACGCGTTACAACTTGCCAACTCTTCAATAGAGCGAAGAGAGACCTATATGGGACCTATACCGTCAAAGTCTTACCTCCTACAACAAGGAGTTAAGGAAAGCTAACCGGAAGGACTACAGGGACTTCTGTGAATCTATAGAAAGTAAGACTGATGGCGCTGAGGCCAACCTGGCCCTGAAAAAGAAACATGACTCCTTCACCTCCAATGACATTGAAAAGCTAGATTTACTTTTCGGAACACACTGCCCAGGAAGTATCGCTTTTGTGGATGATGACGTCAAAATTGTAGATCGATCGAGGCCACGTACTACAGACTGGGCTATTGCAAGATCTAAAGTTACGACAGAGAGGCTGAAATGGGCTCCTATCACGCCTTAGGGACGAAATGACAATTTGCCTATCACTAGGACATATACCCGGTGCCTGGAGTAGAGCTAGGGTGGTCTTGATCCCCAAGGCGGGGAAGAAACATATCACGTTCCTTCCCATCAGCAAAACATCATTTTTATTGATGTGAGTTCTAAAGATTTAGTCTTTGAACAAAGTTTATGTTTATTATATTATAGTTTTGTTTGTTGACAATGTTTTGCTTATTATTATATTTTATGGAACGGTCTTGGCTTAATTAGCAACGTTTTAATATTTTTGATTTTACTTTGATGTGCGTGAAACGAGATCTTGCAGCCGAGTGAATTGCGATCTCACCATGTCGGCGAGATATACTCACTATGCAATGAAAATGGTGAAGAGAGAGCTAATAATGGCGACCACTGCCTGTTGCTCTTGGCTGCTCTCTCGGGTCTAGAGTTCCCAAATTAGGCCGTCCTGACGTGTCCATCGCCCCGAAGGAATCCAACACTTTCATAAATTCTGAAACCGTTGAAGTTTTGTAAAGCCCTTCCCCATCTCCAACCTTCTCGACTGCATACCTGCCATGCTTGCATATCTTCACCACCTTGTATGGTCCTAAAAATTTTCCCCTAAATTTTAAGCCAGTTCCATACTGTGTGCGCTTGATAGTCGGTCACTTTATGCTGCCGATCTACTTTCCTCTTTAAATCATATTCTCACTTATTTTCTTCCTGTAGCTTTTGTATATTCTCACGAGCTTGTTCGCGTACTATCTTTCGTTCATCATTCAGCTCATCCATCAAACAATCTTTGACCAATTTATTTAACTCCAGGTCTCCTGGTAGTTTCAAGACCTGTCAAAATCTTGAAAGAAGATACTTTAGTGCTTCTCGGAGCAGTATAATTAATGATTTGCTGTACTCTTCCTAAATGCTTATACCAAGTTCCCGGAGTCTTATTGTTTAATTTAGAAAGCATAGGCACTACAATCTTATGCATACTATCCACTTGGCCATTTCCATGCGGTACCCCAGTTTCTATTAGTAAATGTACAACACCTTGACTTTTACAATATTCCTCGAAAACATTTGATGTGAAGGCGGTACCCCTGTCAGAAACTATCTGAACTGGATTGCCAAACACAGCAGCTTGCCTTTCTAAACAATTTACAACTTCATCTGCTCCGGTACTGCGAGTTGGGTATAAGCACACAAATTTGGAAACACTATCGACAACAACTAAAACGTGATTATAACGTTTGCTGGCTAACTCCATTGGCTCTACGTGATCTACATGATAAGTGCACAAAGTCTTAATTCGCATTCGCTTCGCATTCGCAACGGACGTGTTTTTTTTCTTGCGCATCGTTTTTGTTTATTTTCCTCGTAATATCAAGTGATAACTTGTGTTTTTTTGTTCTTGTGACGTGTGTTATACATCGGTTGTGTGAACACATTGTTGGACACTAAATTATAACATAATATCATTAATATTTACTAAATTTGTTCAAATACAACAACAAACTGCAACAAGCAATCTGGTGGTTGATTTGTACAGTTTGCATTGTGCTTATATTTGTTTTTGTATTTCTACTAATCCGCGCTCTAAACGCTTGCTTCACGCTCTCGCGCGCTTCTATCGTTGGTGTTGGTTACGGTTTCTCTCTTTGTTTTATATTCCGTTGCTCATTTCGGTCGACGCGCCCGCGCTTTAATATTTTCTAATTGGTGTTGTTGTGCGTAAGTACAAATCAGCGTCAAAAAATTTAACCCTAGGGTGCCTTCTTTTTTATTTTGTGCTTTCTATTTCTTGTGCAATGGCTCCTGTTTATCTTATTTTTTATCTATTTATATTTTTCTTTTAATAAAATGTTTGTCTGCTACACTAAAAATTGCCAGGTTAGAGCAAACTCTAAGATGGGCTTTGTTTGCTGCTGGCTGTGTGATAATGTATCACACGAAAAATGTGCTGGCCTTAACGGCAGAATTGTGGACCAGATTGAGTCAAAATCTGGCCTCAAGTGGACATATGTATCCTGTAGGGATGTTGAAAGGGACATCATGGGTTTTATGAGGCAGACTAAGAAAAGCTTTGGTGACATTTTCGGGCGGCTTAAAAAACTGTTCGATGGTTTTTCCGACTTGGAGAACGAATTTAAAAGTATGAAACTTTTAAATGAGTCTCCAAAACGGAAGAAGGCTAATTTTAGGCTGTCTATTGGCCCCAATGAACTGCAGCTCCCTACACATGCTTCCACTACATCCGTAACTACTAAACAGTTAGAATTGATAAATTTATCGTCCCCCTCTCCTCATAGTTTATTAATCAGAAGTGACGAGAATAGCATCGTACCCATGGATGTTGTTCCTTCTGACCCCGTAGAGCATTCTGATTCGCTGGCTATTAACACTGTTGTTTCAGATCAACACTCTAGTGATAATATACCAATCGAATCAACTGGTCTTGTAACCAATGCTGTGGCTCCTTTGGATGCAACTGCTTTGGCTACCAAGAAGACCCTTATAGGTATTCCACCACGGAAACAAATCTTTGTTTCTAGGCTTACCCCTGATACTACATCTAATGATGTGAAGGCCTTTATACAGGCTAAATCTAAAGCACACATTACGGTGGAAAAGTTCAAATTCACGTATTCTCGGGAAATATCGTCATTTAAGATAAGTGTTCCGGCAGAGTATTTCAACAACATTTGTTGCAAAGAATTCTGGCCCGACCACTTAGTTGTTAAGGAATATACGGCAAAAAAGAAAAATCGGCCTCCGATTTCACTTCCTTCCTCCGGTGGTAGCTCTAACCCACATATTGTAGTATCTGATAGTTCAAAAAACTAACATCCTCCCTCTCATTGGGCTATCGGAATGTAAGAGGTCTTTGTAGTAAACTTAGTAATCTTTATCTAAATAGCCTAACTTTTCCTTTCCATGTCGTTGCCTTTTCTAAAACATGGCTAACGCCCGACAATCTTAATTCTGAAATTCTTTCTAATAAATTCTCTAGATTGCACTACTCGTCGTGGTGGTGGTGTACTTATTGCTGTTGACGTTGATTTGTCATCTGAGATAGTAATAACCGATAGCTCTGTAGATATTGAATTTATTGCTGTTAAAGTTAGTTTTTGTAGTGTTTGTTTTTTTATTACTTGTTCATATATACCACCTTCTTCAGATTTCTCTGTTTATTCTTCGCATGCTTCTGCTATACATTCTGTCTCATCTATGCTTTCTGATCGTGATTTTCTTGTAGTTCTTGGTGATTTTAATATTGCCGGAACTACCTGGATTTCTAGTCCTGACTCCAGCGTGTTGACACCCACGACTCAGCATGATTTTACTGATAGTTTATTTGGAATGTCATTGTCATTGTCAAATCAATGGTATCCCAAATTCGTTACATAAAATGCTTGATCTTATTTTTGTCTTGGATTCCTCCTTCTATTCTGCCTCCCGGACTATACCTATATCTATTCCTGAAGATCCTTATCACCCATCTTTGGAAGTGTTGATTGACTTACCAGCCAGGATGCCAAGCCCAGGCAGAAAATTTGCAGAGCGAGTTCGTCAATTTCGGAAAACCGATTTTTCTAAAATTGCTCTGCTCCTATCCCAGACTGTCTGGTCCCAGCTGTACATGTGTAGAGATATGGATTGTGCAATCGAATATTTTTATTTAACTTTAAATTCATTAATTGATTCCTGTGTTCCATTTTGTAACCCACGTAGGTCTAACAAACCTGCGTGGTTTACACGGGATTTAACTAACTTAAAAAATAGAAAGTCGAGATTGTACAAAAAGTTCAAGGAATCTGGCTCTTTCTTGGATTTTTCGCGCTATTTGATTGCCCGATCTAACTTCTCTGTACTTAATATACACTATTGTAACAACTACCTCAGAAGCTGTAGGTTACAGTTTCAGCGGGATCCTAAAAGGTTTTATAACTTCGTTAATGCGAAGCGTAGGTCACCAACACTTCCATCAACTGTATTTTTCGAAAAAAGACAGCTGACTCAGATCAGGCTATTGCCGATATAGTACACAACCTTATCATATGGTTTCGCCTTATCCTTATCATGTAAATAACTCCAATTGCATTTTGGACCTTTAATAACTGAAAGTTCGCTTCTACGTGATTTCAAGGCCATTAAGCCCGTATTTTCACCGGGACCTGATGGAGTACCAAGCTGTGTGCTTAGGTACTGTGCTGAAGGTATTTTAAAGCCACTATTTTTTATTTTTAAACTGTCCGTGGAGTTGTGCTCTTTCCCCAACATTTGGAAAGAATCATTTATTATTCCTCTCCATAAAAAAGGAAACAAGTCTAATGATGAGAACTATAGAGGTATTTCTAAGTTGTCTGCTATTCCTTAGATTTTTGAGAAATTAATAACTTCTCAACTTCAACATTTATGTAGATCTATAATTTCACCCTGCCAGCATGGGTTTGTGAAATATAGATCTACTACCACTAACCTATTGGAATTCACTTCATTTGTCATCAAGGGATTTCAATCTAAAAAGCAAACAGACATTATTTATACTGATTTCAGTAAGGCCTTTGACTCTGTTAATCATTCTCTTTTACTTTATAAACTTCACCTTCTGGGATTTCCAAATAACTTAATTCTTTGGATCTCCAACTATTTAACTCTTAGAACCCAAAAAGTGTATTTCAAAGGCTTAGTTTCTAGGTCTGTTCAAGTTACTTCCGGTGTTCCACAAGGAAGTCATCTTGGCCCTTATTATTAACTCTGTTCATAAATGACCTTCCTTCTGTTGTAAATCACTCCCGGGTGCTGATGTATGCCGATGATGTTAAAATTTGTCTGTCATCTACTGATTTCTTATCTGGTCAAAGGTTGCAAACTGATCTTGATAGTTTTCAAGCCTGGTGTCGGGTAAATTTCTTAAATCTTAATTGTTGAAAGTGTAACGTAATGTCCTTTTACAGGCGAATGTCCTTTCTTAATAATTATATTCTTAATGGTAAGCCGCTTGCTCGAATTGAGTCGGTTGATGATTTGGGTATCGTTTTAGATCCCAAGCTTAAGTTTGACAAGCATATCTTTTCCACCGCAAATCGTGCCTTTGGTGTCCTGGGTTTCATTAAGCGTTGGTCGAAGGAATTTAACGATCCCTACATTACTAAAACTCTTTACACTTCTCTTGTCCGACCTATTCTTGAATATGGTTCTTGTATTTGGTGTCCCCAATACAAGGTTCATCAGGATAGATTAGAATCGGTACAAAAACAATTTCTGCTCTTTGCAGTCCGGGGTCTCAACTGGAATACTAATACTCGCTTGCCTTCTTATCGCAGTAGACTTTTATTAATAAATTTGCCTTCTCTTTCTGATCGTAGAACCATGCTGGGTGTAATTTTCTTACACAAACTAATTAATGGGGAAATTGATTCTTCTGAATTAATCAGCCAAATTAGTTTTGCAGTTCCGATCAGATGTTCTAGAAACTTTCTTCCACTATCTCTTCAAGCTTGTAGTTCTAATTATGCTATTCAGAACCCCTTTCGAGTCTTATGCTCTAATTATAACAATCTTTTCCATCTAATGCTACTTCAATCTCTACACTTAAAACTTTACTCTTACGTTATTTATGCAATCCTTACGAACTTTTGTATAATGTTATTGTTGTATTTGCATGTCCGCGATCTTTCGCTGCCGTACGTTATGCGGCGTGCCCCTCGGTCGGTTGGGCAGGAGGTGGGTTGCATTTATGCTTGGGTCCGCGCGTTAACAAGCCCGTGCTTGGTGTCGTTGGGCCACTTGTATGTACTGTTCGTTAGTACATCAACGTCCAGAATATTTATCAATTGGCTTCAGAAATCCTTCTCTCCTTCCAGCTTTCGCATTCACGACTATACATTCAACACAGCTTTCAACTACACGAGCTAATTTCTCTTTCAACCTCGGAATGTACTAATTTTTCTCAACAAGATCTTGAGTTCGCTTGGCGGAAAAGTGACCTTGCTTATGTGCAACTTGAATACACTCAGTTCACGATTTGGGTCCTTAAACAAATTTTGGATTTTGATATACAAATCTTCGTATCCCTTGTCTTCCACAATGCTACGTATGACCTGGGTCCAATCGTCCCTCAACTGTGCTTCTCTCAAGCGATTTACTATGCCATCTGTCAACAAAAAGCATGACACTCGACTCATTGCATCTATTTGGCGCATTTTGCAACCTGAACGATGCTCTCTCTTCTGTAATTGAAGTCTTGCAAATACATTGCCCATCTGGCAACACGCAATGGAACTTCCTTTTTCTTCATCGTCATGGTGAACGCGCTACAATCAGTTATGACATTGAATATTATGCCTAATACATACACACGCCACTTGACCAGAGCACCCATCACAGCGAGAACTTCCAATTCATAAGAATTGTACTTTTCTTCAGCTGCTCGACAAGATGTTACAATCTTCTGGCTTTTTTTTGAAGCAATACTCCTCCAAAACCAAACTTGCTCGCATCTGTGTGAATTTCGGTTTCAAGCCTAGGATTGTACAGCTTCAATACAGGGAAATTCGTCAACGCTGAAGTGCAGTATAAACTTGGCCGATCACCAATTATACTGCTTGGTGCAACTTATGTTCACTGCAGCGCAACTCCTGAGAGTTGCATCTATTTAGTAAACTGTCGCACTGCCGGTTCCCTAAGAAATGCTTACCCAAGTCGCGATTTCGTTTGGTACTGATTCTTTATTGAAAATCCATGGGTTTTATACCCTTTTTTGTGGATTCTATTTAAACAGATATACATTATTGTTCTTATTTACTAAATAGTACATGTGGAATCTTATTTTTAATTGGTCGCCTTTTTTCCCGTCTTGCCACTCGAGCACCCACATGTGCATTGTCCCTTTTTACCTAGACCGTTTTCAAGTGGCCCGGGCAAGCGAGGATCGAATGCATGTGTATATTTATGACTTGGTTTTTGTGGGTGCGCTTATTGAGGATTGCGAGGGTTGTATGTTTAGTTTCTAAACAGCTGACTTCAACTGCTCAAAGGCGACTTACTGCAACTCTTTAAGTTCAAACTTAGCATCTTTGCGCAGAATGTCCGTTAACGGTTTTGCTATTACTGCATACCCTTCTACGAACTTTCGGAAATACGACGTCAGTCCCAAAAAGTGCTGAACTGCTTTCTTATCCCGAGGTATCGGAATTTTAGCAACAGCTTCCGTCTTTTCCTCCCTTGGCGTAATGGTACCCTTCTGCACTATGTACCCTAGGAAATTTACTTTCTCTTGCAACAGCTGACACTTTGCCCAATTTATGCGTAAGCCATTCATTTCAGCAACATCTAGCAGTATTTTAAGTTTAACAAAACCATCGCATACGTCACTGCTTGGAATGATTACGTCGTCCATATAGACAACTGCATCACCATTCTGAATTAAGTTCCGCATAACTGTCATTATAAATTTAGTGAACACTGCCGGCGAGTTTGAGATTCCGAAAGGGACATACAAAAACTCATATTGCCCATTTTGTGTCACAAAGGCTGTATACTTCTGCGATCCAGATTAAACTGGTACATGAAAAAATCCATTAGTCAGATCTAATTTAGTAAAAACTGATGCGCCCTGCAACTTTTCGATAACAGCATCCATTCGCGGCATTGGAAAATTATAATGGACAATCTTTTCATTCAATTTCCGGTAATCGTAGCACAGACGCTTCTTGCCATTTTTCTTTGCCACTAAAACAACTGGCGAAGCGTGCTACCTGGTCACCTGCATATCGACATGATTTAAAATTGTCCTGCCAAGAATTACTTCAAACGCCGTGTCCTCATCCGGTACCACATGAAACTCAACTTTCATTGGTATGTCATCAATCTTAACAGAAGTTACAAAACTACCATAGGTCAGTACCTTACTCTCACCTATGCCTGTCAGACACTTAACACAACCAGTTAACTGTTGTATGCCAAATTTCAGAAAGACACACCTACGCATGAGACACAGGTCCGCTCCGGTGTCAACAAGACCTTTGCAAATCACTGCGCCACAAACTACGTCTTTCAACTCTAGACCTGAAGCTGTGAATTTACTTAACGGTTTTATCAACATCTTTTGGTCTTGAACAATATTCGTACATTTTTCAACTTTAAACTAGCTCTCGACCTTACACTTCCCTGCACGGTGTCCTGGCTTACCGCATTTAAAACAAGAAAAATCAGATTTACTACAGATCATGTGTGAATCGTCACCACTTTTAAAACATTTTCGCACTTTCGCACTTTGAAATCTTTACCCATGCTAGGCTCTCCCTTATCGACTATCGATGCATACTTGTTTGATGACTCGGATGAACCACGACCCTTCAGATATGTCTCAATTATAACTTTAAGTTGCATGACTGTCTTAGCTTGATGCAATAGCATTTTATTAGACTTAGAATCAGGTATTCCTTCAACAAAATACTCAATAAGGCTTACTTCGTCGATATCTATGGGCTTTCCAATTTCCATTAAAGCGTATAGATATTCTTTGCACAACTGCTTATGAATCTCTGCAAACGATGGCTTAACATTAAACTCTTCTGTTAATGCATTTTTCATTGAGAGCGAACTATTAATACCTCTCTGGCTGCGTATATATGAATTAGCGACACCTTCGAGTAATTGCTTTCCATATATGAATAACTGAAAATCGTTCCACTGTACCGTAATGGCTCACTCTTCTAATTCGCCAACCCATTGTTCGATACCAATCGAGTTTGACCCATCAAACTTAGAAACGCTGCCTTCTACAACTTTTAGTGTGAACCACGATCGTACTGGCTCAGGACTTTGCATTGTTGGGACACAGCCCCACAGAATTGAATCAATATCTAAATCCTCATCTTCATTTTCATGGCCATAATGGATTAATAATCTTTCTTGCAATTCGCTCTTGCGCAGAGAAACACCTAGCTGCAATTCTGCCATCTTAACTCTCAGCTCGTCAACGCGAAGGCGCAAGATTTCGTTTCTTTCCATTCTAAAAAGCGATATTTCAACTATTTGATGTAAATTCAACGTGTAAACTTAACTAAGTTAATTAACAGCGCCCTCGGCCGTTATTTGTTAATTCTGTTAGAATAAAATATGACCTTAACGTATTATGTTATATAAATGTTAACGCTATCTTAACTTAACGTATTACTCTAGTCAGCTGATAGTTCGTCGTGTTACGTCTCGTAACGACGCTCTTCTTCTTGCGTAGTTGCCAAAATGTGTATGTGATGCGCAAATTCTGTTATTGCCGGCACCAACACACCCCTCAAAATGTTCTGGTTTTCACACTTGTTTCTTTTCTTTGTGTCTTGTCCGTTGCTTTTCAGCTATGTTGCGCTCACACACACAAGAAACGTTTCTCAGAATTGTTCAATTTTAATGAATTTTGTAGCGTCACTCTCTACCTCGCTACTCTCACTACTGCCTGCGCTTTTCGACTTTGCACGTTGTTTTTTAACAATTTGTACACAATTTTTCAGTCATTTGTACACAATTTTCAACAATTTGTACACACTTTTCACATCGTTGATTTTTAAAGTCTTTTAGTTAACTTGGTTGTAATATAGACCTTTCCCGGATGAGCCCCCATTTGTGAGTTATAAAGATTAAGTCTTTGAACAAAGTTTATATTTATTATATTATAGTTTTGTTTGTTGACAATGTTTTGCTTATTATTATATTTTATGGAACGGTCTTGGCTTAATTAACAACGTTTTAATATTTTTGACTTTACATTAATGTGCGTGAAACGAGATCTTGCAGCCGAGTGAATTGCGATTCCACCATGTCGGCGAGATATATTCACCATGCAATGAAAATGGTGAAGAGAGAGCTAATAATGGCGACCACTGCGTGTTGCTCCTGGCTGCTCTCTCGGGTCTAGGGTTCCCACATTGATAACGTTGGAAAAGCTGGTGGATTATAATATAAGAAGCACTCTGCTGAAGCCCGCATCCGACACAGCATGCATATAGAGTAGGTCGTTCAACAGACACAGAACTATACCAGATGCAATCAAGTAAGAATGTTCTAGTCGAGTATACTGGACTAAGAAATTCCCTGTACCCAGGTCTGAAGCTTTCCATCACATCTTCGTCCACTTACAAATAAGTTAACTATGTTAAAAACCCGACTGAATCCAGTCTAATTGGGTTTTGGGTTCAGTCTAAGAACTGCACGCCGATCATGCAGTTTGGCAACGAGCGGGCCGCGACGGTAAGCTGACACCTTGCACGAGGCGGAAGGTCAGCAATTCCTCGCACTGCAGCGGCAGCGCAGCCGGCCGGTCAGCGGATGTAGGGCTGAGTTATTAACATTAAGAATTCTTGTATTTAGTTTTCTAAGAAGATATTATTGACTGCAGACGCGATCGCGCTGCAATAAACAGAATAACTCCAACAAATACGTGTTGTAAACTCAGTACCCAAACAGATCAATACCAGTAATTGGTTAATTGGCGCCCAACCGGTTAAAGTTAAATTTAGCCACGACCCTAACATAAAGTGCAAAGTGCGAGGTCACGCAAAACCAAAAAACAGAACCCCAGCGACCACGCTGAGCGAGTCAAAGACAAATTATACAGATAAAGCTAAAATCTGGAATTGCGATTTACCGTCGGCAAGCCATAACTAGCCGCACGAAAATCAAATCTCGCCGCCACGAGTATAAGTACAGGCATTCAATTTAATCCAATTGTTACACCAAGCGGACGGCTTGGGCAGCGGAGACGATCAATCTGTAGAAGTGCACCACCTGAAGGAGGACCGACTACGCAGTGCGGAAGAATCGTCGACATCGGACACAATCAAATAAGAGAGTAAAATGTAAGTAGAGTGATTGACCAGTGATGCCAATAACTTTCTGAATAAATAGAAACCCTCAAAGTTCAGTAAAAAAAAATTCTTGAAAATGAAAAATTCTTAATTACGCTTGAGTAGCGAGTATATTTTTGCAAGTCTAAGCCCTGTACAAATTTAAAATTAAATGTTCTAAAGATATCGGACTACCGCGCTTACAAGTGTATTTCATTTAAATGGCAAATATTGAAACTGTGCAAGTGAAGAGGGAATCGTGTTGAATCTAATCGATGGACGATAACTCTGACGAACATCGGTTTCATAGCGACCCCGATAGCGAGCTAGAGGAACTAGTGCAGGGAATAGATAGCCTAGCGATTAAAAGATATTCCGAACAGGCGTTTCATAGAACCAGGTCGAACATGGACGCACAGCAGTTCGGACTGCTCATACAGGTAGCGGTAGACAGTGCCTTAAGGTCACAAGCAGCGCATTACGAAAGAGCTAACAATGAGCTTAGGGAAGATTTCAATCGACAAATATCCGACCTAACGAGCAAATTAAAAAATACACACGTGGCCTTGCCGGAGGTAGAGGTATATCGCGACATTGAGATACATTAAGGGGTCAAGTGTGAGGAGCCATTGGACGCAGTGAAGTGTATGCCAGAATTTAATGGAGCACAGGAGAACTACGTGTCATGGCGCCAGGCGGCACATGCTGCTTATAAAATTTTTAAGCCATACAATGGCAGTTTGCGGCATTACCATGCCGTGATTATTATTAGAAGCAAGGTGAGGGGTCCCGCAGACGAAGTGCTGGTTTCTTTTAACACAGCTCTAAACTTTGACGCCATTATTAGCAGATTGGACTTTACGTACACTGATAAGCGCCCCATCCATGTCATAGAACAGGAGATGGGTACGTTGAGGCAAGGGGACTTGTCGTTGCTACAATACTACGACGAGGTAGAGAAAAAACTCACCTTATTGACTAACAAGGTGAACATGTCATACGATACCACCTTGGCAAAGGGTATGTGCAAAAAGTTTAGGGGAGACGCACTCCGTGTGTTCATTTCCGGGTTAAAAAGGAATCTCACCGATGTACTCTTCGCGGCGCACCCTCCAGATTTGCCATGCGCCCTAACGTTGGCTCAGGAGGTGCAGGCTAACCACGAAAGATATGCTTTCGCGGCTAGCTTCGCAAAGAGTGCAGAGCGGAGGACAGAAAAGCGTCCTCAAAATCAGCAAAAATTCCAAGCAACACGACCAAAAAGGTCAAGGGTCTCAAGGGAAAAGCCCATTTTTTAAGAAAAATAGTGGCCAAAGGCAGGTTGAGAGGGCTGAGGCAGTGCCCCAGCACAGGGAATCGGCTGAACCAATGGACGTGGATCCTTCCTCGTCAAGGTTCCGACAGCCCACAAACTTTCAAAAGGGCCAGGGCTCTTCGAAATCAAATGAGCGTTTCCTACAAAGGGGGAAACGAGGTAATACGTCAGATCGATTGACGGGCCAGAGGAGACAAAGAGTAGATCACACGACTCAGGGCCCCGAAACGGCAACACCCACGTACGATCAGACGGTCATTGAGGCCAGCTCAGAAATTGAAAACGATGGTGGGGAATATGACAGCGATAGTGTTAATTTTTTAGGGGTACGTCCCTGCTACCCTTCGTTGAGAAGAAAGTAGCAGGAACCCTAATGCGCTTCTTAGTCGACACGGGGGCGTCGAAAAACTACATCAGACCCTGGAAAGCGGTTGCAAAATGTCGCCCCAGTCGACAAGACATTTTCCGTGTATTCTATACACGGCTCCAATAAGATTAAAAAAAAGTGCTGGTTACCTATATTCGGGGTAACAACACCATTTTTTCTTCTGGACGGGCTGTCAACATTCGACGGGATCATTGGCCTTGACTTGCTAACGCAGTTGGGAGCCACCGTCAACCTCAAGTCTTGAGCAAGAATTGAGTCGGTTGATGATTTGGGTATCGTTTTAGATCCCAAGCTTAAGTTTGACAAGCATATCTTTTCCACCGCAAATCGTGCCTTTGGTGTCCTGGGTTTCATTAAGCGTTGGTCGAAGGAATTTAACGATCCCTACATTACTAAAACTCTTTATACTTCTCTTGTCCGACCTATTCTTGAATATGGTTCTTGTATTTGGTGTCCCCAATACAAGGTTCATCAGGATAGATTAGAATCGGTACAAAAACAATTTCTGCTCTTTGCAGTCCGGGGTCTCAACTGGAATACTAATACTCGCTTGCCTTCTTATCGCAGTAGACTTTTATTAATAAATTTGCCTTCTCTTTCTGATCGTAGAACCATGCTGGGTGTAATTTTCTTACACAAACTAATTAATGGGGAAATTGATTCTTCTGAATTAATCAGCCAAATTAGTTTTGCAGTTCCGATCAGATGTTCTAGAAACTTTCTTCCACTATCTCTTCAAGCTTGTAGTTCTAATTATGCTTATTATTATTATTATTATTATAACAATCTTTTCCATCTAATGCTACTTCAATCTCTACACTTAAAACTTTACTCTTACGTTATTTATGCAATCCTTACGAACTTTTGTATAATGTTATTGTTGTATTTGCATGTCCGCGATCTTTCGCTGCCGTACGTTATGCGGCGTGCCCCTCGGTCGGTTGGGCAGGAGGTGGGTTGCATTTATGCTTGGGTCCGCGCGTTAACAAGCCCGTGCTTGGTGTCGTTGGGCCACTTGTATGTACTGTTCGTTAGTACATCAACGTCCAGAATATTTATCAATTGGCTTCAGAAATCCTTCTCTCCTTCCAGCTTTCGCATTCACTACTATACATTCAACACAGATTTCAACTACACGAGCTAATTTCTCTTTCAACCTCGGAATGTACTAATTTTTCTCAACAAGATCTTGAGTTCGCTTGGCGGAAAAGTGACCTTGCTTATGTGCAACTTGAATAAACTCAGTTCACGATTTGGGTCCTTAAACAAATTTTGGATTTTGATATAGAAATCTTCGTATCCCTTGTCTTCCACAATGCTACGTATGACCTGGGTCCAATCGTCCCTCAACTGTGCTTCTCTCAAGCGATTTACTATGCCATCTGTCAACAAAAAGCATGACACTCGACTCATTGCATCTATTTGGCGCATTTTGCAACCTGAACGATGCTCTCTCTTCTGTAATTGTAGTCTTGCAAATACATTGCCCATCTGGCAACACGCAATGGAACTTCCTTTTTCTTCATCGTCATGGTGAACGCGCTACAATCAGTTATGACATTGAATATTATGCCTAATACATACACACGCCACTTGACCAGAGCACCCATCACAGCGAGAACTTCCAATTCATAAGAATTGTACTTTTCTTCAGCTGCTCGACAAGATGTTACAATCTTCTGGCTTTTTTTTGAAGCAATACTCCTCCAAAACCAAACTTGCTCGCATCTGTGTGAATTTCGGTTTCAAGCCTAGGATTGTACAGCTTCAATACAGGGAAATTCGTCAACGCTGAAGTGCAGTATAAACTTGGCCGATCACCAATTATACTGGTTGGTGCAACTTATGTTCACTGCAGCGCAACTCCTGAGAGTTGCATCTATTTAGTAAACTGTCGCACTGCCGGTTCCCTAAGAAATGCTTACCCAAGTCGCGATTTCGTTTGGTACTGATTCTTTATTGAAAATCCATGGGTTTTATACCCTTTTTTGTGGATTCTATTTAAACAGAGCACCCACATGTGCATTGTCCCTTTTTACCTAGACCGTTTTCAAGTGGCCCGGGCAAGCGAGGATCGAATGCATGTGTATATTTATGACTTGGTTTTTGTGGGTGCGCTTATTGAGGATTGCGAGGGTTGTATGTTTAGTTTCTAAACAGCTGACTTCAACTGCTCAAAGGCGACTTACTGCAACTCTTTAAGTTCAAACTTAGCATCTTTGCGCAGAATGTCCGTTAACGGTTTTGCTATTACTGCATACCCTTCTACGAACTTTCGGAAATACGACGTCAGTCCCAAAAAGTGCTGAACTGCTTTCTTATCCCGAGGTATCGGAATTTTAGCAACAGCTTCCGTCTTTTCCTCCCTTGGCGTAATGGTACCCTTCTGCACTATGTACCCTAGGAAATTTACTTTCTCTTGCAACAGCTGACACTTTGCCCAATTTATGCGTAAGCCATTCATTTCAGCAACATCTAGCAGTATTTTAAGTTTAACAAAACCATCGCATACGTCACTGCTTGGAATGATTACGTCGTCCATATAGACAACTGCATCACCATTCTGAATTAAGTTCCGCATAACTGTCATTATAAATTTAGTGAACACTGCCCATTTTGTGTCACAAAGGCTGTATACTTCTGCGATCCAGATTAAACTGGTACATGAAAAAATCCATTAGTCAGATCTAATTTAGTAAAAACTGATGCGCCCTGCAACTTTTCGATAACAGCATCCATTCGCGGCATTGGAAAATTATAATGGACAATCTTTTCATTCAATTTCCGGTAATCGTAGCACAGACGCTTCTTGCCATTTTTCTTTGCCACTAAAACAACTGGCGAAGCGTGCTACCTGGTCACCTGCATATCGACATGATTTAAAATTGTCCTGACATGAAACTCAACTTTCATTGGTATGTCATCAATCTTAACAGAAGTTACAAAACTACCATAGGTCAGTACCTTACTCTCACCTATGCCTGTCAGACACTTAACACAACCAGTTAACTGTTGTATGCCAAATTTCAGAAAGACACACCTACGCATGAGACACAGGTCCGCTCCGGTGTCAACAAGACCTTTGCAAATCACTGCGCCACAAACTACTTACGTCTTTGAACTCTAGACCTGAAGCTGTGAATTTACTTAACGGTTTTATCAACATCTTTTGGTCTTGAACAATATTCGTACATTTTTCAACTTTAAACTAGCTCTCGACCTTACACTTCCCTGCACGGTGTCCTGGCTTACCGCATTTAAAACAAGAAAAATCAGATTTACTACAGATCATGTGTGAATCGTCACCACTTTTAAAACATTTTCGCACTTTCGCACTTTGAACTCTTTACCCATGCTAGGCTCTCCCTTATCGACTATCGATGCATACTTGTTTGATGACTCGGATGAACCACGACCCTTCAGATATGTCTCAATTAGAACTTTAAGTTGCATGACTGTCTTAGCTTGATGCAATAGCATTTTATTAGACTTAGAATCAGGTATTCCTTCAACAAAATACTCAATAAGGCTTACTTCGTCGATATCTATGGGCTTTCCAATTTCCATTAAAGCGTATAGATATTCTTTGCACAACTGCTTATGAATCTCTGCAAACGATGGCTTAACATTAAACTCTTCTGTTAATGCATTTTTCATTGAGAGCGAACTATTAATACCTCTCTGGCTGCGTATATATGAATTAGCGACACCTTCGAGTAATTGCTTTCCATATATGAATAACTGAAAATCGTTCCACTGTACCGTAATGGCTCACTCTTCTAATTCGCCAACCCATTGTTCGATACCAATCGAGTTTGACCCATCAAACTTAGAAACGCTGCCTTCTACATCTTTTAGTGTGAACCACGATCGTACTGGCTCAGGACTTTGCATTGTTGGGACACAGCCCCACAGAATTGAATCAATATCTAAATCCTCATCTTCATTTTCATGGCCATAATGGATTAATAATCTTTCTTGCAATTCGCTCTTGCGCAGAGAAACACCTAGCTGCAATTCTGCCATCTTAACTCTCAGCTCGTCAACGCGAAGGCGCAAGATTTCGTTTCTTTCCATTCTAAAAAGCGATATTTCAACTATTTGATGTAAATTCAACGTGTAAACTTAACTAAGTTAATTAACAGCGCCCTCGGCCGTTATTTGTTAATTCTGTTAGAATAAAATATGACCTTAACGTATTATGTTATATAAATGTTAACGCTATCTTAACTTAACGTATTACTCTAGTCAGCTGATAGTTCGTCGTGTTACGTCTCGTAACGACGCTCTTCTTCTTGCGTAGTTGCCAAAATGTGTATGTGATGCGCAAATTCTGTTATTGCCGGCACCAACACACCCCTCAAAATGTTCTGGTTTTCACACTTGTTTCTTTTCTTTGTGTCTTGTCCGTTGCTTTTCAGCTATGTTGCGCTCACACACACAAGAAACGTTTCTCAGAATTGTTCAATTTGAATGAATTTTGTAGCGTCACTCTCTACCTCGCTACTCTCACTACTGCCTGCGCTTTTCGACTTTGCACGTTGTTTTTTAACAATTTGTACACAATTTTTCAGTCATTTGTACACAATTTTCAACAATTTGTACACACTTTTCACATCGTTGATTTTTAAAGTCTTTTAGTTAACTTGGTTGTAATATAGACCTTTCCCGGATGAGCCCCCATTTGTGAGTTATAAAGATTAAGTCTTTGAACAAAGTTTATGTTTATTATATTATAGTTTTGTTTGTTGACAATGTTTTGCTTATTATTATATTTTATGGAACGGTCTTGGCTTAATTAACAACGTTTTAATATTTTTGACTTTACATTAATGTGCGTGAAACGAGATCTTGCAGCCGAGTGAATTGCGATCCCACCATGTCGGCGAGATATATTCACCATGCAATGAAAATGGTGAAGAGAGAGCTAATAATGGCGACCACTGCGTGTTGCTCCTGGCTGCTCTCTCGGGTCTAGGGTTCCCACATTGATAACGTTGGAAAAGCTGGTGGACTATAATATAAGAAGCACTCTGCTGAAGCCCGCATCCGACACAGCATGCATATAGAGTAGGTCGTTCAACAGACACAGAACTATACCAGATGCAATCAAGTAAGAATGTTCTAGTCGAGTATACTCGACTAAGATAATTCCCTGTACCCAGGTCTGAAGCTTTCCATCACATCTTCGTCCACTTACAAATAAGTTAACTATGTTAAAAACCCGACTGAATCCAGTCTAATTGGGTTTTGGGTTCAGTCTAAGAACTGCACGCCGATCATGCAGTTTGGCAACGAGCGGGCCGCGACGGTAAGCTGACACCTTGCACGAGGCGGAAGGTCAGCAATTCCTCGCACTGCAGCGGCAGCGCAGCCGGTCAGCGGATGTAGGGCTGAGTTATTAACATTAAGAATTCTTGTATTTAGTTTTCTAAAGATATTATTGACTGCAGACGCGATCGCGCTGCAATAAACAGAATAGCTCCAACAAATACGTGTTGTAAACTCAGTACCCAAACAGATCAATACCAGTAATTGGTTAATTGGCGCCCAACCGGTTAAAGTTAAATTTAGCCACGACCCTAACATAAAGTGCAAAGTGCGAGGTCACGCAAAACCAAAAAACAGAACCCCAGCGACCACGCTGAGCGAGTCAAAGACAAATTATACAGATAAAGCTAAAATCTGGAATTGCGATTTACCGTCGGCAAGCCATAACTAGCCGCACGAAAATCAAATCTCGCCGCCACGAGTATAAGTACAGGCATTCAATTTAATCCAATTGTTACACCAAGCGGACGGCTTGGGCAGCGGAGACGATCAATCTGTAGAAGTGCACCACCTGAAGGAGGACCGACTACGCAGTGCGGAAGAATCGTCGACATCGGACACAATCAAATAAGAGAGTAAAATGTAAGTAGAGTGATTGACCAGTGATGCCAATAACTTTCTGAATAAATAGAAACCCTCAAAGTTCAGTAAAAAAAAAATTCTTGAAAATGAAAAATTCTTAATTACGCTTGAGTAGCGAGTATATTTTTGCAAGTCTAAGCCCTGTACAAATTTAAAATTAAATGTTCTAAAGATATCGGACTACCGCGCTTACAAGTGTATTTCATTTAAATGGCAAATATTGAAACTGTGCAAGTGAAGAGGGAATCGTGTTGAATCTAATCGATGGACGATAACTCTGACGAACATCGGTTTCATAGCGACCCCGATAGCGAGCTAGAGGAACTAGTGCAGGGAATAGATAGCCTAGCGATTAAAAGATATTCCGAACAGGCGTTTCATAGAACCAGGTCGAACATGGACGCACAGCAGTTCGGACTGCTCATACAGGTAGCGGTAGACAGTGCCTTAAGGTCACAAGCAGCGCATTACGAAAGAGCTAACAATGAGCTTAGGGAAGATTTCAATCGACAAATATCCGACCTAACGAGCAAATTAAAAAATACACACGTGGCCTTGCCGGAGGTAGAGGTATATCGCGACATTGAGATACATTAAGGGGTCAAGTGTGAGGAGCCATTGGACGCAGTGAAGTGTATGCCAGAATTTAATGGAGCACAGGAGAACTACGTGTCATGGCGCCAGGCGGCACATGCTGCTTATAAAATTTTTAAGCCATACAATGGCAGTTTGCGGCATTACCATGCCGTGATTATTATTAGAAGCAAGGTGAGGGGTCCCGCAGACGAAGTGCTGGTTTCTTTTAACACAGCTCTAAACTTTGACGCCATTATTAGCAGATTGGACTTTACGTACACTGATAAGCGCCCCATCCATGTCATAGTACAGGAGATGGGTACGTTGAGGCAAGGGGACTTGTCGTTGCTACAATACTACGACGAGGTAGAGAAAAAACTCACCTTATTGACTAACAAGGTGAACATGTCATACGATACCACCTTGGCAAAGGGTATGTGCAAAAAGTTTAGGGGAGACGCACTCCGTGTGTTCATTTCCGGGTTAAAAAGGAATCTCACCGATGTACTCTTCGCGGCGCACCCTCCAGATTTGCCATGCGCCCTAACGTTGGCTCAGGAGGTGCAGGCTAACCACGAAAGATATGCTTTCGCGGCTAGCTTCGCAAAGAGTGCAGAGCGGAGGACAGAAAAGCGTCCTCAAAATCAGCAAAATTCCAAGCAACACGACCAAAAAGGTCAAGGGTCTCAAGGGAAAAGCCCATTTTTTAAGAAAAATAGTGGCCAAAGGCAGGTTGAGAGGGCTGAGGCAGTGCCCCAGCACAGGGAATCGGCTGAACCAATGGACGTGGATCCTTCCTCGTCAAGGTTCCGACAGCCCACAAACTTTCAAAAGGGCCAGGGCTCTTCGAAATCAAATGAGCGTTTCCTACAAAGGGGGAAACGAGGTAATACGTCAGATCGATTGACGGGCCAGAGGAGACAAAGAGTAGATCACACGACTCAGGGCCCCGAAACGGCAACACCCACGTACGATCAGACGGTCATTGAGGCCAGCTCAGAAATTGAAAACGATGGTGGGGAATATGACAGCGATAGTGTTAATTTTTTAGGGGTACGTCCCTGCTACCCTTCGTTGAGAAGAAAGTAGCAGGAACCCTAATGCGCTTCTTAGTCGACACGGGGGCGTCGAAAAACTACATCAGACCCTGGAAAGCGGTTGCAAAATGTCGCCCCAGTCGACAAGACATTTTCCGTGTATTCTATACACGGCTCCAATAAGATTAAAAAAAAGTGCTGGTTACCTATATTCGGGGTAACAACACCATTTTTTCTTCTGGACGGGCTGTCAACATTCAACGGGATCATTGGCCTTGACTTGCTAACGCAGTTGGGAGCCACCGTCAACCTCAAGTCTAACCGAATCGAGTTCGACTCGGGTTCGGAGAAAATCCGATACCAAAAGTGCGCAGACGTTGACTTCACAAAAATTATCGAGTCTGACGTACCAGTTTCCGTAAAGGCAGAATTCGAAAAACTGTTAGGAAATAGGGCAAAGGTTTTTGCGACCTCTAACGAGGCGCTTCCATATAACACGTCGGTCGTGGCTACCATAAGAACGACCGACGATGCCCCAATCTATAGTAAACTGTACCCATATCCTATGGGTGTAGCCGACTTTGTGGGCAAAGAGGTGCAGGAGCTTTTAAGAAATGGGGTCATTAGGAAATCGAGATCCCCGTACAACAACCCGATATGGGTTGTTGACAAAAAAGGAACTGATGAGTCCGGAGATTAAAAGAAGCGATTGGTTATCAATTTCAGGAAACTGAACGAGAAAACGATTGCTGATAAGTATCCGATACCAAGCATTTCGATGATTTTAGCCAACCTGGGCAAAGCCAAGTACTTCACGACTCTAGATCTGAAGTCCGGCTACCATCAAATAGTGTTGGCAGAGCGCGATCGAGAAAAGACGTCGTTTTCAGACAACGGTGGGAATTACGAATTCTGTCGACTTCCATTTGGGCTTAAGAATGCTGGCAGCATCTTCCAACGAGCGATCGATGATGTTCTGCGGGAGCAGATCGGGAAGTCATGCTACGTTTACGTCGATGATGTAATTATATTCTCCAAAAACGAGACAGACCATGTCAAACACGTTGACTGGGTGTTGAAGAGCCTGTATGAGGCCAACATGAGGGTAGTGCGAGAAAAATCACAGTTTTTCAAAAAGCGCGTCGAATACCTCGGGTTTGTTTTAACCAACGAGGGCGCAAAATCAAACCCCGAAAAGGTAAAAGCTATCCAGGAGTACCCTGAGCCAAGAAACCTGCTCGAGGTAAGGTCTTTCCTAGGGCTAGCTAGCTAGTACAGGTGTTTCGTGAGGGTTTTCGCGTCAATCGCGAGACCAATATCGGACATTCTGAAGGGGGAACGGTTCGGTTAGTAAACTTAGGTCAAAGAAGATTGCTATCGAATTTAATGAAGTCCAACGGCACGCATTTGAAAAGTTGAGGGATATTTTGGCATCAGAAGATGTCATGCTCCTTTACCCGGACTACAAGAAACCGTTCGATTTGACAACGGACGCTTCAGCGTACGGTATTGGAGAAGTTCTTTCACAAAACGGTCGTCCGATTACAATGATTTCGAGAACGCTCAAAGATAGGGAAATGAACTTTGCGACAAACGAGAGGGAGTTGCTCGCAATCGTATGGGCGTTAGGGAAGCTGCGACATTATTTGTACGGAACAAAAGACATTAACATCTTCACAGACCACCAGCCTCTCGCGTTTGCGGTCTCGGAAAGAAACCCAAACGCAAAGATTGAGTGCTGGAAGGCATTTATCGACGAACACAACGCAAACGTATTTTATAAACCTTGGAAAGAAAACCACGTCGCCGATGCGCTTTCGCGACAGCATGTCAATGCAGTTGAAGATCAGGATGCTGAGTCTGACGCAGCGACAATGCACAGCGAGGTGTCCCTCACCTATACTATTGCCGGCACAGATAAACCTTTGAACTGCTTCAGGAACCAAATTATCCTAGAAGAAGCAAGGTTCCTGTTAAGACGGAATTTCATTCTATTTGGGGAAAAGACGAGGCACATAGTTAATTTCATTAGCAAGGAATCGCTCTTCGAGACCCTAAAGCTAGTCGTAAATCCTGGGGTGGTAAACGCGATACACTGCGACCTACCCATTCTGGCTCACATTCAGAACGAGTTGGTGAGGGCCTTCCCGGCAACAAAGTTCTGGCATTGTAGAATCTTGTGGCAGACATCTTCGATAAGAACGAAAGGTCAGAAATAGTCACGACGGAACATAATCGTGCACAAAGAGCCGCCCAAGAAAATGTCAAGCAAATACTAGGGGATTATTACTTTCCGAAAATGACTAGGTTGGCGAATGAGGTGGTCTCAAATTGCAAAACTTGCGCGAAGGCCAAGTACGATAGGCACCCAAAAAAGCAAGAACTGGGTGAGACACCAATTCCTTCGTATGTCGGGGAAATGTTGCATGTCGATATTTACTCGACGAATAAAAGACATTTCCTCACTTGCATAGACAAGTTGTCGAAATTCGCGATAGTTCAACCGATATCATCTCGAACCATCGAGGATGTGAAAATAGCGATTATTCAGCTAATGAATATCTTTCCTCATGCCAAATCAATGTACTGCGACGATGAGCCCTCACTCAACTCTGAGACGGTAAGGTCATTGCTTTCAAATCACTTCCAGGTTTCAATAAGTATCGCACCTCCGTTGCATAGTACGTCCAACGGCCAGGTGAAACGTTTTCATTCGACGTTAGGTGATATTGCAAGAAGCTTGGGAATGGACACAGACAGTAACAATACGGTCGAGCTGGTCGTCAGAGCTACGGTGCTGTACAATGGGTCAATACACTCGGTCACTAACAAAAAACCAATCGACATAGTACATTCAGCTGCAGCTGAAATGCAACAGTTAATAAGAAACAAGTTGCAAAAAAGACAGCTACTGCAGCTCAATAGGGTCAACAAAAACAGGCAGAACAGGGTTTTTGAAGTAGCAGAGAAAGTGTGGGTGAAGTCCAATAGAAGACTGGGCAACAAATTAACACCCCTATTCACAGAAGGAGTAGTCGAGGCCGACTTGGGGACAACAGTCCTAATTAAAGGGAGGGTGGTCCACAAGGATAACATTGGGTAAACCTTGAGGTCACGTTTTTATATATTTTCTGCACATTCATTTTATTAAGCGGCAGCACTCACGCAGCTTCATTTTACATTTTCGGCTACTTTTCACGATACTTCCATTTCTGACGATTTGCTGCGCCCGGGTCACCGATTACACTCACTCCGAGTATATTCCGATAGTGGACGGTAACGTTCTCGTCTGGGAACAATACGGGCATTTAAGGCACACGGCCAACGTAGCCGACTACGCACGCATGGTGGGCGAAACAAGAGGGCTAATTAATCTATTTCCGCAGTCCCACATGAGAAAGCTCCTAGAGATAGATACGGGCCACGTGGAAACCTTGTTGTCCGCTTTGTGTCCATCACAGAATGGCTAGGAGCTTAGAATTTTTTAGCACAACACTGAAGATAGTTGCGGGAGTACCAGATGCCAGTGATCTAGAACAGATTAGAATGACAGAGGCTCAACTTATAGATTCAAACAATAGGCAGATTAAAATTAATTCGCAAACACAGAGTCAAATTATCCAACTGACACAAACTGTCAACAAAATCATAAAGTACACTAAGAATGAACAAGTCGATACAGGCCATTTATTTGAAATACTACTCTCAAGGAATAGAATGTTGATTACCGAAGTTCAAAATTTAATGTTCACTATCACGCTAGCCAAGTCAAATATAATTAACCCGGCAATTCTAGATCAGGACGATTTAAAGTCCACGCTGGTCGGTCAGTCTACCTTAATATCGGTCACAAATTTGATGGAAGTATCTAGTATTAAGATTTTTCAATCCGACAATGTAATTCACCTTCTTATAAGATACCCTTTAGTACGAATGTAAGAAGGTAGTAATCTACCCTGTCGCACGCCAATGTTTTGCAGTTGGCCGACAATGTGGTGGCAGACTGCGATTCTGGAATACTGGCTGTCACAAACTGCGCACCGACCACCACCGCGGCGTTCTGCGAGTTGATGACCAACAACACGAGCGCGGAAGCACTACATGCTGGTGGCGTCGCCCAATGCAAGACACAACCCAGCCACTTAGGTGCGTTAACAGTCGTCGATGACGGACTGATCATAATTAACGACCACACGGCCAGGGTCAGCATCGACGGCGGCTCACAGCTACTCCTGACCGGCACACACTTGTTAACCTTCGACCGCTCAGCAATCATAAACGACACAGAGTTCTTCAACACGAATAGCACGCTGAGCCAGGTCCCAGGTGTCGCTTCGTCCCTTGCTAAACATCACTGGGCATGACGACATCCTGCATCGGCTAAATGCGGAAAATTTGAGCTTTATCAAGGAACTGAAGGGCGACGTGTCAGTAAAGTGTGCGTCGCTAGGAATATGTTGCCTGGCCCTGGTGATCTGCGCAGTCGTCGGTGGCCTTGCTCTCCTCAGACAGCACTTGAGAAGAAGACAAGAGTCACTTAAAATCAGCGAGATGGTCACGAAAAACGGGATGACCGAGGGCGGTCAGATCTTAAGGAGGGAGTAGTTAACTATGTTAACAACCCGACTGAATCCAGCCTAATTGGGTTTTGGGTTCAGTCTAAGAACTGCACGTCGATCATGCAGTTTGGCAACGAGCGGGCCGTGACGGTAAGCTGACACCTTGCACGAGGCGGAAGGTCAGCGATTCCTCGCACTGCAGCGGCAGCGCAGCCGGCCGGTCAGCGGATGTAGGGCTGAGTTATTAACATTAAGAATTCTTGTGTTTAGTTTTCTAAGAAGATATTATTGACTGCAGACGCGATCGCGCTGCAATAAACAGAATAACTCCAACAAGTACGTGTTGTAAACTCAGTACCCAAACAGATCAATACCAGTAATTGCTTAATTTATACACACACACACATACACAAATACGCACACGCACGAGCCATAGCGCAAGCCAGCATTTCAAGTTGTGACTGTGCTTCTTCTCCCCCGCGCGGCGGCACTGAATCTTCTTTTGTGAATAACTTCCGTGTTTATTATCCGATCAACTTAAAATTTAAAGAGTACATTAAGAGTCACAAAAGTATTATCTATGCCAAATCTTGACAACTGTAACTGTAAAACTGTTTTTATTGAATAGCGGTGGTGTGTCGGGTGGGGGGGGGGGGGGGGGAATATCTCGGATCAAAACTAATCTTGACCTGCGCCTGCTATACACGAACCTACATTCCAAATTTGGTGTCTCTAGCTTTTATAGTTGCTGAGATCCTTGCGTTCATACATACGGACGGACATGTCCAAATCGAATTTTTTTGATACTGATCAAGAATATATATACTTTATAGGGTCGGAGATGTCTCCTTCTGCCTGTTACATACATTTGCACAGATTTATACCCCTTTTTATCCATTTTATGGTTACAGGGAGTAAAAACTGCAGAGAATGGACTGCGTCTGTTAGACGGGAGCAAGCGGCTGTGGAGGTTCTATTGGAGCTCACTCCAATCCACCCGATAGAGCCCCAGCGAAAGCAACCTTCTAGAATATCATCCATGGGAGTGGGTAAAGATGGTATCTGCAGAGAAGACGCTGAAAGATTAGAAAGAGAACTCCCCCTATCCATCCAACCAAGGGACGACATGACTGCCGATCTTCTTTTCGAGTGTCACTTCGAAGTGTATCTATGTGGCTAAAGGCATTGGACGTCACTAGAAGACGTGCATTCCATGGAGAATCACACAATCAGATGGTACACTGACGGATTCCTAACAAGCCAAGGCACAGAGCTTGGGATGATAGGTCCTCGGGTAAAATACCACGAATCCCTGGACAAATACCAGCACGGCGACATTACCGTATCTACCAAAACAGATGCACTGCCTTTGCTAGAAGAAGAAATAGGCACTTGGGTGAGTATATCCTTCTACAGGCGATATAGGAGCCTTTGACACAACATAAACTCTTGCAATTGTGGATGATATAGGGTTGATAAGTAAGTTTTAGGCTCAGAAGGTGGTTCTATAGAAAGACATAATAGGCACGGTGGCCAAAGATTTTGGAAAATCTATCCCGAAGGTCAGACAATTCGTGGAAAACTGTTGAACGAAGCTATTGTGATTATCGTCCAATTTGCGTCAAACTCATTTTCAAAGCTCTTCATGTAAAATAATTCGATGCGTGTCTCACCAATTTTGAAAAATGCACGCCCACGGTCGGAAAAGGAGTGAAGTCTGGAGTTCAGCATTTTCGTTTTTCATGCGAATGTCTTTATACTAATTTCCAAATATTAATACAAAAACCCTCGGTGCTTTGCGGGCAATGCAACGGGCGGAAAATAGTTGGAAAGCTTCAGTCGGGATTTTAAGTATTATTCTGGGAATTGGCTTCAAATGCCAAATGAGTTTGGAAAATCTACTCCGCGTCAAAACGGGCGGGAAATGGAAGTTGAGGACAAATGAGTGGGATTATTTGTTTAGTTAGATCGGCTTCAAAGACATTTTCAAAGCAATACACAAAAAACATAAGTCAGTAAAACAAAATAAAATTGAAAATGCGTATAGTATAAGCTAAAGCAATAGGGAGTTCACACATTCAGTATATCTGCCCTGCCTATATATAAATATACATATATTTATATTATATTTTGTATATATGATCTATATACATCGATCCTATTCATCGCACACAGTGGGCCCAACGTCTATTATTATATGTATATCAACATATATCCAGCGTAATTTTGACCACTTTGTTAGTGGATTAAGAATGAGAACATACAAACATGCGCCTTCGCTTTGTAAATAAATGAAGTATATTTGGTTATCTGAAATTAACAATGATAGAAACCCACACTCAGCCGGCAGTCGATTACACATTTGGCGCCCAACCTTCGTTTATTTTTGTTGGATGGACGTTGATGTACTTAAACGAGCAGTACATTCAAGTGCCCCAACGATACCAAGAATCAATTTCCCAATTTATTAGTTTCTGTAAGAATATTACCCCAAGCATGGTTCTACGATCAGAAAGAGAAGGAAGATTTATTAGTAAAAGTCTACTAAGAAGGCAAGCGAGTATTGGTATTCCAGTTAAGACCACGAAGTGCAAAGAGCAGAAGTGGTTTTGTACAGATTCTATTTTATCCTGATGAACCCTGTTTTGTGGACACCAAGTACAAGACCCATATTCAAGAAAAGGTCGAACAAGAGAGCTATAAAGAGTTTTAGTAATGTAGGGATCGTTAAATTCTATCAACCAACGCTTAATGAAACCCAGGACACCAAAGGCACGATTAGTGGTGGAAGAGATATGTTTGTCAAATTTTAGCTTGGGATCTAAATGGATACCCAAATCATCAACTGACTCAATTCGAGCAAGCGGCTTACCATTAAGAATAAAAAATACAAATAAATTTACCCGACACCAGGCATGAAAACTGTCAAGATCAGTTTGCAACCTTTGACCAGATAAAAAATCATTCGATGATAGACAAAGATTAACATCATCGGCATACATCAGCACCCGAGATCAGTTTGCAACCTTTGACCAGATAAAACATCAGTAGATGACAGACAAAGTTTATACATCATCGGCATACATCAGCACCCGAGAGTGATTTATGACAGAAGGGAGATGCCTTCCTTTTGGTACACCGAAAGTAACTTGAACAGACTTGGAGTTTAAACCGTTGAAATAAACCTTTTGGGTTTCTAAGAGTTAAATAGTTAGAAATCCCAAGAATTAAGTTATTTGGAAATCCCAGAAGAAGAAGCTTGTGAAGCAAAATAGAATGATTAACTGAGTCAAAAGCCTGATTGAAGTCAATGTAAATATCATCTGCTTGCATTCTAGATTGAAATCCCTTAATGACAAGAGAAGATTATTTCAATAGGTAAGTGGTAGTAGATCTATATTTCACCAACCCGTGCTGGTAGGGTGAAATTATAGATCTACACAAATGTTGATGTTGAGAAGTTATTAATTTCTCAAAAATCTTAGGAATAGCAGACAACTTAGAAATACCTTTATAGTTCTCGACGTTAGACTTGTTTTCTTTTTTATGGAGTGGAATAATAAATGATTCTTTCCGAATGTTGGGTAAGGAGCACAACTCCACGGATAGTTTAAAAAGAATAAATAATAGAATGTGTGCTTAGCGACGTATAATTTGTAAAATGAAATATTTAACAGGCTCGACGTCAACAATTCGGGGTGAATACGGAAAGGTAGATATTGAAAAGTATTGGCTGGTCGTATAGCGCTATTTCGGATGCTGCCAAGCATCCTCGTCAGTGACCTTATTGTTAGAAATTTTGTCCAAACTTGTCCGTATATGAGTAGTATTCGGCTAGATTGGAACCCGAGTGCTCCCGTCTGTAAGGCGGATGCCTTAACCTCTGACCCACTTGCTGTCCGATCCCGACTTGAACTAATTACTGTCATCAACATCAAAGCTTAATCCCTTTATCTAAGTTTCTAACCCATACAGTTCTATTTTATTATTATTAGAACCACTTGTATTGAACTTTTTAATCACTTTGTAAAAGCTTCGCTTTAATATCCCAGTGTAAGTTCGGTACTAGCTGATCTATGCAGATCAGTCACTTGGTTTTTGTTTCAATATGAGGTTGATACAATGAAGTTAGTTTGACTACTACACATATACGGACAAGTTTGGACAAAAATTTCTAACAATAAGGTCACTGATGAGGATGCTTGGCAGCATCCGAAATAACGCTATATGACCAGCCAATACTTTTCAATATCTACCTTTCTATATTCACCCTGAATTGTTGACGTCGAGCCTGTTAAATATTTCAGAATAAATAATGGCTTAAAAATACCTATATCACAGTATCTACGCACACAGCTTGGTACTCTATCAGGTCCCGGTGAAAATACGGGATTAATGGCCTTTAAATCACGTAGAAGCGAACTTTCAGTTATTAAAGGTCCAAAATTGCAATTGGAGCTATATAAATGATAAGGATAAGGCGAAACCATTTGATAAGGTTGTGAACTATAAGTCGTCTGAAAAAACTCTGCAAAGAAATCGGCAATTGCCTGTTCAGAGTCAGCAGTCGTGTTTTCTAGAAATACATTTGATGGAAATGTTTATGACTTACGCTTCGCATTAACGTAGTTATAAAATCTTTTAGGATCCCGCTGAAACTGTAACATACAGCTTCTAAGGTAGTTATTATAGCAATGTGTATTAAGTATAGAAAAGCTAGATCGGGCAATCAAATAGAAAGAAAGAGCCAGATTCCTTGAACTTCTTGTACAATCTCGACTTTCTATTTTTCAAGTTTATTAAATCCCGCGTAAGCCACACAGGCTTGTTATACCTACGTGGCTTAGCCAATGGGACACAAGTATCAAATAATGAGTTTAAAGTAGAGTGAAAAAATTGAATTGCTCTATCCATGTCTCTACACAAGTAAAGCTGGGACCAGTCAGTTTGGGATAGAAGCTGAGCGAGTTTAGTAAAATCGGTTTTCCGAAATTGACGAACTTGCTCTGCAGTTTTACTACATAGGCTTAGCACCCTAGCAGGTAAATCAATTAACACCTCCAAAGTTGGGTGATAGGGATCTTCAGAAAAGGATATAGGGTCAGTACGGGAGACAGATAAGATGTATTCAAGACAAAAATAAGATCAAGCATTTTATGTAAAGAATTTGGGATACCATTGATTTGATACAATGACATCCCAAATAAGTTTTCAATAAAATCGTGCTGAGATATGGAAGTCAACACGCTGGTGTCAGGACTTGAAATCCAGGTAGTTCTGTTAAAGTCACCAAGAACTACAAGAAAATCACGATCAGAAGGCATAGAAGAGACAAAGTGTATAACAGAAGTATGCAATGAATATAAAGATTAATCTGAAGAGGGAGGAATATAAGAACAAGTAATAAAAAAGCAAACACCAGAAAAACCTAAATTTACAGCAACAAATTCAATATCTATAGAACTATCGGTTATTACTATCTGCGAAGATAAACGACACCACCACGACGACTAGCGCGATCTTTTCTATATATGGCGAATTTGTTAGATAGAATTTCAGAATTAAGAATGTCGGACCTTAACCATGTTTCAGTAAAGGCAACGACATGGAAAGGAAAAGTTAGGCTATTTAGGTAAAGATTACTAAGTTTACTAAAAAGACCTCTTACATTCTGATAGCCAAGTGAGGGGGAGGAAGTTAGTTTTTTGTGCTATCAGAGGTGCCAAGAGGTGGTTTAGAACTACCACCAGAAGGAAGTGAAACCGGAGGCCGATTTTTTTTTATTGTATGTGTGTATTCTTTAATGACTAAGTGATCCGACCAAAATTCTTGACAACAAATATCGTTAAAGTTTTCGGCCGGAACACTTATTTTAAATGACGAAATTTCCCGAGCATACGTGAATTTGAATTTTTCCACCGTAATGTTGGCGTTAGCGACATAGCCTGTATAAAGGCCTGAACATCCTCAGATGTAGTATCAGGGGCAAGCCTAGAAACAAACATTTGTTTCCTTGATGGAACACCCACGAGGGTCTTCTTAAATTCGACACAGTAGCGTCCAGTGGAGCCAAAGCATTGGTTGATAGACCATCTGATTCAACCGGTATATTGACACTAGTAAGTTGATCAGGATCAACACTGTTAACAACCGCTGAATCAGGAAGCTCGCCAGGGTCTCGTCACTTCTGATTGAAATATATATGGAGATGGGGACAAAAATTAATTAGTTCGGCATTTTTATCAGTGGCGTATGTAGTGGATATGTTTGAGGGAAGTGGAAGATCATTAGGGCCAATAGATAACCAAAAATTGACTTTTTCCGTTAGGGAGCCACATTCAAAAGTTTCATGCTTTTGAATTCTTTCTCCAAATATGAGAAAACTTCGAACAGTTTTTTAAACCGCGCGAAAATATCTCCAAAGCCTTTCTTAGTATGCCGCATGAATCCCATAATATCGCTTTCCACCTCCCTACACAATTTGCATGTCCACTCTAGACCAGGTTTAGACTCAATCTGGTCTATAATTCGGCCGTTAAGGCCAGCACATTTTTCATGTGACACATTGTCACATCAGCAAAAAAAAACCCATTTGTGTTTCCTATAGCGAGTTATTACGGCCGTTGTAGTTAATTTTAATAAAAACCATATCATATTCTTTATTAAAATTGTCCTCCTACGCGTTTCGGCGCTTGTTACGCCTTCTTCAGGGAGTTTGCATGCATATAAAAACATTAACATAGATATAATTAATTAACAAACATTTCACTTTACATTCATATACATACATATGTACATTATACTTATTGCAGTTAGTAAAGCTACAGTGCCGTCATTGTTCCTACGTCTAAATTGCACATTTGTTTATATTTTTCCATCGTCTTTGTCGTGTCTTTGCGCGTCAAGTTTTGTTTGTCAACTGCTATTACTGACGTGTAAATAAAGTTTGTCTTTTCGAAGTATTCTTTGTGGTTTTCAGTGTTCACCCCTAGTTGTTCTGTGCGTGTCCTGTTGTTGTTATATGCTGCGCAAGTGCTGTTGTCATTTTCCCTTTGCTTACTTTATGTTCTGCAATTCTTGTGACTAGCGCGCGTTTTGTTGTTCCTAGTAGTATATAACTCCGTTGCATCTTTCACCTTCTTTTCCATTGTACTTAATCTTATATATGACGTGTTGTTGTTTGTCTTTTTGTATTTTGTCTTTCGTATTCGTAAACAAATTTCTTGTGTTTGTATGTGCTTTGTACGCGTACATTATGTGTTTGCAATGTGCGTCTGGAATTATTTTGGTTATTGTTTGCCGATTTGTTAAATTATTTATGTATGGTACACTAATGTATTGCTTATCCTCTTTTTCTATGTCTTTGTTTTTGTCTGTGTTCTTGTTTTGGGCTGTCGCGCTTGTTATTAAATTGTCTATAAGTTTTTCGGGGAAGCTATTTTTTAAAAATAATGTTTTTAATTTTATATATATTTCTAGTGTGTGTATTTCGTCACTAATAGTATATGCTTTGTGTATAATGTTTTTCGCTGTATTTACTTTTTGACCTATCGGCTGGTTAGAGTTAAAATTCATTATATGTACGTCCCGATGCAATCATATTTGTGTACCATTTGAATAATATCCTGCCTTTGTTGTTCTCCAGATCTGCGTCCAAAAATGCAATTTTGTTGTTATTTTCTTTTACGATCGTGAACTGTATCCTTTGGTGCTGATTATTTAGCGTGTCCAAAATAATTTCTGCATCCTTTTCTTTTATAATGCATAATATGTCGTCCACATTTTTTGATATACTATGTTTATATGTATACTATGTTTTCCCGAAGGGAAAATAGTATATTGTGTTTGCGAAATGTCCGTCTGTCCGTATGAACGCAATTTTTTTGCCTTTATCTTTGAGCTAGGCAACCAAACTTGGTACACATGTTGGTGTATATCGTCAATTTATGAAGTGTCGAGATCGATATACTTGTTTATACGTATAATTGTTTGCAAAAGATTAAAAGATTATTAACATAGGCACTTTTTTCCATTCATTTTTTTACAGTTATATAAATTAATGTATAATTTATAGATAAAACAAAAGAAACTAACTAAAATAATAACAATAAGAAAAAAAAGACAAGAATAATACAAAATGACAAAATTCAGAATGTCAAGAAATTGTCTGCAAAATGTTTTCAAAAATGCCTTAAACTAGAAAATTAAGAGAAAAAATTATCTAGTATTTAGTGTGCTGACCACTAGCCTCTATTACAGCTTGAAGCCATCGCAACATTCATTCGTGTTTGCTTCGCATTCGCAACGGACGTGTTTTTTTTCTTGCGCATCGTTTTTGTTTATTTTCCTCGTGATATCAAGTGATAACTTGTGTTTTTTGTTGTTCTTGTGACGTGTGTTATACATCCGATGTGTGAACACATTGTTGGACACTAAATTGCAATTTAATTTGTACAGTTTGCATTGTGCTTATATTTGTCTTTGTATTTCTACTAATCCGCGCTCTAAACGCTTGCTTAACGCTTTCGCGCGCTTCTATCGTTGGTGTTGGTTACGGTTTCTCTCTTTGTTTTGTATTCCGTTGCTGATTTCGGTCGACGCGCCCGCGTTTTAATATTTTCTAATTGGTGTTGTTGTGCGTAAGTACAAATCAGCGTCAACAAATTTAACCCTAGGGTGGCTTCTTTTTTATTTTGTACTTTCTATTTCTTGTGCAGTGGTTCCTGTTTATTTAATTTTTTATCTATTTATATTTTTCTTTTAATAAAATGTTTGTCTGCTATACTAAAAATTGCCAGGTTAGAGCAAACTCTAAGATGGGCTTTGTTTGCTGCTGGCTGTGTTATAATGTATCACACGAAAAATGTGCTGTCCTTAACGGCAGAATTGTGGACCAGATTGAGTCAAAATCTGGCCTCAAGTGGACATATGTATCCTGTATGGATGTTGAAAGGGACATCATGGGTTTTATGAGGCAGACTAAGAAAAGCTTTGGTGACATTTTCAGGCGGTTTAAAAAACTGTTCGATGGTTTTTCCGACTTGGAGAACGAATTTAAAAGTATGAAACTTTTAAATGAGTCTCCAAAACGGAAGAAGGCTAATTTTAGGCTGTCTATTGGCCCAATGAACTGCAGCTCCCTACACATGCTTCCACTACATCCGTAACTACTAAACAGTTAGAATTGATAAATTTATCGTCCCCCTCTCCTCATAGTTTATTAATCAGAAGTGACGAGAATAGCATCGTACCCATGGATGTTGTTCCTTCTGACCCCGTAGAGCATTCTGATTCGCTGGCTATTAACACTGTTATTTCAGATCAACACTCTAGTGATAATATACCAATCGAATCAACTGGTCTAGTAACCAATGCTGTGGCTCCATTGGATGCAACTGCTTTGGCTACCAAGAAGACCCTTATAGGTATTCCACCACGGAAACAAATCTTTGTTTCTATGCTTGCCCTTATACTACATCTAATGATGTGAAGGCCTTTATACAGGCTAAATCTAAAGCCCACATTACGGTGGAAAAGTTCAAATTCACGTATTCTCGGGAAATATCGTCATTTAAGATAAGTGTTCCGGCAGAGTATTTCAACAACATTTGTTGCAAAGAATTCTGGCCCGACCACTTAGTTGTTAAGGAATATACGGCAAAAAAGAAAAATCGGCCTCCGATTTCACTTCCTTCCTCCGGTTGTAGTTCTAACCCACATATTGTAGTATCTGAAACTATCAGATAAAAAAACTAACATCCTCCCTCTCATTGGGCTATCAGAATGTAATAGGTCTTTGTAGTAAACTTATTAATCTTTATCTAAATAGCCTAACTTTTCCTTTCCATGTCGTTGCCTTTTCTAAAACTTGGCTAAGGCCCGACATTCTGAATTATGAAATTCTTTCTAATAAATTCTCTAGATTGCACTACTCGTCGTGGTGGTGGTGTACTTATTGCTGTTGACGTTGATTTGTCATCTGAGATAGTAATAACCGATAGCTCTGTAGATATTGAATTTATTGCTGTTAAAGTTAGTTTTTGTGGTGTTTGTTTTTTTATTACTTGTTCATATATACCACCTTCTTCAGATTTCTCTGTTTATTCTTCGCATGCTTCTGCTATACATTCTGTCTCCTCTATGGGTTCTGATCGTGATTTTCTTGTAGTTCTTGGTGATTTTAATATTGCCGGAACTACCTGGATTTCTAGTCCTGACTCCATCGTGTTGACACTCACGACTCAGCATGATTTTATTGACAGTTTATTTGGGATGTCATTGTGTCAAATCAATGGTATCCCAAATTCTTTACATAAAATGCTTGATCTTATTTTTGTCTTGGATTCCTCCTTCTATTCTGTCTCCCGGAGTATACCTATATCCATTCCATATACATACATATACATATACATGTAAAAAAATAAAAATAAAAAAAGAAGTACATAAAAATATATTAAAAATATATTATATACAGTAAAAGTCTAAGTTTTCAAAAAAAAGAAGTTAAAAATAACCATAAAATTACGTTATTTTTCAAAAGGAGGAGATGTAGTATGCACATATCGAGAGCTCACTGTGCTCAGCACTATGTCCAGTATATACTTCATATATACTAATAAACATAAATATTATAATACAATGACACTTAGTCCTTGTTGCCTAAACATACGACATATTCAAGTGCACCGAACTACTTATGATCAGTCACAAGTGCCTCGACTACAAACAAGCCGCGTCAGCATGTGTCCCGTGCAATGACTGCTTGAATATGTGCACAGCACGCTCTGTCGCTACAGCGACGTCTTCGCCGCTTACATATAAGTACATACATATAAGTTCGTTTTATATGTTATATATAAAAGGCCGTATATACAAAAGGCAGCGCTGCCACTGAGGACCGCGCAACTTTAGGCTTAACTATACTTAATACCAAATTGTAACGATCAGAAGAATAAATGTATCTGGAGCGACAAGTACAGTCGCTCCTAACCCTAAGCTAAATTCGAGTGTCATTATACCACAATATTTTACAAAATTATTTTAGAGTGCCACTTTACGATATAATAGGAAGCTACCGAAAAATTTCAGATTTCTAGTTTCTACCGTTAGGGCGGTCCGCGAGTCGCCAATCAGTTTGTCAGTAAGTTAGTCCGTCAATTTAAAGAGTTTTATATTTATAGATTTACCTGTTTGCCTGTTACATTCAGTCGAAAAATGCGAATCTTTTTAAATAGTTCAAGTGTATGAGTCAGTTTTATTTCAGCAATGTACTTGTCTTCTGATGAATTCCAACTACAATGAAACATAGGTAAAGAAAATGAATCGATTGAGCTGATTGTTTTTGTTCCTATTAAGTACTATTTATTGATATAAAGTGATGAGCGAAAAAGATTTTAGAATATATACATACGTACCTACCAACTATAAGAATTTTAAGAGCCAATGAAGCAGTTCTTAAGATGATATATAGATGACTGCTTATACCCGCGGCACTGTTCGCGCTTCATAACCATACTTGTATTTTAATTTAAATAATCATTTCCACACCACAGCAGTGGTAGAGGCGAAGTATTTTGATTAAAATTAATAATGTTGAATTTGCCTTCTTGTGTGAATCGTAAGATATAAGCAAACCAAGTAAGAATGCTCTAGTCGAGTATACACGACTACGAGACTCCCTGTACCCAGGTCTAACACTTTCAACCATATCTTCGTACACTTACACTTACACAACTACCCAGTTGACAAGGGTTGCCTTCCAGAAGGCATTCTCGTATACAAATTTTTCCATCGCGAAGTAGTTCCAAACACATGCGGTCTTTAATTCGCTTTTATACAGCGAGTAAACACATCAACAAGGCATACGATAGTTGGTATTCAGCATGGGGTGGTTGTTGTAATTTCAACTTCGTGAAACGCTCGGGTTCTGTTTCATGGTTCGGTTTCCGAATTTGACGTTGGTAAGGCAGAGCTGCATGCAATGCGGCGTTCGCTTACCAATGCATGGCGTCAAAAGGCATGCAATTGGTTGCAACTTCTATATGCCATACAGGCATTCTAGTTTCATGGCATTCCAAAAGAAATGACACATTTAATACATACATACATATATATAAGGTTATAATTTTATTTTTTATTAACTTTTATTCTGACAATTACAATATTATCTATCAGAAATTAATAAAACTTATTTTTAAAGGTCTTCGTGATATTTTTCTTTGTTACGGCATCGTTGTTGTTGTCATCAGCCATTTTTTGTATTTTTCCCTTGCTTGTCTTACGTTCGACTGCATTCTGATTTTTGCCATGCTGTGGAAACACAAATACAAATATATATAAAATTAGTTTTTTTTTATTAAGCAGTATATAGGATATAGGTATTTATTAGTAGTGTGTACTTACATTATTAACGCAATCTGATCATCAAATAATTTTAAATTATTCAATTGCAGCTGCGGAGTAGTTTTATCAATCTATATATAATAAGAAAAAATTAGTTACTTTCAACAATTAATCACTTTAAATAATAATTTAATACTTACATGGTTTACACAAATCAAATCACTCTTACTGATATACTTCAGTCACACCCGAACTGCAAATTATAACTGATGGCCGTCGACGAAAATCGAAGCCAGAAAAAACAGACGAGCAATATTCCGTTATTTCCATTTATCTCGCCTTTTTATCGACACGTTCGTTTTTGTTTTTGCTTCGAATTTATCTACTAATTACTTCTAAAATTACGTCTAAAAGCAGGCAACGTCTCATGATATGCGCGGGCCAAGCCTTCCAAAATAGTGCGAAGTCAACTAATTAAATCTGCAGGCAATTGTTTTGCATGCAGATAATTTTTGTGTATCTTACTAGCGATGGCTTCGTATTTATTTTCATGATATACGCGGGCATGGCATTCCAAAATAGTGCGAAGAGAACTAATTCATTTCGCATGCAGATATTGCTAGTTTAGTTTGTACAAACATAATTGTACTTCATATTTCGGAGGCGAAATTAGCAACTGAGAAGGCATACAACGTGAAACCACATTCTTCCATTTCTGATAGGGTACGCACGCATACAAGCAATATTGCTAGCGAGTCATTTCCACCGGCGGCTGCGCTGCCGCCTCCCTTCCGCTCTACAGTACTGAATCTTGATTGTTGAATAACGTCCGTGTTTATAATCCGATCAACGAAATTTGGACAGTAGATCAAGAGTGACCAAAGTATTATCCATGCCAAATCCCAAAGCTATGTCTGTCAAATTATTATTGTAAAACGTTTTTATCGAATTGCGTGGGTGTGGGGAAATATCTCGGATCCAAAACAAACTTGACCTGCGTTATGCATTGCACTGCCATGATCATATGCGCCAAGTATGGGCGAGGGTGCGCATATATATATATTCTTAAGCCAAAAGAGAAAAGATCCTACTAACGCGATCAAATAATATTACGACAAGAGGAAAACAAAAGTGGTGAAGCTTCTTCTGTACTCGATATGTCAATTATTGAACTGGGGCCCATGATGTTAATTGGCCCTTTGCGCCCTATACCCACCCAACCATTAAATTTTCTAATCCCCCAAACACAAGTTATCTACATTAAATTATATCTCCAGGTCATCAGGAAAAGCACAAACTGTAAGCAAATCATTATAAATTAAAATTTTACTTAATAAGTTTTCAATGAGTACTTTTCAATTGGTCGAATCTTAGTTTTAATTCATACAATGGTTCGCAAAGCGGAGATTTGTCAATTGAATATGTTATTTTAATTCCAACGAAGAGAAGAATTTTAAAGCCATTATTCTATAAAAGATTTATGCAAACGTTATCAGTAAGCATTACTTCTTAGTGATTGTGTGCAATTTTATTCTTATTCTATGTTAATGCGTGATTCGATATTCATATGTTCCTTAATTTCAATTTCATTGGTTTTGGATTCTCTGTTTCTTAATTTGACTCATATTTGTTGTATGAAACTTTTTTAATTTTCATGCGATTGGCTTCAAACTTATTTTCAAAGCTCTACACATTAAATAATAAATACACCTGTATCAGCGATTTTGGAAATTTCAAACCCATGTTGGAAAATTGGTGGAAAACTCGACATTCCAGATTTCTAATTTTTATGCGATTGGCTTCAAACTCATTTTAAAGGTTTTACATAAACACATAATAATCGCGGTGCTTAAAGATTTTGGAAAATCTACCCCAAGGTCGGAAAATTCCTGGAAAGCTTTTGAATAAAGCTTATTTGATTATCGTCCAATTTGCTTCAAACTCATTTCATATCAAAGCTCTTCAAGTAAAATAATTCGATACGTGTCTCACCGATTTTGGGAAATTCATCTCCATGGTCGGAAAATCGGTGAAAAACTTTGGTCGCAAAATTCTGGAAAACAGCGGTTAGAACCTTTTTTTAATTATCGTCCGATTGGCTTCAGGCTCATTTTCAAAGTCTTCTGTTTATCATCGTATTTATTTTGAAACTTATTTTCAAAGCACCTCACATTAAATAATTCGACACATGTGCTACCGATTTTAAAAAATGCACGCCCACGGACGGAAAAGGGGTGAAGTCTGGAAGTCAGCATTTTCGATTTTCCTGCGAATGGCTTCATACTAATTTCGATACTTTGTTGGCAATACAACTGGCGGCAAATAGTTTGAAAGCTTTAGTCTGGATTTTTAGTATTATTCTTGGAATTGGCCTCAAATGCCAAATGAGTTTGGATAATCTACTCCGCGTCGCCACGGGCGGGAAATTGAAGTCAAGGACAAATGAGTGGGATTTTTTGTTAAGTTAGATCAGCTTCAAAGACATTTTCATAGCCCTACACAAGAAAAATTAGTCACGTGGCTCAACTATTTAGTTTCCTACACCCACGGGAGGGAAAATAGTGGCACGCTATTTCTAATTCAAAGTGCATCTAAATATTTCGCCGGGCAAGGGCGGGGTGTACCCTGCAAGTCTATAGTATAAAAGAGTTCAGTGTGACTAACTGACTGGCGACCACTTAAAATGCCTCGCTTGCGCTGTCGCTTGTATGTGTGCGTCTTTGTGTATGTGTGTGTGTGTGTGTATGTGTACGTAGATGCGATTGGAAATTTTTGACCTGGGTACAGGGAGTTTTACTTCGACGCTTTGCTATCTTCGCGCTCTCCTTTTGCTCACGCTCTTACTCCCGCGCTTACATTGTTGTTGTTTGGTGTTGGTTTTATTTTGCTCTTATTCCGTTGTGCATTTTTCGATCGTCGCGCGTGCGTTTCTGTAACTATATTGTTGTGATTGTAAGCTCAAATTTGTAACATTAGATTTTAACCCTAGTGTGCCTTATTTTTATTTGCCTTTATTTTGCGTTGCAGTGTTTTTGTTTAATCTCTTTTTATTTATATATATTTATTTTTCTGTCATTTTTGTAATTGATCATGGTTGTCTGTTACAATAATAATTGCCAGGTTAGAGTAAATGTTGAAATGAGTTTTGTTTGCTGCTGGCTATGTGACAATGTGTCACATGAAAAATGTGCTGGCCTTAACGGCCGAATTACAGACCAGATTGAGTCTAAATCTGGTCTAAAGTGGACATGCGAATTCTGTTATGGGATTCATGCGGCATACTAAGAAAGGCTTTGGAGATATTTTCGCGCGGCTTAAAAAACTGTACAATATTTCTCCGATTTGGAGAATGATTTTAAAAGCATGAAACTTTTGAATGAGTCTCCAAAACGGAAAAAAGCCAATGTTAGGCTGTCCATTGGTCCTAATGATCATCTTCCACTTCCCTCACAATTTCCACTACATCCGCCACTGAGAGAAATGCCGAACTAATTAATTTTTTGTCCCCATCTCCATATATTTCAGTCAGAAGTGACGAGCGAGCTTCTTGATTCGGTGGATGTTAACACAGTTGATCCTGATCAACTTTCTACCGGTCGAATCAGATGGTCTATCAACCAACGCTATGGCTCCACTGGACGCTACTGTGTCGGATAAAGAAGACCCTCGTGGGTGTTCCATCAAGGAAACAAATGTTTGTTTCTAGGCTTGCCCCTGATACTACATCTGAGGATGTTAAGGCCTTTATACAGGCTATGTCGCTAACGCCAACATTACGGTGGAAAAATTCAAATTCACGTATTCTCGGGAAATTTCGTCATTTAAAATAAGTGTTCCGGCCGAAAACTTTAACAATATTTGTTGTAAAGAATTTTGGTCGGATCACTTAGTCATTAAAGAATACACTGTAAAAAAGAAAAATCGGCCTCAGGTTTCACTTCCTTCTGGTGGTAGTTCTAAACCACCTTTTGGCACCTCTGTTAGCACAAAAAACTAACGTCCTCCCTCTCACTTGGCTATCAGAATGTAAGAGGTCTTTGTAGTAAACTTAGTAATCTTTACCTTAATAGCCTAACTTTTCCATTTCATGTCGTTGCCTTTTCTGAAACATGGTTAAGGCCTAACACTCTTAATTCTGAAATTCTGTCTAACAAATTCGCCATATATTGAAAAGATCGCGCTACCCGTCGAGGTGGTGGTGTTCTTATTGCTATTGACGCAAATTTATCTTCGGAGGTAGTAATAACCGATAGTTCTATAGATATTGAATTTTTTACTGTAAAATTGATTATTTCTGGTTTTAGCTTTTTTTATTAGTTGTTCTTATATTCCCCCCTCTTCAGATTTATCTATATATTCATTGCATACTTCTGTTATACACTTTGTCTCTTCTATGCCTCTTCTATGTGATTTTCTTGTAGTTCTTGGTGACTTTAATATTGCCGGAACTACCTGGATTTCAAGTCCTGACACCAGCGTGTTGACTTCCACGATTTTATTGACAACTTATTTGGGATGTCACTGTATCAAATCAATGGTATCCCAAATTCTTTACATAAAATGTTTGATCTTATTTTTATCTTGGATCCCTCCTTCTTATCTGTCTCCCGTACTGACCCTATATCCTTTTCTGAAGATCCTTATCACCCAACTTTGGAGGTGTTGATTGATTTACCTGCTGGGGTGCTAAGCCTATGTAGTAAAACTGCAGAGCAAGTTCGTCAATTTCGGAAAACCGATTTTACTAAACTCGCTCAGCTTCTATCCCAAACTGACTGGTCCCAGCTTTACTTGTGTAGAAACATGGATAGAGCAATTCAATTTTTTTACTCTAATTTAAACTCATTATTTGATACTTGTGTCCCATTGATTAAGTCATGTAGGTATAACAAGCCTGTGTGGCTTACGCGGGATTTAATAAACTTGAAAAATAGAAAGTCGAGATTGTACAAGAAGTTCAAGGAATCTGGCTCTTTCTTGTATTTCGCTCGATACACGATTGCTCGATCTAACTTATCTGTACTTAATATACACTGTTATAACAACTACCTCAGAACCTGTAAACCTTATCAAATGGTTTCGCCTTATCCTGATCATGTAAATAACTCCAATTGCATTTTTGTGCCTTTAGTAACTGAAAGTTCGCTTCTTAGTTCGCCATTAAGCCTGTATTTTCACCAGGACCTGATGGAGTACCAAACTGTGTACTTAGCTACTGTGCTGAAGGTATTTTAGAGCCATAATTTATTCTCTTTAAACTTTCCGTGGAGTTGTGTTCTTTCCCTGACATTTGGAAAGAATTATTTATTATTCCTCTCCATAAAAAAGGAAACAAGTCTAACGTCGTGAACTATAAAGGTATTTCTAAGTTGTCTGCTATTCCTAAGATTTTTGAGAAATTAATAATTTCTCAACTTCAACATTTATGTAGATCTATAATTTCACCCTGCCAGCATGGGTTTGTGAAATATAGATCTACTACCACTAACCTATTGGAATTCACTACATTTGTCATCAAGGGATTTCAATCTAAAAAGCAAACAGACGTTATTTACACTGATTTCAGTAAGGCCTTTGACTCTGTTAATCATTCTCTTTTACTTCATAAACTTCACATTCTGGGATTTCCAAATAACTCAATTCCTTGGATCTCCAACTATTTAACTCTTAGATCCTAAAAAGTGTATTTCAAAGGCTTAGTTTCTAGGTCTGTTCAAGTTACTTCCGGAGTTCCACAAGGAAGTCATCTTGGCCCCTTATTATTTACTCTGTTCATAAATGACCTTCCTTCTGTTGTAAATCACTCCCGGGTGCTGATGTATGCCGATGATGTTAAAATTTGTCTGTCATCTACTGATTTCATATCTGGTCAAAGGTTGCAAACTGATCTTGATAGTTTGCAAGCCTGGTGTCGGGTAAATTTATTAAATCTTAATTGTGGTAAGTGTAAGGTAATGTCCTTTTACAGGGGAATTCCCTTTTTTAACAGTAATATTCTTAATGGTAAGACGCTTGTTCGAATTTTGTCGGTTGATGATTTGGGTATGCTTTTAGATCCTAAGCTTAAGTTTGACAAGCATATCTCTTCCACCACTAATCGTGCCTTTGGTGTCCTAGGTTTAATTAAGCGTTGGTCGAAAGAATTTAACGATCCTTACCATACTAAAACTCTTTATACTTCTCTTGTCCGACCAATTCTTGAATATGGGTCTTGTATTTGGTGTCCACAGTACAAGGTTCATCAGGATAGAATAGAATCGGTACAAAAAAAATTTCTGCTCTTTGCACTTCGGAGTCTTAATTGGAATCCTAACATTCGCTTGCCTTCTAATCGTAGTCGACTTTTATTAATAAACCTTCCTTCTCTATCTGATCGAAGAACCATGCTTGAGGTAATTTTTTTACACAATCTAATAAATGGTGAAATTGATTCTTCCGAATTAATTAGCCAAATTAGTTTTGCAGTTCCGATTAGAAGTTCTAGAAACTTTCTTCCTCTTTCTTTTCAAGCCTGTAGTTCTAATTATGCTACCTATTATCTTTTTCGTATATTATGTTCAAATTATAACAATCTTTATCATCTAATATGTAATGCTTCTTCTATTTCCTTACTTAGAAATGCACTTTTATGTTATCTATGTAGCCTATATAGCTTATTGTTTTATTATCATATATTTACATTTATATAGAACTAGTATTTATGTTGTACTTATTTATCTGTCCGCCCGTGATTGGTGTCGTTGGGCCACTTGAATGTACTGCTCGTTTTAGTACATCAACGTCCGATATATGAAATATAAATCGGAACAGCTGCTTTCGCATTATAGATTGATTATCGATTTTCCATAAATGTGGCGGTCGGTTGATATTTGTGAGTACCAACATTCAATAAGTTTGCCGCCAAATTTGAGACTTTTGAATTTTGGCTGACAGCGGTGCACATTTCCGAAGTGCACGGGACTTACGTGAACAAAATGCGATAACTGTAAGGATGCGCTATGTTTTAACAATGGAAATAATTTTTTTTTAAAGCTTACACTTGAATTAAGTACAAACATTTACCCACCCTTCCTCTATTTTGTGGATGTTATTATTCTTCTAACTTCATCAAAAATATTTTAAAGGACTACGCCCACTCGTCGCCACGGGCGACACGGTGGTCAAAGTCAAGTAAGTGAGATTTTTTGTTTAGTTAGATCGGCTTCAAAGTCATTGTCACAGCCCTACACAACAAATCATTAAGCATTTGGCTCAACTATTTAGTTTCGACGGGAGGGAAAATTGTGATACTCTATTTTTGTGCTTTTCTTTTCTTTTCTTTTCGAAAGTAGTCAAATTCATAATAATGCGATTTCATCTAAATAGTTCACCGGGCAAGGTCGGGTTATTTCCAGCTAGTAAATAATATAGCTGTAACTCATTTTAAATTCCATCAAAATATACTTTAATTGTATATGGGAAAATTTCAGAAACAGTCCACCAGCGCACTATTTTTGAAATTAGCGTTTTATTATTTATTTTTGTGTGGAACATTAAAGTATGTATCTAATTTTAATGTTCGGAATGCACGCACAAAAGAAAATTAACAAGAGTCAGTGCGCATAAAAGATGATTGAGAAAAATGTTCGCGAAAAACGACAAGACGGCGCCAAGAAGTCGGGCTGCTGTACGTGCGGCCGGTGCGGCCATATTGCTGCAAATTGCAATTCGAGAGAGCGCAAAGGAAAGAGCGAAAGTGATATTAAAGAGGCAAAGAGAGCATTTTCAGTGTTTAGTGCGAGATTTATTTATTTTTATTGACTTAACAGAGTGTAAAGAACGCATCAGTCTTGCAGGTGACAATTACATTACAAGCGCTCGTGGTATCGTTCGCTTGTGCTGGAAAAATAGCATAGTAGACTTGATCGATGTATTGTATGTGAAAGAACTGCAATGCAACTTTTTATCGATTGCTAAAGCGAGAAATAAAGTATTTAAAGTGGAATTTCTTACAAAAATGCATATGTGAAAGATAAACACGGCAATTTAGTGTTGGCTGCAAAGAAGCAGCAAGATTTGTTCATGATAGAAACGAATATACAAAACTGCTACACTGTTAATGCGAGCAGATCACTGATCATAAAATGGCACAGCCGGTTTGGCCATTTGAATTTTGACAGCCAGCAAAAAATGATAAAGTGTAACATGGTGAACGGCCTGAAGGCAAATCAATGTAAAATAAAAAAAATCATGAGTGTGTAACATGCGGAAAGAGCAAAATATGTGTAATAAAATTTCCGAAGGTTTCACAATATCGAGCCAAAGATGTGCTATGGTTGATACACACTGATATATGTGGACCTATGAGCAAGACATCGCATGGTGGAGCAAGATATTTTGCAACGTTCATTGACGACAAGTCGCGATTTGTGCACGTTTGTTTTTTAAAAACAAGAGACGAAATTTTTGCAAAATTTAGAGAGTTTAAGGCGTATGCGGAAAACCAAACTGGCAAGCGCATAAAGGCGCTCTGGCGTGATAATGGGCGCGACTATTTAAGCCAGGAGTTCAAAAAATACTTGAAGAGGGAGTTCAAAAAATACTTGAAGAGCAGCGGCATCAAGAGGGAGCTCACAGTTCCGCATAGCCTGCAGCAAAACGGCTTAGCAGAGCGGGCCAACAATACGCTGGTGGAAATGACCCGTAGTGGGTTGGTGCATGCTAGCATTGGCGAGGCATTCTAGGCAGAGGCTGTAAAGGCAACATCGTACTTGAGGAATAGGGCAGCGACGTCAGCATTGCCCAATGTGACACCCCAAGAAGCCTGGTCTGGAACGAAGCCGTGTGTATCCCATTTGAAAGTCTTCGAAGCCATGGCCATTGTGCTAGACAAAACGCACAAGACATAGTTCCAGCCGAAGGGAGAGGAGCAGATAATGGTCGGCTACTCAGAAACTGCAAAGGCGTATCGTTTATTTAACCCTCGTAAACGAAAGATAATAGAAGCTAGGGATGTAATCTTTTTTGAATCTATTTTGACAGGGGATGACCATGTAAAGCATCATGATCTGGAACGTGATGCAGAAATCGTGTTGGTCATGCCTCCTGATTCATCGGTATATAACCCGTCGGTAGTATTGCTAATACGCCTGATAACGACGAGCTGGACAGCGATGGCATTGCACCCGAACAGTTCATTGCAGAAGGAGCAGGTCTTCCCACTGGAGAAGGCGAGGAGCATGTGCGTCGTGGGCCTGGGCGACCGCAGAAAGTATACACTGGACGGCGCGGGCGTCCACGTTTAAGGTACAAAAAGGCTGCGCTCAGCGCTACGGGGTAAACTATTTTGAGACTTTTTCTCCCGTAGCAAGGTACTCATCGATCAGGCTGGTGATGGCCATGGCAGTTGAGCAAGGCATGTATGTATATGCATCAAATGGATGTGTCGGCTGCATATCTGAATAGTGAGCTTAATGAGACTGTTTACTGCGTCAACCGGAAGGGTTCGTTGATGGAAGTCACCCCAGGCGTGTGCTTAAGCTGCACAAATCACTATTTGGGCTTAAACAGAGCGGGCGCGAGTGGAATGAAAAGCTGAACAGCGTTCTTTTGGACATTGGTTTTACAACTTGCACAAGTGAGCCTTGTGTGTACACGCTTCGCGATGACAAGCAGTTCTACTGATTCTTTGCAGCACTTGGGAATCGAAGAAGCAGAGTATCGTCGCATTAAGTACCACAGAGGCTGAATACGTGGCATTATCATCGGCGGCTAAGGAGGCCGCATATATCAGCAAGCTTGTTGGAGAAATGGACTTTGGTAAGACGACAGCGAGAACGAGGTACAGCAACAAAAAAAAGCGCGCAGTTTTTTGTACAAAAATCCACATTTCATGCGCTTAGTAAGCATATAGACATAAGATATCATCATGTGAGGGAAATGTATAGGAACAATGCAATTGAAATGAACCATGTACCCACGGAAAATATGATATCTGATGTATTAACTAACAAGTAAGAACGATCTCGACACTTCATAAATTGAGGGTATACACCAACATGTGTACCAAGTTTGGTTGCTCTAGCTCATAGATAAAGGCAAAAAAATTGTGTTCATACGGATAGACGGACAGACGGTCATTTCGCAAAACCAATATACTACTTTTCCCTTCGGTAACTTAGTATAAAAATCTAGTTAGAGTTAAGCATGAAAAATGTATTGGAATGTTAGACTTACGTTAATTGTTGTTTACATAGTACGTTGAGAAGGAGGGTTCAAAATATGTTTAACAGCAACGAATATGTTACTGCATAGAAGTATGTATATATCTTTGTGGTTTCCAGAGAGCAACTCTGTTAGAATCTAAATAACATGATCGGCAAACTGCATGCTTGCAGCTCTGCATAGTTTTTAGTCACTTTTGGTACTTTGTATGACGCACACGATGTGCTAATATTAAATATACTTTTATCATTGCATTAAAATTTTCATAAAATAAAAAGGTTACTAAAATTAACATATAAATATAATATATAATGCTTTGTTAAGATAAAAAGAATTTAGTTTTATTTATCTGCTACTGGAAAAAATTATGCGTGCGCTACGTTTCGTGTGACACAATGGGGTTCGAGGCGTTTGCTAAAAAACCGTAAACTTTTTTGACTCCAAATAAGTTATTTCTGCATTCTATTATTCTCAGCTATCTTTAGATAAGATATTATATTTTCTGTGTTTTGTTATGCATAATTCACTATAAAATTATATATTATGAACAATTATTTCGCAAAAAGTTACGTCGGGCAATCATACTAATTTGTACTTTGTATTATTTAATTTTACTTGATTTAATTTTTATATTCTTTTATGTTAGATTATTTTAGCTAAATCTATTTTGAATTAAATTTATTTTTTTATGTTATATCATTTGAATTTATTTTTAGATTATTAGATATTATTTTATTTAGGCTTCTTATAGTTTTCAGTTAAAATTTGACTTTATTTAAATTTGTATGTATGTGTATGCATTTGATGTAAACTTGCATAAGTATATGATGATATATGTATGTACGTAAGCTATATTCGCATTCGCGTATGCCTTAAAAAGGTAGATACTCTATGTACCCGAAATTAGCTGGGAAGGTTTTGTTTTTATCATTATTTTATACCAATAACAGTTTTTAAATTATTGGTGAGCGTGCACTTCGTAAGTCTACCATATCTTTCCTGATCGCGACTCAAAGCGTTGGCTGAAAAGTGTCTATCCTCTAGTGGATCGCACCTCGATGCGCATAGCGCAAGATGCCTGCAATGCAATTGCAATCCAAATACACTTGTCTTATTTTCCTTGCCGGCAGGACTATTGGCACTTTGGATCTTTTCGTAAGCGTAAGAGGGTCCGAAGAATACCGGTTGCTTTGCACTGTCTGACTTTTGCAAAACACTACTTCCACTTCGAACTGACTTGTGGCACGAGCCAGATTAAGCGCGTTGCCAAAATATATGCGTCGTGCTGGCATCAGCGCTGCCAGCAGATTATCCAGCTATCTCCTTGGACCTAATTAGTTGGCCGGTCGCGTCTCTTCCTTTCTCACACATTAGCTTAGCATTTGTTTTGTTAATTGTTGTGTACAAGTTTGTGGGCGTTTCTCGCTCGTTTTGTTCTTTCTTGCTGCTGTTTTTCCCTGTACCCATATGGGGGTACTAAATCTTTGCAATGTATGTAACAGACAGAAGGAGACATCTCCGACCCTATAAAGTATATATATTCTTGATCAAAAGAGATTTCGATTTGGCCATAACCGCCTGTCCGTATGAACGCGTCGATCTCAGCCAGAGCTAGATACACAAAATTTGGAATATAGGTTCCTGTATACCATACGCAGATCAACTTTGTTTCCAATTTCTGATATCTCCCCCCATTTTCCGCAATTCGATAAAAAGTTTTATACCACCATCTTTAAAGATGTAGCTTTGGGATTTGGCATATATAATATTTTGGTCACTCTTAATCTACTGTCTAAATTTCAAGTCGATCAGATAATAAACACGGAAGATATTTACCAAAGGAGATTCAGTGCTGCAGCGCGGCGGGGGAAGAAGCAGCATAGCCACCACAAATGGCTCTCTTCGCTGTGGCTCGTGTGTGTGCGGTTTTGTTTACGTGTGTGTGCATGTGTAAGTGCACGAAGATGCGATCGGAAAGTGCAAGCCTGGGTACAGGGAGTTTCGTAGTCGGGTGTACTCGACTAAAGCATTCTTACTTGTTCTTAATTCAAAAATATCTTACTTGCCTAAATTACTATAAATTATAGGTGTTAGCGGAATGTTGCGGAAGCGGAAGGTTAACAATATCCTGTCTAGTTTTCCATTCAATGGCTAGCTACGGATCGCACGATTTACGCTAGCGTTAGCGTGTTACTCATAACAACAGCAAGTGTACCCGGAAAGACCAGAAATGAACGTGTCTGCAACTTAGTTGGCCAACACAAGTCGACAACGGCGTGCTGGCATGGACAGCGGGATCAGCAACCAACACAATGGCTCTGCAACAGTGGGTCTGCTATTACGTGCGTTGGATGTGTGTGTGTGTGTTACAACGTGTATGAGCTGCAGTGTATACGCAACTGCGCTGCTTGCAGCGTGCACGTGACTGCGTTTGCTAGATGCACTCGCCACGATTTGTGTGCTATAAGACCTTAGGAGCGATTGGTTGAAATTTGCTTTGTTGTATGACAAAGTCTGCAAAATGGACTGAAATGCCTGAAAAACGGATTATAACAATAAATGAAAAAAACACTACCCGTTTGACTTGTTACATAGCAATGCCATCAAGTGGTTGGTACAACAACTCCGATCGCTCGTAGGCAGTCCGATTTTGAGAAAATTTGGTTAATGTAGAACATAATGGAACTTAAATTTGGTAAGTTTGGTTAGGTTATCTTTATAAACAAAAAAGTTTTTCATACAAAAACATAGTTGTCGACAGATTGTTCCCATGGGATCTATATGATATAATGATCTAATCCGGCTGGTTTTCATATATGTACTGCCTGCATCGAAAATAGATATTTGTGCTAAGTTTCAAATTCATAGCTTTACATTTGAGCGATAAGTTTGAATGCAAACAGACTGACTGACAACATTTCCTCACTTTGACTGCGTAATATTGAATATGTATGGCACTTTGCGGGGACGGAAACATATCAATCGACGCGTTAAAAAGATTTGTACAATATGCTGGCAAGATTTTTAAAATCGAAATCGGAATCACAGCCACACGAGCCGATTTACTAAAAAAAAAGTCAGTGATTTTCATACAAGTTCAAAAGCGCGCGCTGAATTCCATAAAGTGTGACGCCACACGCTCGCGTCGTCGAATAACGGCGACTAACGGACATGCGCATGGCATAACATACTATCTCTCAACCGTGATCGTGGCCGTGCGTTATCATGTGTTGCCCAAATACTATAAAGTATGGCGACATCCCTACGGACTGGTGAAAGGAATTTCTTAATGCTGAATTGATACTCGGTAAATACAGGTCCCATAGACGCTGGCCACTACGAACATATGCTCTCAAGGCTACGTTTACAGATCGATTAACTTGTTCGGCTGCATTTGACTGAGGGGAAGCAAACTCATGGCTTTTAAATTGAGTGCCATTGTCACTAATAAGAATTTCTGGTACTCCAAAGCATGTGAAAATGTCATCCTTCAAATAATTAATAACGATCTGAGATGTAATTTTGACTTAACAGGTTTGAGAAAAGTAAACTGGTCAAGAGCGATGAAAATTCCAACATTTCCATGCTTCGTGCGAGGAAAGGCACCAATAAAATCTAGGTTCAATCTTTGGAAAGGTCTGTCCCTCGACACTTGCATGCAGGATATTTTGTTGTCTTACATATATCGCACTTGCCTTTATATAGTCGACAACCATCTTTGGCCAGAAAAATCTTCGTCTAAGTCATTCTTAGTACTTAGCGATACCACAATGGCTATATGTGGGTGGGTCATGAACAGATTTGAAGACGGGTACCCGTAACGCCACTGGAATGAAAAGTTTCGAAACGTCATCAGAGTCCTCTTTATCATTTATCAATGCTTCGAAAATCAGGTAAGGCAGCTGTCTGATATATTTTAGTTTACTATATTCTACAGACTGAAACGCCTCTGAGTCTAGATCCACTTCGGGGAATAGTTCTACATCTATAGCGGCAATTTACTCAACTTCTTCGAACGACCTCGAAAGAGCATCCGCTAAAACGTTCTCGCTCCCTTTTAGGTGCTCGATATCGAATCATCGCCCTGTAAATTAATGGCCCATCGTGCCAACCTTCCGCTCAAATCTGACTGATTCACTATCCAGCGCAGACTTGCGTAATCAGTAACGACTTTAAAGGATATACATTCTTAATTTTTTATTGCTAGCACCACCGGTAAACATTTAAGCTGGGTCACCGTGTAATTCCTTTGCGCTATATTTAATTTCTTTCGCATCCGGACTCATCGGCTTGAGCTAGCACTTCCCCTATTCCATATGAAGAAGCGTCGCATTGTATAACAAACGACTTTTCATAGTTGGGATGAACAAGAAACGGAGCGGTGCACAGCCTGCGTTTAATTTCTTCGAAAGCAACTTGTGCGGAGTCGTTCCACTCGAACGACTTGCCTCGTAATAATTCAGTAAGTGGATATATGACTGTAGACTACTGAGAAATAACTCGCTAGTCATGCATAAAAATCTTCTTAGTTATTTGCGCGTCTTTGGCGCAGGAAAATCAATAACAGCTTCAATCTTGCTTGGGTTGATTTGGAGAGTCACTCCTCCTACAATATATTCAAGATAATCAACTTGGCTCAGTCCAAACTGACTTTTGCTAACATTTATCGTGAGTCCATTTATATGCAATTGTGTAGCAACAGTTGCCAAATGCTCCAGATGCTCATCAAAGCTGGAAAACATGACTAACAAATCATCAAGATATACAAAAAGTGCGCTTTTAATTAATACGGAATGACCTGATTCATGAATCTGCACATTGTCTGAGGTGCATCAGTTAGACCGAATGGCACTCGCTAAGTTGGTATTAAGGTCGATTGGGTATCGTAAAAGCGGATTTAGGACGAGAGTCTCAATGTAGTCAGATTTACCAAAAGGCGTCGCTTAAGTCGATTTTCGAAATGCAATGCATTGAAGGAAGTCGACTTAAAAGACCATCTAGAAGTGGCATTGGATATGCGTCCTTGACTGTTGCAGCATTAAGCTTACACGCGTCAAGGCAAAACCTAACCTTGCCTGGTTTGACGACCATGGTGACTGGAGATGACCATGATGAACTGAAGCTTCTTCAATACCTTCAGCCTAACACTATCATCCGATCAACCTCTTCGCATAGCAATTTTTCTTTGGCTGGGGACAAAGAATAAAATTTTTGTTTAATTGGCTTGGCCTCGAGCAGAAGGCTCATAAGGAACAGTGTTAACACCGCAGCGTTCAAATCGTGGCTCCTCACTAACATCGATCCAAACGCTGCACTACATTCTCCCAGTGACATCGACAGGGCAGCCGATAACTTTCGACAGGGAATCCACCAAGCTGTTGCATTTGCACCTCCGAGGCACAGCTCCTCCCCCAGGACACCTTCGAGGGACCTATTTCTATGGACGCCAGAGGTAGCTGCAATAGTCGCTGAGAAGAAGCGACTAAGACGAACATGGTTCTCCACGCGCCGCCCGCGCGATAAGAACCTGCTCAACAGACCCACCAATACCTCAAGGAGCTGCTCCAAAGGCTGAGGAGGAGCGGTTTGAAAGGTTCCTCGGAGAGATTGAGCCCGGAGACCGGCACCACAACCTCTGGCAGGTCACTCGCCACATCAAAAGGCCAACCAAAAAGCTAACACGGTTCTTGACGGCAACGGTGTCTGGTGCAGAACCAACTTGGAGAGAGCTGAGGCGTTCGCTGAGCATCTTTATAACACGTTCACGCCGTTCAATCGTTGCTCTGCAGAGGACTTAGAAGACTCCATCAGGTTCCTGGTAGCTTCTAGTCAAAGCGACTCGCCGATTCCTCCGGTAGTCGTTTATGAGGTCGAGCAGGAAATATCTTCCCTTAGCAAAAAAAAGGCACCAGGACACGATGCCATCGACGCAACAGCCCTAAAACTGCTCGCTCCAAACTGCATATCTCTGCTGACGCAGATATTTAACGCACGCTTCGAGTTTGGCCACTTCCCCAAACAATGGAAACGCGCTCAGGTTATCCTCATCCCTAAACCTGGCAAACCTGAAGCCAATCTCGCCTCCTACCGTCCGATAAGTTTGCTGACAACACTCTCCAAAATACTCGAAAGAGTATTTTTGCGTAGAGTGATGCTAGTACTGGACGAGGCTGGTTGGATCCCCGATCACCAGTTTGGCTTCAGATGCTTCCATGGAACACCAGAACAATGCCACAGGCTAGTGGAGCGCATACAGGATGCGTTCGAGGAGCGAAAATACTGCTGTACTGTTATGCTCGACGAGAAGCAAGCGTTCGACCGTGTTTGGCACGTCGGCCTTCGTAAAATGAAAGCAAACCTTGTAGTCTTACTTTGCTTTCGTCAAAAGCTACATCAGCGATGATGCAACGTCTTCGACAAGGGCAATTCGAGCTGGAGTACCGCAAGGCAGCATACTTTGACCGATACTTTATACGGTGTATACAGCCGACATGCCTGTTAGCCCTCATCAAAGTCTGCCAGTCGCCACATGTGCCGACGAAACTGCGTTCGTTAGCTCAGCCACCCCACAGGAAGCATCCAATGTCAACAGGACAGCTTGAACACTTGGCTGAAGAGGTGGAATATCGCTGTCAACGCAGTCCTCCCAGACAACCTTCACCCTCCGCAAGGGTAACTGTCCGCCAGTATACCTCAATGGTTCCCTTATCCCCATTGAAGCTTACCCTAAACTTGTTTACAAAGCTATGCTCAGGCCAATATGGACATACGGAATTCAGCTTTGGGGCACTGCCAGCAAGATCAACCGCCGCATGATACAACGATTGCAGAATAAAGTCTTGCGCATAGTGTGCTACGCCCACATCTATCACGACAATGCCACCATCCACATCGAGATACATATACTGTGGGTCGAAAACGAGTTGGCAAGAATTGGCGAACGCTACACCGCTAGACTCTTGTCCTACCCCAACCCGCCAGCTCTGAGTCTGATGGATAACAGCACAACGACAAGACGGCTCCGAAGGAAGCCTCGGTGTTCGGAGAACCGCAGCAATGGAAATACTGCTTCAAATGGGCAAAGCATCAGACGAAGCCACATCCAAGCTGCAGCAGGCAGTGCAAGAGGTACTGGGGGGCAAGGCAGACGTGAACACGATCACGGAGAAAGTGCTCTTGGGAATAAGGGACATTCCCGAGTGGACAACAGCTGGCGAGGTACTGCAGGCTGTCATTCCAAGCATAGAAGGGGACCTATCGGCAGAGTTGGCGCTGAGGCTACGCAAGGGATATCGTGATACCCAGATAGCCACGATGATGCTCCCCAAAGATCTGGCGAGCACTCTTTTGGCAACACAAAAGGTGCGAAACGAATGGGCACTTTGCAGAGTGCGGAAAAAGGTTGAGCCGAGAAGGTGCTACAAATGTGTTGAGTTTGGCCATACGGCAGCCAGATGCAGGTGCAGATGCTCAGAATACGGCACACCATACACTTAGTAGAGCGTGTCCGTCGTACGTAAAGGCTGCTAGAGGTCTCCAAAATGAAGTTTATCCAATTAAACTTAAACCACTGCAGAGCCACACAGGATCTGCTCACACAGATAGTGCGTGAACACGATATAAATGTGGCAATACTGTGCGAGCCATATCGCACTAATCCAGACAGCAGCTGGGCCCAGAACCAAAGCAGAGGAGCAGCAATCTGGAGTTGTGACCATCCATCGCTGCAACTTACAGGATGGGGAGCAGCCAGGGGATATGTCAAAGCTAAGCTGAATAGCATGTACATATGCAGCTGCTACATCTTACCCAGCATCCAGGTGACCGAGTTCGCCGATATTATGGGTGGCTAGTAGAGGACGCACGAGGCCGATCACCTGTTTTGATCGCAGGGGATTTCAATGCCTGGGCGATTGAATGGGGAAGCAGCAGAACCGTGCCAAAAGGAACAATTCTACTGGAGGCCCTAGCGTTGTTGAATGTATCACTCCTTAACACCGGCAAGGAAACACCAGCAAAGCAGGAAGAGGATCGGCCATAGAAATCGCTTTTGCAAGTCCGATGCTAGCAAGAAGCGCAAAATGGTGTGTATCCACCGTACACACGCACACGTACTGTACACCACCAGGCAATCCTATGCACAATCGGCACACAACCACAAAGCATAAGGCTGCCAACTAATACGGGCTGGGCCCAAGCAACGCTGGACGAGCAGGCCCTCCACTTGATGATGAACGGCACGCAGATACGAGCTAGTGTGGACGCGGATGAGTACGCCAACAACGTGGCAGTTCGTGCGATGCCGTAATGCTAAGAATAAAAAGAGGAAGCACATGGCGAAGGCCAGTCCATTGGGAGCGCATACGAGCGAAACGTCGGCTTAAGCGCAACCATGCTTTCCCCAAATGCTCGAAGAGTTTCGAGCAAAGAGAGGCGTGCTGGCAAAGGCGATAAAAATTAGCAAAAACTTATACTGGAACAGCCGTTTGGCACAGCGTACAAGTTAGTCATGGCGAAACTACGCAGCCGCCCAATGCCTGTAGACCCTGACCAGCTTAAGTCAATAGTTGCCACTCTGTTCGCGGAGCAGCCACCAACCCTGATTTCAGCAATTGTACCCAGAGCGCCAGCCCACCTTACTGGAGCATCTGAAGTCAGACAGATACACACGGACAAGGCACCGGGACCGGATGGGGTCCCCTGACGGGTGGTTAAACTGTTAGTAGATACACACACATCAATCTTTGCAGACCTGTTCAATGTCTGCATAACACATCGGGTGTTCCCGAGGAGATGGAAGTTACAAAGGCTGGTCCTGCTCCCCAAAGAAGAGAAGGCAGCGGAGGATCACTTTGTATGCTGGACGCAAGAAGTACTGGCTAATAACAACGCTCGACGTCCGAAATGCCTTCAGCTCGGCTAACTGGCATGCGATCGTATATGCACTGCACCAGCTGGGTAACTCGGAATGCCCAGATCGAGGTCTGCTTTTTGACACACAAAATCACAGGTGGCGTACCTGGATCGGTGCTGGGTACAATGGTTCGGAACGTCATGTACGACGCCGTGGAGGCACCGCAAGGCACACGAATTGTGGGGCTTGCAGACGACATCGGCATCGTAACAGTGGCAAAGAAGAAACATAACACGGAGTCCAAATTCAACACCACCATTCGGCACGTCGAGCAGTGCCTTTCTCTTGCAGCCCACAAGACGCAAGGCGCATCATCCCTGAATTGCAATCTTGGGTGAGCAGAAAATACGGCCAAACTGACTTCTACATGACGCAACTTTTGACCGGACATGGGTGTTTTAAAACCTATCTGTATAGGTTTAAACACGAGACTGACCCGTATTGCACACACTGTGCGCGGACTATAGAATACGCCGAACACATATTTTTTGTCTGTCCTCGTTTTTCTGCAGAACATTGGGAGGCCAGTCACTGACTTGATGGATATCCTACTTAGCTCGCAAAACAATTGGGTTGCAGCATATGTGCAGAGATCATAAAATCCTTGCGTCGCGCTAAAAGAGAGCGCAACTTGAATCCAAACAAGACTCTAGATGCGACTATCATGCCATTCTTCCCCTCGTGAAGTAATACCTATCGGCTATGTACCTTGAGAGGGAAAAGGAGAGTAGGGGTTAAAAATAAAAAAAAGAAAGAAAAAAAGACGCACACACACAAGCGACAGCGCAAGAGGCATTTTAAGTGGTGGCTGTGCTGCTTCTTCGCCCCTGCGCTGCAGCACTGAATCTTCTTTCGTTCATAACTTCCGTGTTTATTATCTGAACGAATTAAAAATGGGGCAGTAGATTAAAAGTCACCAAAGTATTGTACATGCCAAGTCCCAAAGCTATATCTTTAAAATTGTTGGTATACAAATTTTTTTTCGAATTGCGGGGGAACGGACGGTGATATCTGAAATTAGAAACAAACTTGATCTGCGTATGGTATACAGGAACCTACATTCCAAATTTGGTGTCTCTAGCTCTCATAGTTGCTGAGATTGACGCGTTCATACGGACAGACGGACATGACCAAATCGAAATCTTTTTTTGATACTGTTCAAGAATATATATACTTTATAGGATCGGAGATGTTTCCTTCTGGGGTTACATACACTTGCACCTTTTTACCCATTTTATGGGTACAGGGAGTAAATATTAATTTATACAGCCAATAAAAAGATGTAAGACAGTTTTGTTACAACAGTTGAAGAATTTGAAATTATAATGAATAACTGATGAAGTTGAATTTGAAAATGATTGTTTAGAACTTTTTCCTTCCTGCGTCATGGGGTCTTAATTTGTATTTGAAATAGCTGCCACATGATGATCTGCAAACATATTTATGTGCAGATCATGGTCGGGTCGAGTGCAGAAGGTGTGAGTCGCCCTCCATCCTAGACCACATCACCGTCGTTAACTCTCAGTAACTTGGATTTCATCCTCTTCTTCCCTCTAGTTTTCCCTCTCTATTCTTTTTTTGTTTTAGATACACCGTGCAAGGATTTTGGAAACTTGCATATAATCAGCAAGTGACCTGGTGGCTGGTGACTGGCTTAGCCGATAATCAATAGGGCTTTTAGGGACTCTATACAAAGGTCTAGCTAGTGTGAAGTTGTGGCAGCAGCAAAACACCCCCCCCCCCCCCCCCCCCTCCCACCATTAGTTAATGGGTCCCGCTCCGCTGCTTACACTCCTGCGTGGAAGAGTATCTACGAGCACGGATATCGCTGCTAGTGGCGATATTATTGGAACATAGTTTTTAAGGCGACAGCGAGCATCGTCTACTTCCATGTGTGTGCGTGTGCGTACCCCCGACAGTAATCGTGTAGGATCCTTGCAAGATTGTTCCAATTTAGTACAACACAAAGTATCAGATATGATATAAAAATGGGGTGCCAAGTTTGATGGAACATCACAGGATTTGTCCGTTGAAGAATTTCTGTATCGCATAAAATAGACAACTCAGGAAAACCTCCAGGGCGATTTTGAGATGTTAGGTAGAAATGTTCATTTGTTGTTGATTGGAAAGGCCAGAGATCGGTACTGTCGTTACCATAAAAAGGCCGAAACACGAACCTGGTCTGAGTTCTGCGTTGCCATACGAGTCCAGTATAAGGAGATTCGTTCCAACAATATAATTCGCCAAGCAGATTCGGACCCGCAAATAAGAGTCTTGAGAGTCTTTTGAATCTTTTTCTGAAGGAATTTGTCAGCTGATGGATGGGATACCTGCACGCCTAGCAGTGGATGAACTGGTAGAAATTATCCAAACCAATTTGCTACCCGAGATTAAGGATTAGTTGTTGTTCGAGAATATGTATTGCATTACTCATTAAAGATGTTGGTTCAAAAAAGGGTAAACTTCCTAAGAAAAATTTGAAAAATTAAACCGTTTTCAACAAAGCCCAAAGAAGCCACTGGTTAATGTGTATACGCAATAGAGCCAGATAACGATCAATGCTCGGAAGCAGAAGTAGTCAAAGAGATAGCAGCACTCGACTTTCTAAGATGACTTGTTGGAATTGTGAGGAAAAACGTAACATGTGGGAAGATTGTTTCGCAGAAAGGCGAGTGTTCTGTTCTAGTTGTGGTACTGCGAGTGTGTAAAAGCCGCAATGCTAAACTGGTCAACGTCGTTCGGGAAAGCGGGAGGCAGCCTCCAGAAACAGGACGCCCCCAAAATAGATGTTCCTTTGGAAGAGTCAGATACTTCGATTTAAGCCATATCATGAGAAGCTAAGAAAATATTTAGATATAAGAGAAAAAATCCTTACAAGAGATCATGCTCCGAGTCACCGAAATACGCGCCGGAGACGCAAACACCTAGAGGATACAAGGAAAAAGAAGAAATTATTGGTTGCTACAGTCATCCAAAATGAAAATGACATGCGTGGCTATGCGAAGGTATCTTTTTAGACAAAGAAGAGTGTTAAGGCGCAGCTTACTCATTAAGTAAAATTAAATATTTAGAATAATTCAAATAAAAGAACAAACTCTTTGTACAACCCACGCGGTTCATTTAATACCATACCTAATTGTAACAATTGTCACTTGCTGACATATGAGGAGACGCCACTTGAAAGGGTCACTCTGCGTGGGTCTGCAGCCAACCCAACGCAAGGGATCATGGCATTTTCTAGGAATTACAAACGGCCGACCGGTAGGGGAAAAGGCATACAAGCAAAGATGCACATGGTATGTACCAAAAGCATGTGTGTAAAATAAGAGCAGCTGCCTACCTATCTCCTTTCCTCAAGGAGGCGATATGTAATTCCTTAGTACATAGGTAGACTAAGCAAATGTAAAAATGTACCTTTTCTAAGCATGTAAAAGATACATAGGCCAGGGTATATAAACCCTAGCTTGTTCAAATAAAAATTAGTCTCAAACTGAACCCTACCCGCGGTAATTCTATTTGTTGGCTCTAGGGAAATATCCTCCGCTGCCTAACTAGTTCAAGTGCTAGTTACGGCGACAAAACCGAATTCAGTTGATGTGCTGAAATTCAAACTCGAAATATCTTTAGATACATTTTTAATCTTTGGACAAACATTTTGGTGACTCTGAAATATCTGAAGTTGTCAACAAGGCGACAAAGGATTCCTCATCGTGTCCAGATCCGATCCTGAACCAAAGTGTCAACCTCAGCATCGGAAAGACACAGAGCCCGCTGACACAATACAGTTGGTACTGTATCCTCTCCTGAAGTCGTCAACCAGGCGACACCTCCGTATAACAACAACGGCATTTACCACAGCTGGTGCCGCTTGCAGTCATCACTCAAGACCAGAAAATACACAACAATAGATTTGGCATTGCGCTCACTCTGAAGTTGTCAACTTAGCGACATCTCAGCATTCTCCGATCGACCGTCGTGGGATCAATCTCCGACTCTTCATTTTCAGACTACCCTAACCTGGCTTCAGTTGATAATCTATAATCAACTTCGAAGTGTGCTGTCGTCACCTAGACTTTTAACCAATTCAGATTCTCGACGTCCACCAAGCGACTAAGGCGAGACTCAACTCAAAAAATTACATCAGGGAATGCAAATGTGGAGGAGCTGTTAATAGCTCAGGAGGAAATCAGCCAAGAGATATCAAGGCTTATTTCCAACTACAAAAAGGATTCAGCTGAGAGAAAGTCCCAGGCCGGTTATCACAGGATAAAGGCTTACGCTCTCACTGGGAAATGGAACGAAATCAAAAGAATGAAAACAGAACCAAGGAAGAGATTTGGAAAGAATATATCGACTTCATGATGGAAAATGAAAAGTTGGGACACATGAAACAAGTACCTCGCGAGCTCCTTCATTCAAGGAACTACTTCATTCCTCATCATTGTGTGCTGAAGCCAGATAGCAGCACCACAAAACTAAGAGTGGTTTTCGACGCATCATGCAAGACACCGTCGGGAAAGTCCCTGAACGACATATTGCAAGTTGGACCAACTGTGCAAAGCGATCTGATGGCAATACTACTACGATTCAGAACGCATAAGTATGTCTTAACGGCCGACATAGAAAAAATGTATCGACAAATATGGATAAATCCGGAAAATCAATTCCATCAGATGATAGTTTGGAGATATAATCCCAACGAGGAATTAAGGTATTACCGCCTTAAAACTGTCACATATGGCACAGCATCCGCTCCATTTCTCGCAAACAAAAGTTTAGATCACCTTGCCAAATTAAACGTCAACAAGCTATCACTAGGATCAGCAGTATTAAAGAATGATTTCTATGTGGACGATTGCCTGAAGGGAGCAGACACAACACATGAAGCAGTTCTAATTCAGGAGGAGCTAAACAAAATACTGCTTCCCTCAGGATTTAAGCTGCGAAAATGGTGCTCAAATAATGAGCAAATCATAAAGGGAATTCCAAAGGAAAACACTGTCAATGATGTTCATCTGGGTGAAGCACTGGACCACCACTGTGTAAAAACTCTGGGTCTTATATGGATGCCCAAAAAGGACCAGCTCCGTGGAAGAACCCAAGGCAGCAAAACAACACAAATTACCAAGCGAGTTGTGTGCTCCGAGTTAGCGCAAATATTCGACCCATTAGGCTTATTTGCACCTGTCGTTGTACGAGCAAAGATATTTATGCAACATCTATGGGAAGAAAAATATGACTGGAATGAAAAGTTGCCTACACATTTGTGCAATGAATGGCAGGCCTACAGAGAAGACATCCAAGAGCTGAATGAAATGCAGATTCCAAGGCACATGTACGATGGAAAAACACCATCAAGCAAGGAGTTACACACATTTGTGGATGCATCTGAAAAGGCGTACGGAGCTGCAGTTTATATACGTGCCACGTATAAAAACAAGCAAACATCTGTTCGACTACTGTGCTCAAAATCGCGAGTTGCACCAATGGGAAAACAGTCGTTGCCTCGTTTAGAACTCTGCTCTGCAGTACTTGGCGCAGAACTCACTGAACGTGTTCGAAAGGATCTTCGGTTAACCCCCGAAACAGTGAAGGGATACTTCTGGACAGATTCCACGGTAGTACTAGCATGGATAAGAGCATCAGCTTCAACATATCATACATTCGTGGCCAACCGCATTGCCAAAATTCAAGCATCCTCAAGGTCATCACAATGGAGCCACGTCTCATCCACAAATAATGCGGCTGATGTACTTTCCAGAGGAAAAGAAAACTATCCAACGACAGCAAATGGCTTTATGGACCACTATTCCTGAGATGGTTCACTTCTCCAACAATCCCGCCCAGTTATCTGGAACGAAAGACAAAACATGTCAGCATTGCAATCGCTCCATCAACACTAGGAAAGACCTAGAAAATTGCAAGCATATAAACGCCTTCCACAAATTGCAGCGAATCGTAGCCTATATGTTGCGATTCTGTTATAAGGAAAGGAGAAGCTCAACCACAACTCTATGTGTAAACGAATTGGGCGACGCACGAACAATAATCTTACGAACGATACAACAAATAGAATTTTCGGATGATCTAAGAAATCTTCGTCGTCACAACATGGTAGACAAAAAAAAAGCTCTATCAGCTCGTTGACACCACAACTAGAGAACAGTGGCCTCATTCGCGTTGGAGGCAGGCTCGAGCATTCGGAACTATCTTATGATGCCAAACATCCGATCTTGTTGCCATACAATGATCCGATTGTTAAAATGTTACTAAGAAAGCTACATGAAGATTACATGCATTGCGGCGCTCAAGCACTAAGAGCCATCGCAAGGCAGCAGTTTTGGATCTTAAAACACAAGATCATGGCCAGAAACATTATTCATAGCTGTGTAAAGTGTACCAGAGCCAAACCCAAGCTACTTCAGCAAATTATGGGCAATTTACCTGCTGATCGAGTCATACAGACTCGCTCATTCTTCAGCACTGGCGTAGACTACTGCGGACCTTTGTGGTTCCACCGCAAGATTCGCGGAAAAATGCCTGCTAAGGCATACATAGCAGTATTCTGTTGCTTCACCACAAAGGCGGTACATCTGGAGTTAGTAAGCGATCTAACTACAGATGCATTTCTGGCAGCCCTTCGCCGTCGTGGAAAGTGTCAAATAATTGTGACAATGCAACGAATTTCATTGGCGCCAATAACCAACTGAAGGAACTGGAAAAGGCAATAAAGATAAAGCTGCTACAGAGATTATGGAACATTGCAACAAAAGGCAGGTAAACTTTAGATTCATACCTCCTCGAGCGCCATCCTTTGGCGGCCTGTGGGAGAAAGCAGTAAAATCAGCGAAAAAACTGCTGATCCACAACACAAAAACGGCATCAGTTACGTTCGAAGAACTGAATACAGTCTTCACTGAAATTGAAGCCATTCTCAATTCTCGATCAATCACTCCAATGACAAATGATCCAACGGATGCAGCAGCACTCACGCCTGGGCACTTTTTAATTGGAGAACCATTAACTGCCCCTCCCGATGTAAACATTGATCAAGGTGGGAAAACCCTGGTTAAGCGCTGGAAGCTTGTCTCCAGGATCAAACACTCGTTCTGGAAACAATAGTCCCAGGAATACTTGCAAGAACTACAGTATCGTCAGAAGTGGAAAACTTCAGCACCAAATGTTAAGGAAGGGTTACTGGTGCTAATATAGGATGATAATATTCCAGTGATGAAGTGGCCTATGGGACGGTTCATAAAAACAAATCACTTGCTATTTCGGTGAGACGACTTCAGCTCCAAACCAACGCTTGAATGTTTGAATTGGTGCAACGCCAAAAAATGTATGTCAACTGCTTCAAAGGAGACCATATGGCAAAGGCATGCCCAAGCCGCTTCAAGTGCTTCAAATGCGACAATAGGCACAACACTCTGCTGCACTTGGAAAATGGACCCAAGGAACAGCTACAAACTCAAATTGTAGCATCTACAAATGCTCAAAACATTAATCTCCTTGCCACAGCAAAAGTAGCAGTCCAAGGAAACAACGGGCAACAAGCCACGTTCAAGGCTCTACTAGATTCTGGATCACAAATCAACGTGATCTCAGAAAGGCTGCCATCCTTGCTGTCCCTAAAACGACACGATACCACACTGCGAATTGAAGGTATCGGTGGACAGCCCAAAACAAGCAATGCGCGAGTCAGTTAGTGAAATCGCTGCACAATGATTATACAATGCGACTCGAAGCCTTCATATAACCACACATAATCACCGATCAACCATCCCAAGCCATAAATAAGTCAAGCCGAACGTACCTGACAACATGCCTTTGGCGGATCAACAATTTAACAAGCCCACAACATAAAATACCCTCTGGTCCAATTATGCAAGAAATCGAGTTGGGATGGGTTGTGGCCGGAAAAATAAAGGGTTCGAATAAGTCAGCAGCCATTTGTGCAGTTGCATCAGGAGATGAAACGAATGCCATAATGGAACGCGACAAATATTAGTAAAACTAATCTAAGATTATTTTTGGCATTAATCCAAAAAAAACCCTTTTCTTAGTTTATTATAATTTCCACTAAAATTTTCATATTTCCAAGTGTGGAATTATGTTTTTTATTTAGTTCCCGAGGCATTAAAAGTCGCCACAGATCAAGGAAATCATCCCCCAAAATATTGATCTGCTTGCAACAGATAGACTTGGAAAGTGGGCTTTGCTTAATTGCATTATTCGTTGAATTGGTTTTCAAATGCCAAATTATTTTGGAAAATCTACCTCGCGTCGCCACGGGCGGGAAATGGAGGTCAAGGACAAATGAGTAGGATTATTTGTTTAGTTAGATCGGGTTCAAAGACATTTCATAGCGCTACAAAAAAACATTAGTCACGTGGCTCAACTATATAGTTTCCTACCCCCACGGGAGGGAAAACTGTGATACGTTAGTTTTGTGTATTTCTTACGGTTGACGAAAGTAGTCAAATTAACATAATTGCAGACCTAGAACAAGGTATCCAGACAATAAAGGACGAAAAACAAAGAGACACTGCTAGAGGAAACCTAGCATCCAGATTAAACAATTTTAAACATAACAGAAGGAACAATCAAAAGGACAAGTTTATACTAAATATTGCAAAAATGACGAAGAAAGTTGTCAAAGAACACCAAGACAAAGTCATTATCACACAAGCAGATAAAGGTAATAAGACAGTGGTTATGTACAAGAAAGACTATCATGACAAGATGTTAAGACTATTAAATGACAAAACAACGTATAGAGCAATGAGAAAAGACCCAACACAACAACTGATAAAAAAGAACAATACAATTACTAACGACCTTCATAAACAGAATCATATTGACTGGCGACTTAAATCAAAATTGTACTGCTCAGGAGGGCACGCACCAAGGATATACGGACTACCAAAGATACATAAGGATGACACCCCACTTAAACCGATAGCAGCCTCCACAAACGTGCCATGCTAAAAACTGACAAAACATATAGGGGAACTACTCAAAAATATTACTTCGAAAAAATACAACATCCACAGTGCAATACAACTCAAAAGCCAATTAGAAAACACCACAATAGACGATGATGAGATTCTAGTGTCTTTTGATGTAGTATCATTGTTCACAAATATACCGATAAATCTAGCTATACTAAATATAATGGAACGATGGACTGAAATAACGCAATACACAAATATACCTAAGCCAAAATTTAAGGAAATTCTTGACTTTATACTTATTGACAATAATTACTTATCATACAATGACGTCTTATATAACCAAATATTTGACATGCCAATGGCCAACCCAATATCACCAACAATAGCCAATATAGTACTGGACAAAATTCTTGACAATGCCACAGACGAACTGAAAAAGAAGAATGTTCGGTTCAGCGCCTCACCAGGCAGCGCAGCTAAGGCGTTGGCAGCACAAACAAAATGTAGTTTCGAACAAACGCACTCATTACGCTCATTTGTAGCTTACTGTTTTGTCGCCCGCGCTGGACCCTTTTGGTTCAGCTGCAGCCGATCTTGAATTCGGCTCTCAGTGTGAAATTATCTATCATATCGAATTGTTCGTCTCGGAATCAAAATTGTAACAAGCGGCAAGTACGTTGGCCTGTCGCTTGACTTACATAAAACAACCTTTTGTGCAACAAACATTATTAAACATTTGCCAATAAACCCCAAATTGTATTTGCTTTAAACAGAAGCAGTGTTCGTGCGTTTTGTTTTGCATTTGGTGGTTCAAACAATTGGATTAATTGCTGACTATTTTGAGTCAGAAGTGCTAGTGAAAGGGTTCACTCTAGCCGCGAAATAATTTGACAATTGGATTAATTTGCTGACTATTTGAGTCAGAGGTGCTAGTGAAAAAGCTCACCCTAGCCGCAACATAATTTGGTGACCCCGACGTGAATTAATAATTTGTTAATAATTATTTAAAACAATTACTCTTGCTTGTTAGCAAAGTGCGCGCATAGTTGCATACATACATACATATGCACATTTACCGTTGGTGCGCGTTTTATACAAACAAGTACAGTGTCCGTTTCTTCTCGCTTACTCAGTTTTCGGTTTTGAGTGTGCGCAAAGAATAACGGAACTATGGCAGACGAAGAAAACGCGAACAATGCCGGTACGGCAAACAGGGTGACATTTCTTAAGCGCAAGGTCAATGCGCTATTTGAACGTGCAAAGTCCATGGAAATTGAACTTAGTGATGCCAAAATCAATGCAATGAATAATATTGAATTAGAAGTGCGTTTAAACTTGATTTCGAATATTAAGACGGCATTTAGAAGCGCGCATGACTCTCTCGAAGAACTAGACTATAACGAAATCGGTAGCAAATTGCGAAGTGATTTTGACGAGTTCGTGATAACGGTCGAAGTTCGTGCTCGGTATCATATTCAGAAACGGCAAACTGAACATCCGACTTGTTCCACGTTTCGCCACGATGACTCATTGGACCGGCCAACCGTGTTTGTGGCAAATCGATCCCGCATCCCCGAACTAAAACTGCCAACATTTTCGGGTGGTTACACGGAGTTTGCTGATTTTTCGTCAATGTTTAAAACTATCATCGACAAGGATCCGGATTTGTCAAGTATCGAGAAACTCCAACACCTGCGATCCTGTGTGCAAGGTCCAGCTTTGGATGCTATAAGGGCGTTGGAGATTTCTGCGGAAAATTATTCCGTGGCTTTGGATTTGCTTAATAAGCGTTTTAGTAACAAGCGTCTTGTTTTTCAGGCACACGTCTGCGAGATTCTGGGGCTTGAGAGAGTAGAAACGTCGTCCGCAACTAAGCTGCGTCAATTTTCGGATAGCCTGAATGCGCACTTGCGGGCTTTGCAGGCAATGGGAAGTGCAGAGCAAATAGCTGGATGCATGCTAATTTACATGCTTCTTAAAAAAATGGACAGCGCAACGCAATCTAAATGGGAGGAGCATGTATCAATGGCCGAGATACCATCGATTGCCGAATTTACAGCGTTCTTGGATGCTCGATGCCAGCGAATGGAAAATATGGAACATGCCACGGCAACCTACTCGCCTGGCAAGCAGGTTGGAAAGAGCAACAAAATTAACAACAGTAGAAGTACATTTGTAGCAACTAACTCTTGTAATTCCGTTTGTGGATTTTGTGGCAAGCAAGAGCATGCTATATATTCATGCACACTTTTTGGCAACCTGTCATCTTTGTTTCGGTTCAAGGAGGCAAAGAAGCTTGACTTATGCCTGAATTGCTTGAAAAAAGGTCATCAGGTGCGTGCCTGTAAATCGAGTGGGTGTCGCACCTGTGGTATGAAGCATCATACATTGCTTCACTTCAATACGCCAATTTCGTCAGCGCAACCTGGTGCATTGCATTTGTCTCAATCTGCGGCGCAATCACCCCCCCAAGCAAGTTCATCTCCATCTAGCTCTCTCATTGCCCAGAATCTCAACAATGACGTCACGCTCTTAGCAACCGCAGTTATTTTGATTAGGAATCATGCTGGATCCCTAATACCGTGTCGCGCGCTATTGGACTCAGGATCGCAGATCCATCTAGTTACGTCTAGTTTCGCACAACGCCTGCAGGTGAAAAGACTAAGTCAACGGCTTCCGTATCGGGTCTTGGCGATACCAGCGTTGCATCTGAGGGCTACACCGTCAGTCTGAATGTGCATTCTCAGGCATTGGACTATGAAACGAACATCGTCGCCGTAGTCGCTCCGAGAATAACTGATCATCAACCGAGTTTTTCTGTTGATATTGCAGATTGGAGGATTCCCGATAATATACGGTTAGCGGATCCAGCATTTTTCAGGCCTCAACGCATTGATCTCCTTATAGGAGCAAGCCTATTTTTGGCCTTCTCTCAGTCGGCCAAGTCGAGCTGGCGCCAGGATTACCATTGTTGCAAAAACTCGTTTTGGTTGGGTGGTATCGGGAGGAGGGCATCAATCGCGCAGAACAGCATTGGTTTCAACACATTCCACAGCGACTATTGAGGAGGATTCGCACGACAAAATCGCGGTGTCGCTGAAACGGTGTCTGGGAGATCGAATGTTGCGGCTTGGCATCAGACAAAGTTAAGCAGGAAGATGTTGACTGCGAAGATCACTTCAGGAATCATTTTTCTCGCCTGCCATCTGGGGAATTTTCAGTGAAGCTGCCCTGAAGCGAAACTTGGATGTATTGGGGGACTCATACACGCAAGCGTTTCGTCGTTTTGTCAATTTGGAGAGAAGGCTGGAGCGTCATCCGCAGCTTAAAGCGCAGTACTCTGCATTTATAAAGGAATATCGAGATTTGGCTCACATGTCGTTAGTGGGGCCCGAATCAACTCCTTTATGCAGATGTTATTTGCCTCATCATTGTGTCCTGAAGGAGGACAGCACTACTACCAAGCTTCGAGTCGTATTCGATGGCTCAGCAGCAACATCTTCAGGATTTTCGCTTAATGATGTCCTCATGAAAGGACCCATCATCCAAGCGAAACTGTTGCATACCTTGCTACGGTTCCGAACGTTTCGTGTCGCATGGCCAGCGACATCAATTCCAAAGGCGCCATTTTTAGAGCTTCGGAAGCGGGTTCTGATTGCAGTTTGCCCCTTTGTCGACATTACAGAAGTACATAAATATGCAAACTCCTTCTACAAATTGCAACGCATGTTTGGATTTATGTTCAAGTTTCAGAAGGGAATTAAATCTGTTGGATTAACAGTAGCTGACATAGCTGGAGGCAACCGGATGCTTATTCGTTCAATGCAGCAAGCGCATTTGTGGTCGGACTACAAGCATATCAAGGAGAACGGGCGTGCGTCTTCGTCTAGCTCTATTTCATCACTTGATCCCTTTGTTGATAAATTTGGAATTTTGCGCGTTGGTGGTAGGCTGAGGAATTCATCCCTTGACTTTTGCGCTCGCCATCCTATCATACTCCCTAAGGGTCATCCTGTCACTAAGGCGATGATTATATACTTCCATGAGAGAAATTTGCACGCTGGACCACGAGCGTTGTTGGCAATTATTCGGCATCAGTATTGGCCTATTGGTGGTCGGAGAACTGTTTTGAGCGTCGTCAACAAATGTATCAGATGTTTCAGAGCAAGGCCTCGATTGCTTCAGCACAGTGGACGGACGCGGAAAGTGGATGACTCGGCGTATACTTTCATAATCACCGGAGTAGATTTTTGTGGTCCATTTTATTATAAAGCGAAGTTGCACCAGGCCACCAATCAAATGCTATATCTCCGTATTCATTTGCTTTGCGACTAAGGCCGTGCACTTAGAATTGTCAGGATTTGTCGACATCAGCGTTCCTTAGCGCTCTTCAGCGTTTTATTTGCACCAGGTGTCGCCCGAAGGAAATCTGTCGGACAATGCAACAACTGCTATGCGCCAAGAATGAACTGCAGCAGCAACGTTATTTATGGGCGACAAGCAATGTACGCACACTTGTTTGTCATATCACTGCAATCATCTAATTCACGCGTAACCATTACGGCCAGTTACAGACATCAGATGATCTTGATGTTTGACGCAGCTCATTTTCGGGTACAACACCGCCCAAGTCGCTTGCTGTCCAGATATCATGTTCAGCTTCAATACGCCTCGATCGTTGGCAAGCGCTGTTCTTCAGCATACTTCGCAGATCACGTGGCGGTATGACCGCCTGAGGATCTAAGTGGAATCTGATCAAGCTGAACGTGTCGGCGACGTTGTTCTCGTGACGGATCTTCCCCTCTCAGTTGGCCCCTGGCGAGTAAAAGCTGACGTCGGGTCGTGATGGCGTAGCCTGAGTCGCGGAACTGAAGGCTGCCACTGGAATCGCAACTAGAGCTATTGCAAAGCTGTGTTCGCTACCAAAGAGGGACGTTGAGACTCGGGTCCTCCAGCAGGGGAGTATGTTCGGTTCAGCGCCTCACCAGGCAGCGCAGCTAGCGTTGGCAGCACAAGCAAAATGTAGTTTCGGACAAACGCACTCATTACGCTCATTTGTAGCTTACTGTTTTGTCGCCCGCGCTGGACCTTTTGGTTCAGCTGCAGCCGATCTTGAATTCGGCTCTCAGTGTGAAATTATCTCTCATATCGAATTGTTCGTCTCGGAATAAAATTGCAACAAGCGGCAAGTACGTTGGCCTGTCGCTTGACTTACATCATGCACCTAAATTTGAGCATTAGCAAACATTTGCCAATGACAATTCTTTTTGCTTAACGAAGCTGTCGTGCGTTTTTTTTGCATTTGGTGGTTCAGACAATTGCATTAATTGCTGACTATTTTGAGTCAGAAGTGCTAGTGAAAGGGTTCACTCGCCGTAATAATTTGACAATTGGATTAATTTGCTGACTATTTGAGTCGAAGGTGCTAGTGAAAAAGCTCACCCTAGCCGCAACAAAGAATATACATATAAAACATATATCAAAATATGTGACGACATATTATGTGATTATAATAGAAAAGGATGCACAAATTATTTTGGACACACTAAATCGTCAACACAAAAGGTACAATTCACGATCAAAGGAAAATAACAACAAAAGTGCATATTTAGACATGGAACTGGAGAATAACAGAGCAGGATTGTATTCAAATGGTACACAAAAGTGATTGCATCAGGTCGTATAATGAACTTTAATTCTAACCAGCCGATAAGTCAAAAAGTAAATACAGCGAAAAACATTATACACAAAGCATATACGATTATGTCGAATACACAGACCGAATATGTAGGGAATCTTAATAAAATAGCATTATTTTTAAAAAACTTCCGCGAAAAACTTATAGACAATTTAATAACAAACGCGACAACCCAAAATAAGAAAATAAAAAAAATAAAAATTCCAGACGCGCATTCCAAACACCTAATGTACGCGTACAAGGCACATACAAACACAAGAAATTTGTTTACGAACACGAAAGACAAAATACAAAAAGACAAACAACAACACGTCATATATGAGATCAAGTGCAATGGAAAAGAAGGTGAAAGATGCAACGGACTATATATAGGAACAACAAAACGCGCGCTAGGCACAAGAATTGCAGAACATAAGGAGACGCAAGCGAAGGAAAATGACAACAGCACTTGCGCAGCATATTACAACAGCAGGACACACAGCTGATTTCGACAACACCAAAATATTAGACATTGAGAGAAGAGAACGAACAAGACTAACGCTAGAGAGCCTACGAATACAACAACAAGGGAGAACACTGTAAACCACAAAGAAGACATTGAGAAGACAAACTTTATTTACGCTGCAGCAATATCAGTTGACAATTCAAAACTTGACGAGCAAAGACGGTAGAAATAAAACGACGATGGATAAACATAAACAAAAGTGCAATTTAGACGTAGGAACAATGACGACACTGTAGGAAATACTACAATAAGTTTAATGTATGTATTTTAATGTAAATCGAAATGTTTGTTAAAATCTTTATATGTCTAATGTCTTTTATATGCATGTAAAACCAGACTCTCTGAGGAAGGCGTAATAAACGCCGAAACGCGTAGGAGGAGAATTTTAATAAAGAATGCAATATTATTATTAAAATGAACTACATCGGCCTTATCAACTCGCTTTAGGATACACAAATGCATTTTAATCTTGATATTTCGCCGGGCAACGCTGGCGTTTTACCGGCTAGTCCTGTATACAAAAATTTAAATTAATTTTTTTTCTTTTGAAAAATGTTTAGTTTTTTATTAGTTATTAAACAATGTCATTTACAAAGCTAAAAAAATATTTGGTACATTTTAGGAACAACTTTAACAAAAAATCGATGTTTGTACTGCGAAATTCAATTAATGGCAGCTTGAGAAAAGTTAGAAAAATAGTGGTTACATTAGTGGACTTACATTCATTTAATGGGTACTAATAATGAGTCCAACCACCTGCCTTGGAAAAGATTCTATTCGGCATTGATTTTACATCCTTTTGAAACTCAGATTGAGGAATTTCAGCCCATTCTTTGGTGACAGCAGTCCGCAACTCCTCCAACGTCTGGTATTTTCTTCCATCGGCGTACACACGTATAGCAAGATTTCCCCACATGTTTTCGATGGGATTCAAATCCGGCGAACGAGCTGGCCACTCCAAAAGTCCGTTTTCCCTTTCTTGAAACCATTGTCAGCTAGCCGTGACACATGAATAGGTGAATTATCCTGCTGGAAAATTGGACTTGTGTCCGGCTGCTGCTCCAAAAAGCTTACTAAGACTTCATCTAGCATGTTCATATAGTCTTCTGATTTCATTCTTCCAGAAATCTTGCAAATGGGAGTCCTATTGTAAAAGGTTAAACCAGTCCAAAAAATCAACGAGCCACCTCCACAATTTATATTTGTTGAAAAACGCTCAGTTCCTTCTAAATCTTTGTGTGTGCTAAAACTTATAAATATAGACAGCACAAAGAAAATAAAAACCCGAAAAAGTGACTTAAACAAGCAAAACCAATTTAGAACAAGTAAGGATGCTATAGTTGAGTATACCCAACTACAAAACTCCCTGTACCCAGGTCAAAAAATTCCGATCGCATCTTCGTACACTAACACATGCGCAAAGACGCACACGCACGAGCGACAGCGCAAGCGAAGCATTTTGAGTGGTGGCTGTGCTTCTTCTTCCCCTCGCTGCAGCACTGAATCTTCTTTCGTGAATAACTTCCGTGTTTATTATCCGATCGACTTGAAATTTGGACAGTAGATTAAGAGTGACTAAAGTATTGGACATACCAAATCTTAAAGCTATATCTTGAAAATTGTTACTGTAAAACGGTTTTTATCGAATAGCTGGGGAATGAGGAGGGGAACATCTCAAATCTAAAATAAACTTGACCTGCTCCCGCTATACACGAACTTACATTCAAAATTTGGGGTCTCTAGCTCTTATAGTTGCTGAGATCCTTGCGTTCATACATACGGACGGACAGAAGGAGAGACGGACATGGCCAAATCGAAATCTCTTTTGATACTGATCAAGAATATATACACTTTATAGGGTCGGAGGTGTCTTCTTCTGCGTGTTACATACATTTGCACTGAATTAGTACCCCCATTTTACCCATTTTATGGGTACAGGGAGTTAAAAGGAAGTAATTTAACCCTCTAACACGAGAGTGTCTTTAGACACTTATTATAATATTCACAATAGTGAGAAAATTAGGAGCTTTTACATCGTTTGAATATCTTTTGACTGTTAGTAACAAACACACCAAATTATGTTTAGAGGCTTTGAAAGCTATTAGAAGCTTTTAACGGTACTTTTTATTTTCATGTTCATGTGTTATTTTGCGCATGAAATTTGGCCTGCTGCATGTAGTATTTTGTTGTGCTAATAAAAGTAAATGTATAAAACTATCCAGCTCATAATTTCTTTCGTGTAAGGTATGTTAATTTACTATTATAATCAAGTTTCAGATATGCAAATATATAAAATATTCAAGTTGTAGCAGAGAAATAGTGATAAGTGCCTTGAGACACTTATGGGGCTCCAAGTGACATTTTGTTGCCAGCAGCTGTTTCACAACTTCCTGCAATTTTCGTGTTGGTTTTGCTTACTGCTTGATTTTTCTAAATAGACATTTAAAAATAGAAGAAATGGCGTTGCAAGTTGTCCGACTTGAATGATGAACAGTTGCTGGAAATGTTTGAGTTAGTTCCGTCGGATGAGGAAGTTTCAAATCCATCCATTCAAATAACGAAGAGGACGACGACTTTAAGTGGTAGATGCTCTAACCACTGCATTGGAGGATGCGGATGATGATGTTGGAAATGTGCAAAATTTAGTACAGTATTTTGAGCCTACCCGGAAAACCGTAAAAAGGCCTCGATCGCCATTGCCAATCATTGAAGACTCAGCATGCATATCTTCGCCATCTTCTGGTGGTTTCAATGGCATTGGTAAGCAAACAAAATTGCGATATCGTATGCAAGTGACTAATTTATTTATGTATAGGTATTGAATCAATAACAAAGAAGCCGAGCACGATTGTGTTGCGACAGCAATCTATGCAGTTGCATGCCAATAAAATAGCCTTTCGAGGAGATTCTTCGCTGCTAGCTGGAATAATGGAGCTCAAAACTCCATTATAGCTATTTTGCTATTTTTTCAAATCAGAAATCATGAATACGATCGGCGAGGAAACCATGCGCGCAGCTTTAACCGAAAATATTGCAAATAAGTTTTAAATTAACATTGACGATCACATTTGGCAACCCTAGCTGTCAAAGTGCTAACTTAATGCTAAAATTAGCAATTTCATAGACAAGTCCACAATTTAGTGGCAGAAATCAAAGTTACTTGGTGCCAGTGCTCGGCTCCCAGCTGAAAACTATACGAAAATAACTGGAATCGGGAGTGATTTCAGTTAAAAGCTCTCAGCGCATATGCGCTATGTACATATACAATTGGTGCTTCACTAACACATTCATAGTGTGACTGCGCACCGTCACGCTAAAAACAGTGCTGTAAAATACCGTCATCCTTCGTAGTACCATTCAGCTAGTACCGATAATACTCGATACTTCGTGTCTTTAATAGCAGCTGCGCGCGATATTTAAACCACTGAACTAAATCGTAAACAAACCAGTGTCGTCGAAACTCCGGGATGGGGGATCCTAAGCCCCCCGACCTTGGCGCCATGGGCCCGATATAACACCAAACAATCATTCGAACTTTTAGTTAATGGCTATACCTGGACCTAAATACTTAATTATGAATCGCTTAAACAGTTCCGAAACATGTAACGTACACGCGGATGATCAAGAGTACGCTCGGTCTTAATTATTTTGCCGGCTGCGCTCAGGGCAAGTGGGTTGGGTTGTTTGTACTCTCCTAATCATGCGTTACAAGAACAACAAGGGGTAGACAGAGTCTAAAGGAATGGCTTCATCTAAGTTGCGGAAACTACTTTGAACGGGGTGTATTTGTTGGAGAACTCAGGTGTTACTGTCCTCCTCTTTACCCTCCCTACCTTGCAGAACCTATAATTGGTTATTGGTCTGCCCAATAAGTAGCTTGTAAACTTGCTTTAGGTGCCCTTATACAGCTTTTAATTCATTTCAAAAATCAACTTACATAACTACGAAAATCTACAAACTTCATTCATATTAGCCACTCTGGGCATTACCTACCTATTCATTTGGGTTTTACATATTTTACCCAAATTCTAAAGAAACAAAGCCCTTTAGGTCTTCAATAATCGAGACACTTTCAAATTAACACTACGAGAATACAATATCGGTAAGCAAGTTTTACAAAATCCTATCGGGCCAGCTTCAACTTCACCATTAACACACACATGTAATCGGCTACGCCGTACTCACAAATACATCCAGCGATGTCCCACGTTGTCAGCAGGCCTGTCGACGATCGGAGCTTTTGATGCTAAGGAGGGGTCAAGTGACGTTATGTAAGTTAACATCGGCTGGCGCTCCCCTCACTTCACCACGTATGTCACCCAACAGTTGCGCTGGCCGCCGTAACATGAGCTGCAGCGTTATTCCCCCTCACCTCGCCCGCACGCCATCCAAGTATCGCACAGACCGTAGCACTACAAACTGCAGCGTCGGCACTTGGTCGCTACGGCAACTATGTCGCGCCGAATAAGCATTGACCGGCGTTGGCCGTTTTGCAACATCCGCTGCGACAATGCCGGCAACGGAATGTGCTGACGCTGGGGATATGAACGAGCCATCGGCTAGGCAGCCACTTTTCGAGTGGCTTAGAATTAATTCTTTTTGGATACGCAAAGCGAACAGACTCTTTTCGTCTTGAATAAAATTAACTTTTATAACGTTCATTAAACGATTGATTTTCATTTAACAATTCAATATTATCAAACAGAAGGTCGCATTAAACTAAGACGACAAGTCTCAACTATCCGTAATCAAGTCACGGAAGGAAAACGCAGTATGCGTTCGTTTTTAACTAGGTAACGAGACGCGTTACCCCCCACTGGCCCCGTTCGGCCATAACTGGCGCCCGAGCAGTCTGCACTTCATATAATATACAACGGGCGTATAATGTTGTGAATCAAATCAAACAATAACCCGCCGCGTCGATACGCCATACAACTCATTGAGTGGCTTATTCGCGGGCGCAAGAAATTGTGTAAATATCAGAAACAACAACCCGCTGCGGCGATTTGCCCGCACACATTGTTGAGTGGCTTATTCGCGAGCGTAAAAGTTGTACAGTAATAATACAAAAAAGAGATAACCGCTGCGGCAATTTAATTGCGAGCGGCAGCTTTATAATAATAAAAGAATTTATGAAAATAAAATATGATCAGTGGCAATCTACCAGACAAGCTAAAGAGTGTGGAATGCACTCGAAATAGCCGCCTGGTGGATTGTGTGTGCAACCGTACCTTAGTAGGCAGAATGCCAAAAGGGACAAATACGGACCACCGCGCCCAGTATCGAAATAAATATAGTTTTAAGAAGTTACAATGAAAAATCTTGCACAGAAAAAAAAGTGACACATAAAAACGCATAAACGCATATAGGAATAGAAGTGAACATAACGCACAGCATCATTACAAATAATTAAAAAAGAAACAAATACTAAAGTCTTTTCTTTTTCAGAATTTATGCATTGTAAGGAGCCATACCAACTTTTATATACAAATTAATTGGCCACCGCCACTGCAAATTACAAAAGGGGTGAGTGAAACGTCTACTATTTCCTGTATTGCCATATTCGCTTAAAATTTTTTTTATTAAATAACGTAACTACGCCGCTTAGGCAAGAACTAAAATCTTGAATACTACCCCTTGCACTTAGGCTTGCTAGTTAACGAACATTATAACTAACGAACAATTTCCCTTTTTGGGATCTTATTTTAAGCAAACAATTTTTGAAAATATGGAGGATATTAGGGGGCTAATGACTAATGACTAATATCAGACGTAATAAAAGTAGATCCGCTCCGATTTCTTATATCCGGGGCTACACAGTGTACGTTGTCAATAAACATATTAAAACAAAGGAGAAACACCGTTTTAAGGCAGAAGAGGTGCAAGAGTATAGAAGGGTCACAATTAAGACCAAGTCTGGGAAAGTTTTTCATAAGTCAGATTTAAAAAGCGACCCTTTGGCAAAGTAGTAAATGGTAGCGTTTCACAACTCGGTAATTGTTTTATCACATTTGCTTTAATAACAAAAATGTAAAGTAATATAAAATTACACTTAGTTTAATAACTAAAACAAAAAAAACAAACAATACACATAAAAATCTAAATAGATAAGGATATAAAAGAAAAACACAAAAAATTACACTTAAAAATCTAACTGGGTTAAGGATATAAAAAAAATAATAATACAAAAAAACATAAAAATACAAAACACACAAAAAACAATGCGTAGGCTGATAAGATACATAAAAAAAAACATAAAATCACAAAAAAACAGCAAGACAGCAAGTGGGTCAGAGGTTAAGGCATCCGCCTTACAGACGGGAGCACTCGGGTTCGAATCTAGCCGACTACTTCTCATATACGGACAAGTTTGGACAAAAATTTCTAACAATAAGGTCACTGATGAGGATGCTTGGCAGCATCCGAAATAGCGCTATATGACCAGCCAATACTTTTCAAATATCTACCTTTCTATATTCACCCTGAATTGTTGACGTCGAGCCTGTTAAATATTTCATTTACAAATTATACGTCGCTAAACACACATTCTATCAATAAGGGACGGCACGCCCATTCATTATGACAAACTAACTTCATTGTATCAACCTCATATTGAAACAAAAACCAACTGACTAATCTGCATAGATCAGCTAGTACCGAACTTACACTGGGATATTAAAGCGAAGCTTTTACAAAGTGATTAAATAAGTTCAATACAAGTGGTTCTAATAATAATAAAATAGAACTGTAAGGGTTAGAAACTTAGATAAAGGGATTAAGCTTTGGTGCGGACTTAGAATTTCAAATGGACCTGTTGATGACAGTAATTAGTTCAAGCCGGGATCGGACAGCAAGTGGGTCAGAGGTTAAGGCATCCGCCTTACAGACGGGAGCACTCGGGTTCGAATCTAGCCGACTACTTCTCATATACGGACAAGTTTGGACAAAAATTTCTAACAATAAGGTCACTGATGAGGATGCTTGGCAGCATCCGAAATAGCGCTATATGACCAGCCAATACTTTTCAAATATCTACCTTTCTATATTCACCCTGAATTGTTGACGTCGAGCCTGTTAAATATTTCATTCACAAAAAAACTATACATTAAGTACAAAAGAAATACAAATAAACATAATGACACAAAAAATAATATTAAAACAAAAAAATACACAAACATAATGACACACAAAGTAGAATAAGTACACAAACAACCCTTTATTAAAAAATTAATTTGTTTTAAATATCTTATTATAAGTATTATACTATTTGATGTGCACTTGTTTCTTCCCAAAATTACAAGAATGGCCTTGAGTCATGTAGCGGTCCCCATTCATATTTTTAAATACGACGCGCCTGTCGTACCCCTACAACAAGGCATCGTCTGGCGTGTCAATGGCGTCTTCAAATTAGCCCATGTCATCGACTTGGATCGGATGCAACGGCTAATCGGAGAAATTTCAAAAGCGGTCACCGCGATTTCCGACCAGAGGATCGGTGCCCTGGCGGGCCACTATTTGCAGAGCGCAACAGAAGGGATCAATAGAATGATGGGCACACAATCTCGGAAGATACGATCGGTAGATTGGTTAGGATCGGCATGGAAATGGGTAGCAGGTTCACCCGACGCGTCGGATTGGAACACGATCATCCAGTCGCAAGACAACGTTTTAAGGAATGGCAACCAACAAATTAAAATCAACACAAGAGTATTCGACGCGACGCACGAGTCGCTCCAAAAACTTAACGAGGTCATCGGAACGGTAAACGCCATAGACGGCGACATCCACGCCACGACGACGGTGTTGCACAAGGCCATAGTGTTGGCTGATCAGGTCAATGAGATATCGAGAGCCTGTCAGTTGGCGAAGACCGGCGTAATCAACACGAATCTACTGGATCACGGAGAAATCGAAACGCTATTGTCAGAGGTCAGCAGCCTTCCATATCGGAATGTGGTCGAAGCAGTGGAATTCTCCCGCCCAACTATTCTAACCAACGGGACTTCCTTGTTGTACGTGTTGGCGATGCCCAAGGTGGCGGATAGAAGGTACAGACTTATGCTACTTTTCCCAACAATATCCAATGGGAAACAGGTAGTATTGGAATACACCAAATTAGCAATGGATTCATCGGAGACGTACGCCGTCTTGGGAAACTACCTCTCTATTGGGAACACAACAGTCTGCCAGGAGAAAGATCTCCGCAATTAGAGAAAAGTAATTGTATTCCTAGGTTGCTAAAAGGAGGACACGCCGCATGCGGTTACCTAAGGAACAGTCAGGAGGTGGTCGAATTGGTCGATGATGGGACCATTTTCCTCACCCATTTCAATGGGACGGTGACCACCGCTTCGAAGGATTACCAACTGGAGGGGTCGTTTATTGTTCAATACGACAATGAAACAGTATCAATCAGGAATAGAAACTACAGCAGTTACTCGACGAACCACTTAATGGCTATGCCGGCTGTCCTCACCAAGATAAATGCAACGGGTTACCAGCTGTCGTTGAAGTATATTCACGACTTCAGTCTGGAGAACTTGCAGAAGTTATCCTATATGTCCGATGAAATTCTCTTCTCCTTCTTCACAGAAATTACCATAGCTCTGGCCGTCATGACAGCAATCTACGTAGTATGGAGAAAAATAACTTCAGCCAAAGCCATTCCAAAACCACGCGATCTCGCTTTGGATCTGGAATCGCAGGTCGCATGCGAAACCGCAGCCAAAGCCTAGTGATCTACGGGAAGTAGATCTTGTGGTGAGGAGGAGTTAACACCGGCTGGCGCTCCCCCTCACTTCACCACGTATGTCACCCAACAGTTGCGCTGGCCGCCGTAACATGAGCTGCAGCGTTATTCCCCTTACCTCGCCCCCACGCCATCCAAGTATCGCACAGACCGTAGCACTACGAACTTCGTAGCGTCGGCACTTGGTCGCTACGGCAACTATGTCGCGCCGAATAAGCATTGACCGGCGTTGGCCGTTTTGCAACATCCGCTGCGACAATGCCGGCAACGGAATGTGCTGACGCTGGGGATATGAACGAGCCATCGGCTAGGCAGCCACTTTTCGAGTGGCTTAGAATTAATTCTTTTTGGATACGCAAAGCGAACAGACCCTTTTCGTCTTGAATAAAATTAACTTTTATAACGTTCATTAAACGATTGATTTTCATTTAACAATTCAATATTATCAAACAGAAGGTCGCATTAAACTAAGACGACAAGTCTCAACTATCCGTAATCAAGTCACGGAAGGAAAACGCAGTATGCGTTCGTTTTTAACTAGGTAACGAGACGCGTTACCCCCACTGGCCCCGTTCGGCCATAACTTGTATGTACAAGGTTAAGTTAAGCTGCGCGCACACTAAAATGACTGGAAGTTATTTATAAGTAATACGTTTTAAACACATAAAGATGTCATTATAGAATTTGCTTGACGATAAGCTATTGAATCTAATTCTAATCCGAAGCGATGTATCCTAGGAGGGTTTTAGGTGGTGGCGTTGCTGCATTGTCGTAGGCCTGCCTTTAAGCAGCGCCTAACGATGCGAACGCATAGTGCGTCCGCCCAGGGAGTCTCTCGCTTAGTAGCACACGTTCACTCCGTTACACTTATTCTACGTCTTATCCCAATTCGTCCAAATCAATTTAGCTGCACTGCAACAGGGTGGTCTAGTTATCTGTTGATCACTTCCGACTGACACGGTGACGCGGACGCTACTCCATACTGTCGTTTGAGGTTATGTATCGCTCTCTTATGGTGTAGATGCGCGTTGGCAGTGGATGGCGCTTAATGCAGAGGAAACGTTCGCACACTAACACGCGCAGCAACCGCGCTCCGAAGCTGCGTTCCTATATTGCCTCCGAACTGTACTTTTGGTCAGCGTCGCGCAACCAGACGGTTATTGTAACTTTTAGCGCACTTGTGCACTGCGCGCAGCGTAGCACCAAGTGGGGTGTTGGCAAGGCGAACTAGCCTCAGCCTGGGTGCACTGAACTGCAGGTGTTGAATAGCAGGCTCAATGAATTGTTCTTTGTGAATGGCAATTAATTGGTCGTGCCAACGCATCTCGATTTACGATGTATTTCGTAATGACCGTTCGAATTCAAATTGTCAACGTAACGGTTGCAATTATTTGAATAAATATGCATTGGGTTGCTGCTTAACTCTGAATATGCTCATACCGTCACAAACTTTAGCTAATGTTTCCCCCATCCTGATTAAAAAAGTTGTGGAATACACTTGTGCAAGTGAACTCCAAATTACAAAATGGAACAGTTTTGATTAAAACAAAAAACGTATTCCGCGCGCTCTCTCCGTCCATTGAAGTTGAGCTCACAGAACATAAATCGCTCAATTTCTCTAAAGCAGTAGTCTATTCAAACGACCTACGCGGAATTGAAGAACATGAAATTCTCTCCGAGGTGCAAGACCAAAACGTAAGCGACGTTAAAAAAATTCTTAGGAAAGTTGGTGACAATCTTTTTGAGACTGGTTTGATTATTCTCACTTTTGCCATTGGCTACGAAACTATCCGACTTGGCCCCAACATACCACAACCACTAAGATGCAACAACTGCTTCCAATATGGACATACTTCAAAATCATGCAAAAGCAACAAAATCTTTCCTAATTGTTCGAACAACTCCCACATCATCAATGTCAACAAAGAAATATGCACACTTCCAAAATCTTGTGTCAATTGCAATTTCCACAAACTGGAAAATTGTAGCCATGCCGCTTTTGACAAATCTTGTCCAATCCTATTGAAGGAAAAAGAAGTACAAGCTATCATTACAACTGAAAAAGTCGACCGGAAGAAAGCAAAGGAGCTCTACAGAACCAGACACCCAACAAACGGCATTTCGTATATAGTCAAAACCACACAGAAGCCGATTTCAACACCAGACCACAGAGATATCACCCCCATACCACACCCATCATCAAATAACAACAACATGGACACCACTCATGAAGAAGCCCGCTCGCCGATAGACTATTCCGAGATAGTCTCAATATTTGACGACGACAAGCCCCCAGCTGAACACGCTACCAAATCAACAAAAACAGTCCAATCATTTTGCCAAAAAAAAACTAGCGCTAGAGCTAGACAATTAGCAAAAAGTAAGCCGGCTCTTAGTAATGGCACACTAGAAAAATTAAAAAGAAACACCTTACCCGACGTCTCTGATTCGTCAGATAAAGATATGACATCAACACCTTACTCACTCCACAACGATGGGGTTTGTGGGATGATCCCGGTACACGCGGGCACATTAATATTAACAAGTGACTCTTTACTGCCGACGCTATGTCGGTATTAAGGCGCCACTCACACTCATCCAAACTGATCAACCCCCACTTTTAAGACTACACACTCAATAAAACTTTTAATATTATCATCTTATGTCTATTAAAGGCCTCCAATGGAATATAAATGGTTACCGTAACAATTACGATCAGTTACAAATTTTAATAAAACATTTCTGTCCCATTATTATATTACTCCAAGAAACACATATACACAAACACCATATAATCCCCACCTGACTAAACTATTTCCTATACCACAACAACACATCACCTAATGCGTATGGAGGCATTGCTCTGCTCATACACAATTCATTAAACATCAGCAAATAAACCTCAACTGCTCTAACAATATTGAGCTAATCGCAATAGCAGTCCACTCAAAAATTAAATTTAACATTAACCTTCTACACAATGCATTTAACACCCTCACTGAACCTGCCCTAATAACTGGCGACCTTAATGGCTAGCACCTCACATGGTGCTCTTCACACAACAATTAGAGAGATCACGATATTGCAAAATTTATTACCCAAAGCCCGCTAATCGTACTAACGACAACTCACCCACCCACTTTAGCACTTTTAGCTGGCAAAAATTCCTTGTTGGTTCGAGTTCACTCAACCTAGGCTTTATTCTCTTGCTCACGCACTCAATTATGCGCAAGCAGTGCAAATATGTTCTCAGCGCAAGTCAGAGTGTGGAAGACAACGAGCAATAACATTCACCGTTATGTCCGTTTTGGCTCTCTTGCAGCCGACATCATGGAAAGTGATTTTGTCACGTAGGCCGTTTTTGCATTCCCATGAAGGCAGTTTCCCGAATCTACTTAAGCGAGAGGCTGCACTGAAGCCATCTCTTTATTGAACAGAAACGCTGCGTGAACAGTCACATAAATCCTACAATTTGGAATATCATTTGAATAAGAACGTGAGATCAAGTACAGTTAAACCCAAACTAGTGAAAGCAATTACAAATATTGCGTTTCGATTTTTGGCCAATAGTGATTGTGCTCCCGCAAAAAGGTGCTATTTTGTGTTTCTTAGATCCATACAAATGATCTAACGCAAGTTTTTATATTTTGGTATAGCGCAAGCAGCAGCAACTATACGCAGCGCAAGCAGCATCTTCAAACAGCGCAGTCGGCGTCGCGACGCAGCGCATCTAACCGCGTGCTCACTGTGACGCCGCTCCCGTTTCTCAATTCCTTCGTTACCCGGTGCCCAACGTAAAGATCCTCTCTCTGCGTTTGAGTCGTGCTGTGTGCGAATGGAGTATTAATTGAGCCCTTTTTCATTAACGTAATCAAACATGTGTTGAGTCTTTTATTCAGACGTGAGTAGTTTGTGCATAATAGAGTTCGGCCGATAGTTATCGATTTCAACACCTTTTGTTTTGTAAAGTAAAAATAAAATCAATAAAGATTAATTAATATATAAATAATTTATCAGCATTATCATCATAAGCATGAGCACAAACGTATGTACATTTATTGTTATCATGAGTTACGACATCCCGCTTCCATGAAACTTCCAACAACATCACCAGCACTTCGATGGGCCCAACGAACTAGCACCGATGGAATGTTAAATGCACGAAAGTGTGAATTGTTTATTTAAATTCGTGAGTACAATTTGAAAAACTCAAAACTATTTGAGAGTATGTATATAAATTTGATCGGGATTATCGTGACTTAGTGAAAAGTACATATGATAGAAATTTATGTTAAGTTGAGAGAATATTTGTCGAACGCATATTTGAATGCATTTATGAAAAATTACGTTTATATTTCCGCTAGAATTTAAATTTATTTGTAAATGCCTTGAATGGTTAGAAATGTATCGATATAGGGACCGAGTTTTTTTGACATATGAATTTAATAGATGATTTAAGAACTTTAAAATGAATTTATAAGAACGGTATGAAGTCCGATACGGCTCAGCATTATGCTAAAATCCACACATTTGAAAACAATAAATATTTAATAAGGGGTAACCAACAACATGTCTTTCTTGCGTTACCAAGGTCGGGAGGGTAAAGAATAGGGGGCGATCATCATCTCAGCCACCCTAGTAACTATAGTAGTAGTAGTAGTAACCTAGTAAAAGTAAAATTTGGTTTAAACTTGATTTGAAACGATTGTGAAATTCGACTCTGTGAATATCGATTTGATTCGAGTTTTTGCGGATCAGTCGACCAGAGCGGAGCACATCGCAGATAACATCGATGTACAATTCTAACCAGCAGTTGTAAAAGCAAAGCGCGATGTGCGAGGAATAGCTTGTTATTCGAGTTACTTTGATACAAGACCCGTACATACAAACCTTGTGGGAGCAGCTACCAAAATTCATTTAATTTTAGTATTTAGCAGCGATATGTTAGACAAGTCAGTTATTCTTCAAGTGGTAGGATAGGCATACAGTTGAACGGTAATGGACTATATTTTATGATAAACAGTTAAGCTTATAAAGATATATTTGTGCAATGTCAGTTAGCCGCAGCACTGCGAATTTAGAAAGCGCTGTAAGCAGACAAGGCATTACTTGCAGTATTTGTCAGCAAGCCATTTCGGCGATAAACCTTTTGATAGTTTCGCCATGTCGGCATGAATTTCACCGGAGTTGCATAACTCAATCCTTGCAGCAATCCGATTCGTGTTCCACATGTCAGCAGCCATGCGAGTTGCAGCAGCAACACTTACCTGGTAACAATTTGCAAGCAGAATTGTTAGCAGCTGAATCACATGAAAGATCAGCAGAAAATGCTAGAGATAGATATTCAGCCTCCTTCTCATGGCAGAAACCGAGGCAGACCATATAGAAATCGTAACCCTGGTTTAAGCAGAGGTATGTCAACCAGATCACAGAATCGTGGCCATCCTGAGAGGATGAACAACAGCAGTACTAGTGCAGCAAATGCATCACTAGATACGCCAGGATCCACAAATGTGGATGAAATTAGTAATATTATAAATACTGCTATGCAGGTCCAAATTTATTTATTAAATAGAATTATCAGTACAAACGCAACTGTAGCCGAACTCGACACTGGTCAAGATGACGACACAGTTGAAACTGCGAAAAAGCATTTGCTACCCGTAGCTCAGCAGCAGAGACTGAATGTAGTCATAAATAAGCTTCCCGCTTATGAAAAAGAAGGCATAGGGCGATCACACTTGATAGAACATAGCATTGATTTCGGCACAGCAAAACCGATTAAACAGCGACATTGGCTCATATCTCCCGCCAAAGAAAAGGTTATGTTCAGCGAAATAAAAAATATGCTAGCATTTTTATTTTTTTAAATTTTATTTATTTATTTGGCCGACAAACAATGCTGTCGCCTAAAATATAAAACATATGAAGATAATTAATTTTAAAAGAATAGAATAGCCTAATAGAAATTACAAAAAAAACTAAAAACGACACCGGGGGGTATTTTATTTGCCCGTCCGGATAGCTATGCCCCGAATCACAGCCAAGTGTGGTCAGTGACGTCAATAGTCTCTACACCTGAATAGGGAAAAGTTAGTAATTAAAAATAAATATAAATTAACTCAAGATGTTAGAAAAATTAAACTAGTTATATTAGTTAAAAATTAAAACATACGACTAAATGAAAGAAGAGAAGACTTAGAGAAAGAGATAGGTATGGAAATAACAGATAAGACATAAGATAAGTGAAAATAAAATTTTTTAAATAAATAAAAATAAAAGAAGATGATAGATATAGAATGGGAAATCAATGACCCGATGGCGGAATGTTTATTTGCCAGTCCGGCAAGCAACGCCCCTACTCACAGCTGTAAGTGGTCAAAGACTTCCCGTAGGTAACCTAAAAGGGAAGATTTAAGAAAAGAGAGAGGATGTTCTGAAAAGAACAGATGGGAGAGACTATTATAGGGCCTGCATAGGACACGAAAAGAACTGTGTAAGGCGTAATCAGTTGTGCATGTGGGTAAAATAATAGGGATAAAGTTCCTAGTTGGTCAAATGGGAATAGAGAAGTTGAGACGTCCTAAAAGAAATGATGAATCTATGTGGCCAAAAATCAACTTGTGAAGAAAAATAACACCAAGGACTGTTCGTCTATTTACTAAAGATGGAAGATTAAGAAGTAAGAGCCTACTGGAGTACGATGTCAAACGAAGGTTGGGATCCCAGTTTAAGCCACGTAAGGCAAAGAGCAGAAATTGCTTCTGAACAGACTCGATTCGATCCAGGTGGATTTTATACTGCGGAGACCAGATGCAGGAGCAGTTTCCCAGGATAGGGCGTACTAAAGAGACATAGAAGAGTTTAGTGGTAAAAGGGTCATTAAATTCTTTCGACCAACGTTTAATAAAGCCAAGTAGCTTCATTAATTATAGTGGAGATATGCGTATTAAAGCATAGTTTGGGAACAAACAGAACTCCAAGATCTTTTACAGTGGTGATACGTTGCAATGGAATATTATCAATCGTATGGGGTCGTGGGTCTAGTGCGGCTGAAAGTCATAAACATAAATTAAGAAATTGTGTTATTTCTGTTTAAAAAATACATCAGTATATATTGGTGGTTTGATTAGAACTCAAACAATTATGTCTTATAATTATCCACTTAACCTACGATCTGCCGGCGTCGCTGTTTATGCTGCTGCTGCTGTTCATACCGCTGCTGTCGTCTTAGGCTGCCATTGGTCGTTGTTACCGCTGCTGTTGTTGGGGCTGCGTACCTTAACACTTGGGTTTGGTTGGGTGTCGTCTTGCATCCGCTGGTCCCACGGTCACTGGCCTTAAGGGTGCGCACTCAGCGCACGTGGCTTCGTCTCTGTACCCTCTGCCGTTCGCACCTGCGGAACGTTGCTGATCGAGGGTGTCCAATTGCATCCGCCAGTCCCACGGTGAGCTGCTGATATCGTTTGGTCAGCGCTCGTGGCTTCTTGCGCAACCTGTGTCCGCGTGATTTGGTAGTTGCTTAAGTTGTTGTTTTGGCTTAGCCGTTAATGTTTGTTGTTGTTGTCCCATCAGCTAAATTGTTGTTATTGTCTGGCTGCTTATATTATATTATATTTGACCTGGTTGCCTATGTACTCATTATTGTTGTTGTTGTGTTGGGACTTTGACATGCAGGGTGTTAACTCTTCCCCCTTTAAGTGCGAGCGTCCTCGGTCGTCACATAAACCCCTACTGGAGTTCTATTGTCTGGTGCGTTTTTTCACCTGTTCTCTTCTCTGAGGCTGCATCTCTCATTCTTCTGATGAGCTCGATGGCTAATCCTACTATTACTAGTAATAGGATGCTGAGCGAGGTGTAGCTGAGAGTTGCCTGTATAGTTTCTTTGGCTCAGAGTTTCTCCAGTGTCTTGGTGTTGTTTATGTTTAGCTCGTTGATCATTTGCAACGAGAGTACTTCGTCCAGTCTAGTTCTTTCTACTGCTAGCTGGAACAGGGGTGGTTCTGGCTCCGCGGGTTGGATCTCTTCTGTTTTGTAGCTCCTGTCGCCGATTTTCACTGTGGAGTTTCGGTATTGGATGATGTATGTTCCCCGGAGTTGCAAAGTTTTTTCGTCTAATGTGACGAAACCGTCGAATCCGTTCAGCATTATGGTACCTGGGAGTATCTCCTCAAAGTTCGGAATGTGTTGATTGTTGATTATGGTGCATTCTGGTTTTTGTAGGTTAAGCAGTGCGTGTAGGCAAGTGTCATTACTTAAGTCTATTAAATTATCTCTATTACAAATTGTCCTGTCATTATGATTTTCACAATTTTCTTTTATGGCATATAGCTCGTTCTTACATTCTAGTAAATTTTCGTATTTTATATCGTTAATAATTTGGGCTTTCTTTACGGCTTTAACTTTAAGTGTTCTGCATTTATCTAAGCTAATGGTTGGGAGGCTAATTATGTAAATTAAGTCTTTACCGTTTGTGGCAAGTTTTACTTCTGAGAATTCTAAAAGTTCTTCTATGTTAAAAAATAAATTGTTTTCTTTCTGAAAAATTTGTTCTACAATGTCGGTTTCAATTGCTGAGAAAATAAATGAATTTACAGTATTTGACTTGGCCCATGTAATTGCATGTAAAATATTGGTTAATTCTTCTTTTACTAATTGTATTTTGTATTTAAGAATATTTGCTTTTTGGTTAACAATTTCTTCTGAACTTAAAGTTACTTTTAGTATTGCGTTAGTTACGTTTGTCAATTGATTAATTTTTTCATTTATTATGCGGTTTATGACAACTTGTTTATTATTATTCTCTAGTTGATCATTTATTTTATTAATTATAACTTCATGATCGTGGTGGTCCGGAGTTCCTGCCAACCATTTCCACGCCGTACCTAAGGCTTCAATTGCTCTTTTGTTTTTGTTTGGGGGTTTGAGTCTTTTTAAGTCATTTTTGACTTGCGACAGCTCAAAGGAAAGGTATGGCTATAATGGGTGAGATGGGTTGAGTGATTGAAGTGATTGAAGTGAATAGATAATTGCATATTTCTCTAAATCAAAAATGTGGATTATTTTAAAGGTGCCGTCCTGTTTAGCTGCTAGTCCAGTGTCGATTGAAATGACTTGTGAGTTTGAGTAGTCGAGGACTGTCGTTATCCCCAAGCATGTTGGTAAAATGATCCTGTAAATTAAGTTCTAATATTATTTTTGTGTACTATTTTCCCGGACTGTGTTTTGATGGTTGAGTTTCTATTTTCTGCTACTATTTCCTTTCTGTACCTGGGTGTCAGTTTTGAACCCAATCTTTTGTCGATTTTGATGAAAATTACCTCCCCTTGCTCGTAATTCTTTACCTCGTTCTTGTCTTTGTTGTGGTATTCTAAGTCAGCTTTTTGTTTTCCTGTGAGTTTGTCCACTATTTTTTTCCTATTCTCTTCTGCTTTATCCGGGTCGTTACAGGCTGCCATACCGAAGAATATGTCTCTTGGCTTTTTTCCGATTACAGTATGAATGGACGAGTTATATTCTTGAACTGCTTTGAAAAGGACATCGGTAAAATTCATGTCACTATTGTCTTTTCTGAGGCATGCCATAATTTCTGATAGGGTGGAGTGAAACCTTTCTATCTGGCCATTACTAGTTGAACTGTAAGGGGGTGTGGTAAAGACTTCAGAGCTCTTTCATTATCAATGACTATTATTTTTGGAATACCGAATGCTATTAAGGTTTCTCTCAGTGGAATTTTTATATCTTCTGCGGCTCTTGACTTTAAAATTTTTACTTGGGCATATTTTGAAAATTTATCGATGCTTGTTAATATAGTGTGTTTCTCGGTAATATAGATGTCGACATGGATGATTTCACCTGGGGATTGGAGAATCGGGGTTGGCTGAATTTCAGAATTTGGAGGGTGTCTGTCATATTTAGATTCCTTGCATGTTAAGCACGACTTCGCAATTTCTTTAGCTTTTTTATGTAGCTGTGGGAAAAAGTATTTTTCTAAGATTTGAGCTTTATTTTCTGAAGCATTCCTATGTGCTCGTCTGTGCTCGTGGGCTATTATTTCACTTTGTTGTTAATGTCGTTAATGTCCTCTACTTGTCTTTGTGTGTACCTTATTTTATAGGATGAAAAATGGACTGGGTAAAATTCTTGAATTCGTCCCATGATGTGTTCTGGAGTGCACAGACCGTTAACTATTCTAGGATCGAGCCTTTCTTTAAAAATTTGAATTAATTCGGTTTCTGTGTAGCTTGGTCGAGTTACTATGTGTCTATGGTATGTTGGAAATGGTATTTCAAATCGGTATTCGGGTTTTACGCCGGTTAGTATAAGGAGTTGGTTTTTGAAAACATTAATGGGTACTTCCATTGAAGGGACTAAATTTTGTGACGAACTTTCGTCACTCATTACTGTGGCCTCGGTACTGCTTAACTCGATAATTGGGTTTCTGGATAAAGCGTCTGCCACTACGTTGGAGGTACCTGGTTCTTATTTTAGTTCGTAGTTAAATTCTTCTATTAAGGTTTTCCAACGTTTTAATTTAGCGTTATGGTTTTTGTTGCTTAAGGCGAATGTAAGAGGTTGGTGGTCTGTAAAGATTACAACCTTGGCTCTACCGTATAGGTATGTTCGAAGGCTCTGCAAAGCCCAAACGATTGCAAGCATCTCTTTCTCGTTTGTCGCGTAGTTTTCTTCTGTTTTTGACAGAGTGCGAGATATGAAGGTATATGAAGGTTTGCCCTCTTGTTCGAGAACAGCTCCGATTGCAAAGTTTGAAGCGTCGGTTGTTAAGTGAAATTCTTTACTAAAGTTGGGGTATTTTAGAATAACGTCTGTTGAACTGAGTGTCTGTTTGATTTTGTCGAAAGACTTTATAGCCTGCTTATTCATGCTTATTGGGACTTTGTCTGATATTCTGGTTGAGATTCGGCCGCCTTCGCCTCTCAATAGAGTGGTGAGTGGTTTCGCCAATTTTGCGTAGTCTCTTATGAATCTACGATAGTAACCTGAGAGGCCTAAAAATGATCCCAGCTCTTTGAGAGATTGGGGAATGGGAAACTTAGAAATCGCCTGAACTTTTTGTGTATTGGTTTTTACGCCTTGAGATGAGATAGTGAATCCTAAAAAGTTGACTCCTTTTTTGAAAAATTCGCACTTGTCCATCTGTACTTTCATGTTTGCGTTTTGTAACGTCGTGAAGACTTGTTCCAAGTGATGAGCATGTTCGTTATCTGTTTTGCTAAAAACGATAATGTCATCAATGTAGACATAGCAAATTTTTCCAACATGTTCCCTTAGAATGTCATCTAGAGCTCTTTGGAAAATTGAGGGGGAGTTCTTGAGACCGAATGGTAGTCTTGTGAATTCATATTTCCCGCCATTGACTGCGAATGCCGTTTTTTCTATGTCTTGTCTTTTTAACGGGATCTGATGGAAACAGCTTTTTAGGTCGAGGACCGTGAAAAATTTATTGTTTCCTAGTTGGGCTATGATTTCCCCTACTTCGGGCATGGGGTATCGATCGGGTATAGTTACTAAATTGAGCTTTCTGTAGGCAATAACTAATTTATATTTCTTTTTTCCTGAAGCATCGGTTTTTTTTGGTACTACCTAACTGGTGCATTGCATGGCGATCTAGAAGGTCGTATTATTCCGTCGTCTAACATTTCTGCGATTTGTTTCTCTACTTCTTGCTTGAGTGCGATAGGATACGGATAGTGTTTGGTGTAAACAGGGGTGTCTGAGGATGTTCGGATCTCGCCTACTACGTTTGTAGCGTAGGTCAATTTTTGTTCTGGGTCTGCGAAAAGATTTCTAAAGGTATTCGTTAGGGTGTCTATTGTTTTCTTTTGACTATCGGACATGTGTTCGGTTCTTACTTTTATATTGTTAATTGCCTGTGCAGGCAATTGTTTGATTCGAAATCGTTTGTTTCCATTTACTACGAGAATGTCATTTCTAACATCAATTATTACGTTAAGTTGTTTCATAGTATCATTACCCAAGACGCCATGGAACGTTTTGAGAGTGGGTAGTATGAAAAATCTGATTGGTGTGTCGTAGAGACTGAAAAGATTTAGAAAAACGTGATGGGTAATTGCTATTTTTCCGCCAACCGAATTACCGTAGAAATCTTCTTTGTTTACCTTCGGGTTTTCTACTAATGAAGGCTGTATGTAGTTTTGGTTGGATCCGGTATCAATGAGGAAGTCCGTCCCTCGTTCTACATTGAAAATAAGGCAACGAGGAACGATTAGACTAATTGAGTTCAGCCATGTCTGTTGTCTCGGTTGGAATGTCGTTGTTCTGGAAGTTTTCGATTTCATATGGCATCTCGGGAATGCCGTATTCTTCCATTTCTGTAAAGTAGTTTTGTTCGTCCATGTAGTGTGCATAGGCGTCGGTGTAAGCGTTAGCATATGCCTCAGCATAAGCACTAGCTTCGCCTTCAGCTTGATCGTCCGTGACCTGCCCTAATGTTTCTCCCGTATTAATGTGGAATTGTCTCTGGAATTTGTTTGGAATTTGATCTGCCCTTGAAGATAAGGGTCTTTTTCCAGCGAACTGGTTATTGTCCGGTCTGTTCATATAGTTAATATTTCCTGTTCGGATAGATGAATCCACTTCCATTGGTTGTGGAGGCTTAGGAGCCGATGGTCTTGGTGGTGCGTTAAAAAATTGCTGCGGTTGTTGATACGTTTGTCTTGGAGTGAAATTGGGTGGTTGCGAAAAGACAGCAGGTTTTGGAATGTAATATAAATTTGGGTTAAAATTGTTCCTATTGACGGCTTGAGAAGTGTTAGATCGGAATGGGTATTGGTTAATGAATCTTTGAGCCTGTTGGTTGTTCCTTGGTGGTAGCAAAGGAAGCTAGATGGGATTAACGGCGTTCCTAATAGATTGGTTTTCGATTAGTCGGCACAAGTGAGGGGCTTGTTTTAGATCAGTTGGTTTTTGATAGCTAACAATCTAGGCAAATCTCCATTAAGGCCTCTTATGAAAGTATCCAGGGCTTTGTCCCTGTAGATCTTTGTAAGGGCTCTCAACGTGTCTGGCGATGAATCGTGATTGTTAATCTGATTCAGAATTAAAGACAGATGATAGTACACCGTCTGATAAAATTCGTCGATCGATTTGCCGCATTGACTCAGCGTATACAACTGGTATTCTAGTGTCTTAAGAACTCTGCGGTCTGCAAAATGATCTGTAAGACACTGCGCCATTGCTTTCCAATTTAATGGGGTGTTATATGCCTCTAGTACGGCATTAGCTTCCCCTACTATCTTACTGCGTACTACCAGTAAAATCCCATAATGTTTTGGGGTACCTTGATGGCCGGAGTAAACTTCAAATACTCTGTCCACACTTTTGCGCCATGAGGTGAATTCAGCTTTGTTACCGGAAAAATCTATTAGTGTCCGACATGTTTAATTTAGAGAATGCTTTGCCTAGCTCGGTAATAGCTTGCGAAAAATCTGGGGGTGAATTCTCGGAGGAGGAAATGTTGCTGATGATTTTTTCAACAAAAACAAAAGAAAACAAGTAAGAATGTTATAGTCGAGTATACCCGACTACGTAACTCCCTGTACCCAGGTCTAAAACATTCAATCGCAAATTTATCAAAATCGAAACTCGATGACGAACGATGACGATGACGAACGACGGTAAAGTGAAAGAAATACTAGCAGCACAATGCAGAGATGAGCGAGACTGATGGAAGAGCTGATACTTATCGATATTTTATCGAAGAGGCCAATTGGCTGCGCGCCAACAGTCAATTTTTGAATTTTGATGCATAGTCTGCACTCAATATGTTTCAAGAAAATAAAGTCATGCAGATGGCGCATGTCTCACAAAGAAAAATGTCAAGCAGATCAGGTGCTTAAAATTTATCGTATGGTTTGCGTACCGATAAGCAATTATGAAACCATATGGGCTTGGGTTGCTTAAAAGCGACATGTGCATCAGCTGATGCCGTGTGTTTTGGTATGTCGTGACGTCACGAGTACAAGACCCGCTGCACTTTTGCGCTCGCTCGCACACATGGTTAAGCCTTAAGTACTTAATAGAAAATGCACGCGCTTCGCGCTCGCTCGCCCATATGTACATACATATGCTGAAGCCTTCATGTTGCTGCTTGCCAAGCCTGCAGTTCTGAATCTTGTTTGTTGAATAACTTCCGTGTTTATTATCCGAAATTTGGACAGTAGATTGAGAGAGACTAAAGTATTGTACGTGCCAAATCTTAAAGCTATATCTTGAAAATTGTTACTGTAAAACGGTTTTAATCGATTTGCGGGGGAACGGGGGGAGATATCTGAAATATGAAACAAACTTGATCTGCGTATGGTATACAGGAAGCTACATTCCAAATTCCAAAGTTCACTATATTGACACGATCCTTCTCGTTCGCGCTGTAGCTGTTGTGCAGGCACTTTTGACGAATCGCTAGATTGTTCAATAATTGTCGCGTTCACGTTTGTGGCTGGTCGTGCAGGCACTTTTCGCGAACAGTAGCTACTTTGTAGGCACTCTATTTTTCGACGCGTGAACTTTTTAAGTTGCTTTTACAACACGGTCCCTGCTCGGGCGCCAATTAAGAAATTGTGTTATTTCTGTTTAAAAAAATACATCAGTATTTATTGGTGGTTTGATTAGAACTCAAACAACTCTTCCAGCGTCGCTGTTTATGCTGCTGCTGCTGTTCATACCGCTGCTGTCGTCTTAGGCTGCCATTGGTCGTTGTTACCGCTCCAATTGCATCCGCCAGTCCCACGGTGAGCTGCTGATATCGTTTGGTCAGCGCTCGTGGCTTCTTGCGCAACCTGTGTCCGCGTGATTTGGTAGTTGCTTAAGTTGTTGTTTTGGCTTAGCCGCTAATGTTTGTTGTTGTTGTCTCAGCAGCTAAATTGTTGTTGTCTGGCTGCTTATATTATATTATATTTGACCAAGTTGCCTATGTACTCATATTGTTGTTGTTGTGTTGGGACTTTGACATGCAGGGTGTTAACTCATACACTTAGAACAGTTAAGATACAGCATATTGGTCGAACACCAGAGCTGCAAAGCGTCCAAGTCATTTTGAAGAAGATTACGATGGAGGGGATCGGAATACGAAAGAATGAGTTTTACATCATCAGCGTACATAAGAATACGAGAATTTAATAAAGTAGAAGGGAGGTCATTTATAATTAGGGTAAAAAGTAATGGGCCTAGATCTCTACCTTGCGGTACACCAGAAGTGACGTGAACCGACTTCGAAACGGACGACCTAAGCAATACATTTTGGGTTCTACCTTTTAAATAGGAGGCTATCCAACGCAGAAGGGATAGTGGAAATCCAATACAACTCAGTTTGTAGAAAAAAAGATCATGGTTCACAGAGTCAAATGCTTTACTGAAGTCAGTATAGATGACATCTGTTTGCATTTTCCTGAGGAATCCATTATTTACAATAGAAGAAAATTCCAATAAGTTGGTCGTGGTGGAACGACTCTTTACGAACCCATGTTGAGCAGGGGAGACAATTGATTTACAGAGATGCTGCAAAGTTGAAGTTAGGATTTTTTCAAAAAGGTTGGGAATAGCAGATAACTTTGCAATGGTCTGTAATTTGAAATATTAGATTTACCACCTTTTTTGTGAACGGTAATAATATAGGAATCTTTCCAAAGAATTGGAAAGATTTCAGAACAGAGGGATAAATTGAAAAGCTTAAGCAATGGTTGGAGTAGGGAAGTACAGCACTCCTTAAGCGCGCAATTAGGAATGTTGTCGGGCCCAGGAGAAAAGGAAGATTTTAAAGATTTAATAGCGGAGAGAAGAGAGCTATGTGAAATTATAGGGAAAAATATAGCATTAGAGGATTGAATGTTATAAGGATAAGACAAGTTAGTGTGGGACATAGAGGAATAGGTTGTTTAGAAAAAATTGGCAAAAAGGTCGGATTCATCAGAATCATTGCATGCATTTTCATTACCCAGAAAAAACGAAGAAGGTAAGCATGAAGACTTTCGCTTCGAGTTAACAAAATTTTCAAATTGTTTAGGGTCCTGAGCAAATTGTCGTTTGCAGCGACAAAGATAGTTCTCATAGCACATCAGAAGAAACTTAGTTTTGGCAATGGAGTATTTGGCCAAGTCGACACAGGAACCAGAATTCTTAAACTTTTTAAAACATTTTGCCTTTATGTTTCTTAAGTTAAACCACGGAGGCTTAGAAGAAGAAGGCAACGGGGTGAAATTAGGGATGCACACGTCTAAAAGAGAATTTATAGTGCCATAGAAGAAAACAAGAGCAATGTCAGCCGAGCTATCTAAAATAGACCAGTCGGTTGCATAAATAAGTTTATTCAGCAAGGCAAAATTTCCTTTGCGAAAACATCGGCGAGGCTTTGGAGGAATTGATGAAGAGTGACTATGAGGTTTCGAGATGATGAAAGAGATTTTCAAAGTAGGATGGTACAGATCTTCAGGGAAGGATAGAGGGGGCGACCTAAAGACGGAAGCATTGGGGCAATCGTAAACAAATACTAAATCGAGAATTCTATTTAGTTGATTCTGAATTGAATTAATTTGAAATAACGAGCTATCAAAGATGCGATCAAAAAAATCATATTGAGATGAAGGTATAAGGAAATTTGAGCTATTGAAGAAAGACCATGAAATATTTGACAAATTAAAATCGCCTAGCACAACAAGAAAGTCATTATCTCGCGCTTGAGAGGAAACTTCTCTTATTCAAGTTATATGATGCATATAATCTTGAATATCAGAAGAAGGTGGAATATAGGAGCAAATAACAAATATAGCACATGAACGAAAAGACAATTTAACCAAGTGTCAGTAAATGCAATAATGTCAGATTCAAAGGAACAACTATTCAAATAAAGATTTTTAAGCTTGGAAATAAGGCCTCTAACATTCTGATATTGAATGGTAGCTAAGTCAAAAGACGAATCTAGTTTTTTGAATCATTACTGGTAGAAGTTTGTGAAGCGGAGGTGCCAGCAGAAAGACTGACAGGCAAAGGCCGAATTCTGGTTTTCGGCTTAAATTCATGGACAACCATATGAGGCGGCCAAAATTTAGGATCACAAATAGGTGGAAACGAATCCTGAGGGACACTAATTTTGAAAGAAGAGATTTAACGGGGGTGGAAAAATTAATTTTGGAAATAGACACGCTAGCTGAAGATTTACTAGCAATATACGATGCTAAGGGTTCGCAAGTGGTGTCCGATAAAAGCCTTGAGAGAAAAACTTGCTTGCAAGGGGCAACAACTATGAGGGTAACAGGGACAGTTGAAAGAGCAGAAGTATTGCTGTTATCATTAGGGGCAGGATTGCTCGAAGTTTTACACTTACGCTTGGAAACAACTCGAACTACATTATCACTCGGATCAGTATGCACAATTGGGGATGAAGTAATTTCAATCAATGGCGAAGGAATTTTTACAGCAGGATCTAATGACGACGGAGCAATGGAAATACTATTTGAAACAGGTTCAACAACGGGGGCTACGGAAATCTCAATTGGAGAAGTCGAAGAGAGAAAAGACATATCCAAAGGGATAGATTGAACAATTGGGGTTATAGGAATCTCAATTGAAGACGGCGAAGGAGGCACAGAAGTAATACCTGAAATAGATCTAGGCAAAGCATCTAGATATTGAGGAGTCAAAGGTGGATCGGCCAGAGAAGACGGTTGAGGGGAGGGCACGCCTAAAAATTGACTCTCAGGTTGCTTTTAGGTGGCGACTCAAATTTAAATTTGCTTAGCAACTCGACGTTCGAGTCAAAATCACTTGAGAGTAGTTATACCACACTATTCATTTTCACAAATTGATTTCTTACCGAATTATACATTCGTGAGAAATCAAATTGAGTTTCAATGCATAAAGGGCAAGACCATCTCAAGGCAAGAAAGGCTGTGGCCTTTCTTAGGAATTGCGGATATCTTGTCGCAATCACGCCCAATAAGACCTGCACACTTAGCATGCATGACATTGTCACACAACCAACAATTAACAAAATGTGGCTGAGCTGAAGCATCAACCTGCTAAAAATTGCAAGACTATTTACAGCACGACATAATTCCTACAGGGGTCAAACTCAAAACAAAACACAGAAGTTTAATATAAAGCGGATAGAAAACGGCGCGCAATAACAGCAAGGGGCGCTCAAGCTAAGCTCAAAGCGAGAGAAATTGTACACAAATAAATCAAGTGCGGAGCGAAAACAACACAACAAGCAATTGAGAGCGCTGAACCAAAGCAAAGATAATGAACAACCACGCACTAACAATAACAAACAGGCAACTTTTGAGAGCGCGATGCACAAAGAAACACACGCACAAATGCGTAATGCAAGTGACAGAAACGAAAAAACTAACAACAAACACAGCACTGACGCCGCGTAAAAAAATTAGTTACTTTATAAACTTTCGATGCACAACTGAATACACCTTAGCACAGTTTTGAAGCGTATCAAATAACGCACTCAATGAATACAAATTTAATATATAAGAGCTTTAAACAGCAAAATAATCAGATAGTTTGCGGAGCACACAAAAAACACGTCAATCGCAAAGTAAAGAGAAACTCCCTTATGATAGGGATAATAGAAGAATCCAAGAGTCCCTGGAGCAGCAATTGCATACTCGTGCAGCGAGAGAAGTGAATAAGGTGACCCTAAAGGACGCATATCCACTGCCTCATGTAGATGACATTCTCAGTAGATTGCCTCCAGCACGTTTCATCACGGGCCTCGATATGAAACACGCTTTTTGGCCAATTCCACTGGAAGAAAAGTCAAGACAATGTACAGCATTCACGATACCTAATCGACCTTTGTATCAATACAAAGTTATGCCTTTCGGCTTATGCAATGCCGCGCAGACATTATGTCGATTAATGGATCAAGTAACCCCAGCATGCTTGCGAACCAGAGTATTCGTTTACTTAGACGATCTCTTAGTTCTTTCCGATGACTTTGAGTCTCATATGCAGCTGTTGAAAGAAATTGCCATGTATCTTCGTAAAGCTAATCTGACTATTAATATTGCCAAGTCCAAGTTTTGTATGAAGGAAATAAAATATCTATGCTTTATCATAGGAGACGACGAATCGAAAGTCGATCCAGATAAAGTAACCGCAATTAATGATTTTCCTACTCCAACCACGGTTAAACAACCAAGGAGATTTTTAGGACTCTCCGGCTGGTACAGGCGCTTCGTAGAGAATTACGCTTCGATCACCTTTCCAATGACCGAACTTCTTAAAATGAGCAAGGCATTTAATTGGAATCCAGAGGCGGAAGAATCGTTTAAATTGTTGAAATCGAAGCTAACCTCTTCGCCAGTTTTGCCAACCGCCGATTTCGCGAAGCCCTTCGTATTATTATGCGAGTCTTTGCGGTCTCATGTGTGTGTTAGCTCAAGAGAACGAAGATGGCATCGAGTTGCCTATTGCGTACATGTCAGAGAAGTTGTTGAAGGCGCCGCGTAACTATTCAGTTACTGAGCTTGAATGTTTGGCAGTTCTCAAAGGCATACAAAAGTTCAGAGCGTACGTAGAAGGACAAGATTTTGTTGTTGTGACAGACCATGCATCGTTGCAGTGGTTGATGAAGCAAAAGGACCTTTCCGGGCGCTTAGCTAGGTGGTCAATTAAACTTCAAATCTTTTATTTTACAATTAAGCACAGAAGCGGATCTCAGAACGTTGTAGCAGACGCATCATCCAGAAGGAATGAAGTCGCCGTATGTGAACTCGCAGACTTCGGCCCGATTATTGATTTATCATCAAAAGAATTTCAGGCAGAAGAATACCTGAATCTGATGAGCAAAATACACGAAAATAAAAATAAGTCGAGGCTACCCGACAAGAAGATAGTCGATAATTTTGTTTATAAACGAATAAACGAATTGGAAGCTATGGGTTCCGTCAAATTTAAGGACCGAAGTCTTATATCGAGCTCATAATCCTCCTGACTCATCTCATTTAGGTATGGGAAGAATGGTTGAGAAATTAAAACGTTTTCTATTTTGGCCAGGTATGGTAACACAAACTCTTAGGTACATATCTGACATATCTGTACGTAGGTACATTTTATTTGCAAGTCCACTAAGAGTCCCAATACAGTGCTTAGACCTCCCATGGGTAAGCCAGTGACATCCGAAAGACCCTTTCAGACTGTATATTGATATTCTCGGTCCATTTCCAAGGTCGAAGAATGGTCACATAGGTCTTTTGATCATAGTCGATCACAATACAAAATTCCATTTTTTGCACCCAATTAAGAAATTTGTGAATATCTGGAGAATTATATATTCCACAGCTTTGGTGTACCAGAATCCATTCTAACAGACAACGGTTCACAATATAAATCAGGATATTTTAAAGCATTTCTGACTCGCTTTGGCGTTTTACAAGTATGCACGGCAGTATATTCCCCGCAAGCGAATGCTAGCGAGCGGCTTAACAGATCGGTATTGGCAGCCATAAGAGCATACGTTGGATCAGACCATACGAACTGGGACAAGAATATAAACGAGATTAGTGCATCTTTGCGTTCGAATATGCATCGTAGTACTGGTTTTTCACCGTATTTTCTGTGTTTCGGTCAGAATATGGTTCAAAATGGCCATGACTATGAGCTACTCAGGAAATTGAATTTGTTAACAAATGATACTGTATTAAAAACATCTGATTTGTTGCAGCTAACGCGCAAAGAAGCTAAAAGCAGCATGGCACGAGCTCACGCAGCTAATGCCAAAGCATATAATTTACGTAGTCGTGTAGTAAAATTAAAAGTTAACGACAATGTTCATGTCCGCAGTTTTGCTCAGAGTAATGCTAGTAAAAAGCTTAGCAGCTAACTATCGCCAGTTTTCAATAAAGCTAAACTTATTAAGAAAATAAGTCCAGCATACTATGAATTGGCGAATGAGAACGGAAAATCAATAGGCGTATACCATTTGAAAGATATTAAAACATAATTATGACCTAATTTCCTTTTTGACTGACCCTTTTCAGATAACATTTCTCGAGATGAGACTCTCGTAGAATTATCTGCGGTGTACGGGCCAGCTGATCTGACGCAGGCGAATTATGCGCAAGTTCATAGCCCTTATTAAAACGGCAGCTGTAGCTAGCATAATTTCCTTGTTGGTTCGATTTTACTCAAGCTAGGCTTTATTCTCTTGCTCACGTACTCAATTATGCGCAAGCAGTGCAAATGTGTTCTCAGCGCAAGTGAGAGTATGGAAGACAACGAGCAATAACATTCACCGTTATGTCCGTTTTGGCTCTCTTGTAGCCGACATCATGGAAAGTGATTTTGTCCCGTAGGCCGTTTTTGCATTCCCATGAAGGCAGTTTCCCGAATCTACTTAAGCGAGAGGCTACACTGAAGCCATCTCTTTATTGAACAGAAACGCTGCGTGAACAGTCACAAATGTCCTACAATTTGGAATATCATTTGAATAAGAACGTGAGATCAAGTACAGTTAAACCCAAACAAGTGAAAGCTATTACAAATATTGCGAGTAGTTGTAAAAGGGGCATACTAACTCAGCTTTTGGGCAGGTGAGGAGAGTTGTAGGTCTGCAAGTAAGCAGAGGGAGGTAAAATGGGCGTGTCTGTGTGAGTTAGAAAGGGACAGATATGTATATTTGTATGTGTAAGTACTAACTGTTTCCTTTTATGCTATACCGTGTGAGTAAGAGTGGGACCGATATATAGTGTGAATTTGATCGTATCGGCTCTCTGAGCGGAACTCTCTCTCTCTCGCGCATACAGAACGTTGCTTGGGAATGTGAGTACAGAACGATATATTGATCTAACTATTGGGAGGAGTTTACAGAACGTTGTATGGGTGCGCGTATAGAACGCTGGATTCAGCATGTGTGGGTGAGCATACAGAACGCTGAGCGGAGGGTGGGTATTGCGTGCTTGATCGTTTCAGCTCTCTAAGCGACACTCTTTCAGGTTCAGCATGTGCGAAAGCGCATACAAAATGTTGTATGAGTGCGCGTACAGAACGCTGGACTCAGCATGTGTGGGTGAGATGTGTGGGTGGGATATTGAGTGTTTGATCGTATCGGCTCTCTGAGCGGAACTATCTTTCAGGTTCAGCATGTGTGGGTGCGCATACAGAACGTTGCGGGGGTGCGCAGGCAGGCCACTTAAATGCTTAGCAAGCGAATCAAAGACAGGCCGCTTAAATGCAGACCAAGCCAATCAATATTGTTTATACTAACCATGCCCTTGAGTTGCGCCTGTGAGCAAGCGATTCAATATTGTTGATATTAACGCAGCTGACCGAATTAATGTTTATGCCTGCGTAGCGGGGTTAGAGTTGTATTTATGTCATCTATATTTGAATATTCTGAGCGTTTGGCGAAGACGCTGACCATGATCTGCGATTCAATATTGTTTATATTAGCGCAGCTGGCCGAATTAATGTTTATGCCTGCGTAGCGGGGTTGGAGTTGTATTTATGTCATCTATATTTGAATTTGAATTGACCACCCCCTTGTTCTTCGTATTTTTGACCATAGCTGTTGGATACATATACTTTGCTTATGACTTTTGATTCAATTCTCTACCTTGCTATTTATACACTTAGTACTTCAACAGTGTTACAGTTGGTTTAATACACTTGACACTACTTATTGTTTGTATTCGAAAGTTAAACTGAAGTTTGAAAGTAAATTTTAAAGCAATGGCATCAAGCAGCAATTCAAGCGCAAAAATGTTCTGTGACGGATGTGCTATCTATGTATATAATGCCCAATAGGTGGAATCAGCATTTGCGCTCAAATGATCATAAAATGAATGTTGTTGCATCGCATACAGGAAAGGTGCAACTTGTTTCAAGCGGATATAAAAGACGCATTTGCACTTATATGTATAAAAATGAACGTGAGGATTTGCTGAGCTCAGAAGAGTTTTTAAGTGATGCTGGTGATGAACTAATACCAGTTATAGAATCACTAATTCTAAAGCATAATGCATGCAAAGTGAATTTTGAACTATTCGCGAAATATATAAAAGTATTGGATGATGAAATGTTTGTGTCAATAAAATAACATCAAACATCAATGTGCATATTAACAATTGGTACAGACTTAAGACAACATTTCCTGGAGCAGTCTGCTCATATACGTGCAAAAATGGATGACTTCCAGGAAAAAGATAGTAGCTGGGCCTTAATGAAAATATTACATATTGATGTTAATATGAACAGATATGAGCCCCTGAAAGTGTCAAGCTACATTGAGTTGCCATCACACTTGAAGAAAAAAAGGCTACTATAAATGTGAAGAACGCTGATGTATTCTGTTTTAAATGGCCCTTAAGCCAGCAAATAACAATACAGAACAGTGTAAGATATATAACATCGCCAATATTGAAAGTACATCAATTCAAATAAATGAATTGCTAACGCTCAACTTCGAAGGTCTCGATTTTCCTATAAAAGTAAAATTGATAAAGATTATATATACTATTTACATATATTTATATAATCAGATTATTATACTATTAATTTATTTTTTGTTTTCTTCTTGTTATTCTTTTTTTTTTATTCAGGCTTTCCGGCAGTCAGCTATCGAAGCATCATGGAGAGAAATTCTTCTGCAACATATGCTTAAACGCTTCAAACAGTGAGAGGCTGTATAGACGACATAAGGAGATATGTAGCAACGTGATATCAACCCTCCCAACAGCAGATAAGGCGAGTCTTACTTTTAAGAGTTATAGTCGAACATTAGACGTTCCATTTGTTGTATATGCAGACTTTGAATGCATATTATTACCTCAAGATAATATAGTGTCAGAAAATGTTTTAAGAACACATCAGCACACTCCGATAGCATTTTCATATTATATTAAATGTACATATAATTCAGATCTTGATAAACTTGTACTTAAATCAAGTGAACAGGCTAATATTTCATTTGTCAATTCATTGGTTAAGAATTTGATTGAAATTTATACAAATTAGATAAGTACAATTAAGCCAATGGTTATGAGTCAAGAGGAGAACACCAGATTTATAAATGCAGTAAACTGTCATATTTGTAATAAGATCTTACAGTCTGATCGAGTAAGGGACCATTGTCATTTAACTGGTAAGTGTCGGGGGGCAGCGCACAATGCCTGTAATTTTAATTTCAAGATTGCACCTCTTATCCCTGTATTTTTCCATAACTTTTCTCGATATGATGCTCATTTGTTTGTTAGGGAATTGAGCAGTGTTCCTGGTGACATTAAGGTCATTCCACTTAACAAAGAATTGTATATTTCACTCTCCAAACCTCTCTCACTCTCTTTACCTTTAGATTGCAGTAAAAAAACGCTTGAAATCAGATTTTTAGATACATTTCGCTTTTTGAGTACAAGCTTAGATGCATTAACTAATAATTTAACGATTGAAAACTTCAAAGTTGTCAAAAAATACTTCCCAAACGATACACAGTTTGATCTTGTACGTAGGAAGGGTATATTTCCTTATGAATATTTGGATTCACCAGTTCGTTTGAACGAAACTTCCTTACCTCCAATAGAAAAATTGTTTAACACACTTTTAAATAAGCAATGTACGCTTGAAGATTATTTGCATGCTCAAAAGGTCTGGTCAGTTTTTGAATGCAAAACGATAAAAGACTACATGGAAGTGTACTTGAAAACAGATGTCTTGTTGTTAACAGACATATTTCCGAATTTTCGAACAATTTGTAAGAATATTTATTCTCTAGACCCAGCACATTATTATTCAGCACCTGGCTTATCTTGGGATGCAATGTTGAAAACTACTAACATTGAACTTGAGCTTGTTACCGATATCGATATTTATAGATTTATACAAAGTGGTATTCGCGGTGGCTTAGTTCAATAAAGTAATACAAAGCAAATAATATGTATATGGAAGACTTTGATGAATGCAAGCCATCAGAATACTTAATGTACTTAGATGCAAATAATTTGTATGGCTGGGCCATGTCACAAAAGCTTCCATATGGCGGTTTTCGCTGGTTAAATGAGAATGAAATTAATTCATTTAACATCTCATCCGTTTCAGCAGACTCAGAATATGGATACATTCTAGAAGTAGATTTAGATTATCCTTCTGCTCTTCACGATTTCCATAATGATCTACCATTTTGTCCGCTTAATCAAATACCGACTCCAGACTCAAACGTCAAAAAGCTCATTGCTGATCTGAGCCCTAAGATTAAATATGTAATTCACTATAGAAATCTTCAACAGGCAATTTTAAACGGCTTGATTTTAAAAAAGATTCATAGAGGGTTGATATTTAAGCAAGCCGCATGGTTGAAAAAGTATAAAGATCTCAATTTTTTCATAGAGCACAAGCGAAATATAATTTTGAAAAGGATTTTTATAAGTTATTAAATAACTCTGTTTATGGCAAAACAATGGAAAATATTGAAAATCGTAAGAACGTTAAAATAGTAACCGAATGGCAGTCATTCGAAAGAAGGTGTTTAGGTGCGCGAGCTCTTATCCCAAAAGAAGGTTTTCACAGTGCAGCCAGATTCACTGAAGATATGTACGCGATTCAAATGAAACGACTTCATAACGTTTATAACAAACCAATTTATTTGGGGTTAATTGTTCTAGAATTATCTAAGCTCCATATGTATGGCTTTCATTATCTATACATGAAATGCAAATTTCATGATAAAGTTAGTTTAAACTACATGGACACTGATTCGTTTATATACTCAATACAAACAAATAACTTCTTTGCAGACATTCGTGAAGATATTGAAATGCGTTTTGATACATCCGACTTTCCAGAAGAGTTGGCTAAATACTATGTTCTATGTGGCTTTCTATTGTATTCATCAATTAACTGTTGATACATATCAATCCAGCGGTATATTCCTTTGAAACTAAATTCTCGCCACATCATCTCTTTTAGCGTTCTATTGACTCGTTCCATAATTGATGCCTTCAACCCACTATATGTTGAATAGTGATTGATATTATGTTTTTTAATTAAACTCTTAAAGTTAACATTATAGAATTCTTTACCATCATCAGTTTGTAAATTCTTGGGTACACGACCCGAATTAAAAATATCTTCCATTGCCTTTGCAACATCTTTCCCCGATTTCGTCTTGAGTGCTGCACCCCATGCAAATTTGGAAAAGGAGTCAATAACTGTTAATAGATAACGATAGCCTTTATTCGATGATGAGTAGGCACCCATTTCCACTATATCTGCCTGCCAATGTTCATCAATCCCTTTAAGGATAACTCTTCTGCGGTTAAAGTTCTTACGCGCTGGCGCATGCAACTTATTTATTAATTCCCTTTTAGTCATGATTTTTAGCTACACCCTTAATTAATGGTGGTATTACTGGTGGATCTATTTCAAAAGTGCGTTTTTTTGGGGCTGTAATAAACTTATACATAAAATTTTCTAAATATTTCACATATTTCTAAAATATCACGTCAACATCAGCTGCTGAGCTCACAATTAATTTTTCTAAAGTTTTTTATTTTCTCTAGAGATTAGCGTTTGTAAGTCTTGTGTCCTCGCATTGAGATGCGACTGAAGATATGCTTTGTTGACAGCATCTTTTTCTTGCCTAGGACTACCAACGTTTTTAATACGTCTGTTCTGAGTATCAATGTTTTGATCACGATCCACAGACAACCCAAATAATTTCGTTCCATTTTTCTTTAAGTCTGCTACGCTTATTCTTTTCTCTGTTGTGTGCCCAAACTTATCAAGACTCATCTTGTTAATGATAATACCTTAATTCTGCTTGACTTATTTATTCAATAATATGTGCTTCCCGTAGCTCTTCTATTATTGACACAATTTCATTATTTTGATTACTATGACCAGCCGATTGTGATGCGATCAGTAGTCTTAACCTATTAACAAGCTCGTTAGGATCATCCCAGTATATATAATTTGGTTTAGTTGACATAAAATTCATGAGAACACCTCCCTTTTGAGTAGATTTATATCCATTGGGTGTGGACATTGCATTCGGAATCCTATCCTAACGAGCTTGTTGCAGAACAGACGTATTAAAAACGTAGTCCTATGCAAGAAAAAGATGCTGCAACAAAGCATATCTTCAGTCGACAGATCTTCAGACTTACAAACGCTAATCTCTATAGAAAATAAAAAACTTAAGTCAACTTTAGAAAAATTAATTGTGAGCTCAGCAGCTGATGTTGACGTTAAGATCACTGAAAATATTGATACAGTTGACCTTAAGATCACTAAATATATTGATACAAAAATAGAATATTTAGAAAATTTTATGTATAAGTTTATTACAGCCCCAAAAAAACGCACTTTTGAAATAGATCCACCAGTAATACCACCATTGATTAAGGGTGTAGCTAAAAATCATGACTAAAATTAATCATGACTAGAATTAATAAATGAGTTGCATGCGCCAGCGCGTAAGAACTTTAACCGCAGAAGAGTTATCCTTAAAGGGATTGATGAACATTGGCAGGCAGATATAGTGGAAATAGGTGCCTACTCATCATCGAATAGAGGCTATCGTTATCTATTAACAGTTATTGACTCCTTTTCCAAATTTGCATGGGGTGCAGCACTCAAGACGAAATCGGGGAAAGATGTTGCAAAGGCAATGGAAGATATTTTTAATTCGGGTCGTGTACCCAAGAATTTACAAACTGATGATGGTAAAGAATTCTATAATGTTAACTTTAAGAGTTTAATTAAAAAACATAATATCAATCACTATTCAACATATAGTGGGTTGAAGGCATCAATTATGGAACGATTCAATAGAACGCTAAAAGAGATGATGTGGCGAGAATTTAGTTTCAAAGGAATATACCGCTGGATTGATATGTATCAACAGTTAATTGATGAATACAATAGAAAGCCACATAGAACAATCAAAATGGCTCCCATACAAGTAAATCCATCAAACGAAAATGAGTTGCTACGTAGTGTATACAGCCGCTTGAAGGTATTTAGTGGCGCGAAATTTAAAATTGGTGATAATGTTCGTATCAATAAATATAAGCATGTATTTGAAAAGGATTAAACACCCAATTGGACAACAGAAATATTTAAAATAAAACATGTGAAATGTACAAACCCAACAACATACATATTAGAAGATTATCAGGGCGCACCAATCAAGGGGGCATTTTATAAAGAGGAATTAAAAAACACTCGTTATCCCAACACTTTTCTTGTTGAAAAGATACTCAACCGAAAGAATAACAAAGTGCTTGTTAAATGGTTGAGATTTCCCAACACTCACAACTCCTGGATAAATAAAAATAATGTTTTATAAGCTGTAAACAAGTAAATGGAAATAAAAATAATCAAATTTAATCGTTTTTTGCTTTATTCTCCTATTATTACAAACATTCTTATTTTTAATTCATACATATTATCACAAAAATGCTAAATTTTAATTTGAACATATTATTATTATTCTTCTAACTTATAGTGACCCCAGGCTAACGTTCTTATTCCATCTCCTTGAACTTTTCTTTTATCATCAGTGCTAGAGAGGGTCATTTTTTTCATTTTTTCAGTATATAGGTTATGCAAATTCGATCTTATTGTGCACATACTGTCACTAAATGTCTTTTTTTTCAAATAAACACTCTTTATAATTATTTAATCTCAATTTGTCAATACAACTCTTTTTTACACCTTTTGATTTCTTAATGCATGTACCTCCGTCAACAGATAATGAATACATTTTTGAACGAAGTCCTACAAACTCAAGCATTCGCTTACCACAGTTTTCATCCTTAAACATTCCAATTACTTTTTTATTACACCTTTTTAATCCATAGTATTAAACCAACTCTTCTGGAAAGTCGGATGTATCAAAACGCATTTCAATATCTTCACGAAGGTCTTCAAATAAGTTATTTGTTTGTATTGAGTATATAAACGAATCAGTGTCCATTGTGAGGGTATGAGCATAAACAAAGTTAAGCAACAACCCAATGCATATAGTATATTCAAATAGTTGCAACCGTTGCGTTGACAATTTGAATTCGAACGGTCATTACGATATACATCGTAATTCGAGATGCGTTGGCAGGACCAATTAATTGCCATTCACAAAGAGTAATTAATTGAGCCTGCTTTTAAGCACCTCTGCGTGGGTGAATGTTATCGATATCAGCGCGTGCATAGCCCTGTGATCAATTTCCTGTGCATCATCGAACGAATCAGATCGTGAAATTTGAGTTAAGTAATAAATTTGATTGCATCCAGCCAAAAAGTGATCAATTGTCTAAAATTTGTGATCACAAATGATCACATTTACGTAAAGACGTGCAATCGCACCAATATTTAGAGTCTAAAACATTGTTTAAAAGGTATGTGACGCACATTAGTGTAATTCATGCCTAATAATAATTTCATGTAGGCTTTGGCGACTTGGCGACGTGCAGCGTCTGCTACAACTGAGCCTCCGGGACAGCGGCAGCCGCTGCAGTTTTGTGCACCCAGGCCGAGGCTAGTGCGCCTTGCCAAAACTCCACTTGGTGCTACGCTGCGTGCAGTGCACGAGTGCGCTGAAAAACGTACAGTTATCGTGTTGCTGCGCTACGCTGACCAAAAAGTACAGTTCACGGGCAATATAGGAACACCGCTTCGAAGCGCGGTTGCTGCGCGTGTTGGTGTGCGAGCGTTTGCTCTGCATTAAGCACCATCCACTGCCAATGCGCATCTGAACCATAATCTCAAACGACAGTATGGAGTAGCGTGTGCGTCGACGTGTCCGTCTGAAGTGATCACCTGATCACTTGCACCAAGATCACCCTGCTGCAGTGCAGCTAAATTTTATTGACGAATTGGGATAGACAAGTGTACCTTAGTGATCGTGTGCTACTAAGCGAGCAGGCGAGACGCTCCCTTAGCGGACGCACTATGCGTTCGCATCATTAGGCGCTGCTTAAAGGCAGGCCCACAACCATGCAGCACCGCCACCACCTCAAACCCCCTTAGGATACATCGCTTCGGATTATAATTAGATTTAATGTCGTATCGTCAAGCAAGTTCTATAATATTATCTTTAAGCTGTTAAAACGTATTACTTATGAATAACTTCCAGTCATTATAGTGTGTGAGCAGCTTAACCTAACCATGTATCTACATAACGTCACTTGACTCCTCCTTAGCGTCAAAACCTCCGATCGTCGACAGGCCTGCTGACATCGTTGGACATCGTTGGATGTATTTGTGAGTACGGCGTAGCCGATTATAGACATGTGTGTGGTATTAATGGTGCAGTGAAGCTTGCCGATAGTACTTTTGTTTCTTGATTCTTGCGTAAATTACCATATGTAAAACTTGCTTGCCGATATTGTATTCTAGTAGTCGTTAAGTTGAAAGTGCTCTCGGTCAGTGAAGACCCAAAGGGCTTTTAGTTTCTGTAGTGTTTGGTTAAAATGTTGTAAAGCCAAACCAAAATGAATAGTTTAGTAATGCCCAGACTGGCTAATATGAATGAAGTTTATAGATTATCGTAGTAATGTAAGTTGACTTTTGAAATGAATTAAAAGCTGTTAAAGGGCACCTAAAGCAAGTTTACCAGCTACTTATTGGGCAGACCAATAACCAATTATAGGTTCTGCAAGGTAGGGAGGGTAAAGAGGAGAACAATAACACCTGAGTTCTCCAACGCACACACCCCTGTTCAAAGTAGTTTCCGCCATTAATGATGAAGCCATTCCTTTAGGCTCTGTCTAACCTTGTTTTTTTGTAACGCATGATTGGGAGAGTACAAACAACCCACCCCACTTGCCCTGAGCGCAGCCGGCAACCGAATTAAGACAGAGCGTACTCTTGATCATCCGCGTGTACGTTACAGAATATCTGGCGCCCAACGTGGGGCCCGAAGGAGTTTAGGCCCGAAAGAGCTTAGGCCCGAGAGAGCCGACCAACTTGGGCAAACGAAGAAATTATAACCCGATTGGCCACCCATGTGTCCCACCTTAACCTTCCGTATCCGATCCCATTTGGTAAACATCCATTAATTATCGTTTATAAACTAATAGTGCATATTTTTGTGATCACTCTGGAATTGCGGCAGTGAGCAATAGTTCACCAGCTGACCAAGTGAATGAAAGAAATTTTGTGGTTAGGAATAAAAGTTCTGAAGACAATTTGGTTCTTTGCCAACTTGCATATTTCCTGAATCAGTAAGACTCCTCTTTTGAGCTAATAAAATTGAGATTCGTTCATGCTGGAAAATTTTGGCATGTCCCTCTTTTATTTAGTTTAATTGTGCATATCTAAATTACAAACTTATTTTCTTTTGAATTTGAAAAGGGGTGTGTTATTTCATTGCAGCGAAGTAAACTTGCTAAGGGATAAGACCCTATTTAGTGAAATATTGATGAAAATAATTGACGTAGAGCAAACTATCGTATCGCAGGGTATCTATGACGTATCTTTTTATCGTATGTCGAATATCGAATCGCAATATTTAGGAACCTATCTTTATTGTATATCGCATATCTTATCGCAATTTCTATGATTATATAATTTTTATCGTATATCGTACCGCAATTATTTGGAGAAAATATGTCGGTTAGACGTAGCATTGAGAGTTTAGTGGCAAAGCATGCCACTGAACGTGAAACTACGCTTGCTTGTACTATTTGTAACGATACGAGTGGGCTAACCGACTATATCGAAACTCATTGTAAACATAAGTTCCATCGCCAATGCCTGTTAAACTGGTTAGACAGTAATGAAACATGTCCAATATGTCGACAAATCTGTCAGCGTGACCAGTTAGATAGCCAAAATATCTCAGTTGTTGACACACAACAACATCGGCCCTCACGGAATACAGCTAATCCGGCCAGCACAGGTGCTGTGCCTAGAAGCCGACCAAACACTAGATCATACCCGCGCTCTAATGTAAGTGCAAATCCGAGGCTCAGCATAAACGCGTCAACACGCCCAGATGTGCAACAACCTCAAGCTCAAGCACCAGCACAGTCCGAATCGAATGGATTGACAGAGGAGCGCATCCAGCAGCTTATTGCTGGCTCCCTTGAAACGTATCGGATAAATATGGCAGCAGCATTGACGGATGAAATCCGTGCAGCTGTGCGTAATTTATCAATCTCAGGTGTACAACGCGAGCCTCAGGAGGAACCCCAACTTGAATGGGAATTTCCTATTCCTCCAGTAGTTCCTCGCAGGAGTATAGATAGTAGTGCTAGGAATAGGCATTTCACCATTCGCAATAACAACAACTCCCCTGTTCGCCGTGAGACTACTGTCGAGCACCCGGACAGAACTTCAAATGTAATTTCTAATTGGCATTTAAAATTCAGTGGCTCTTCGACTGACATTTCAGTCGAAGATTTCATTTACCGTGTAAATTGTATGACTTCGCAATGCTTGAACGGAAATTTTGTTCTGCTCTATAGATTTGGCAATCTCTTATTTGCGGGGCCAGCATTGAACTTTTATTGGCGTTGTCATAGATCTCATGATGAGATGAATTGGTTTATACTGTGTACCCGGTTGAGGGAAAGATACAAAGACCAACGGACAGAACGAGACATTAAGGATGCTCTGCGTCGGCGTAAACAAGGTCGTAATGAAAGCTTTGATGACTTTCTGGACGCTATGGTAGCCATTACAGACGCTTTGCGAGATCCGTTGGCTGATGAGGAAATAGTGGCAGAGGTCAGAAACAATTTAAGGCCAGAAATATACCACGAACTTTTACATGTGGATACTCCTACCTTAGCCTCACTACGTAGAGAGTGCCATAAGCACGAATTATTCTTCGGCGGTCAAGGCAGATGACTGCACTAACCATGCCGAGGCGGGCAGTTAATGCCATAATACACGATGAAGAAACTAGTAGTGTGTCTGATAGAGATGTTGAAGATACCGAATCAGTTTATGCTCTGAGATCATCTGACCAATCCAAATGCTGGAACTGCGATGAGTTGGGCCACAGATATCATGAATGTATGAAGCCCCGTCGTGTATTCTGCTATGGATGTGGTGCATTAAATACTAACAAGCCCAAATGCGCGAAATGTAGTCCGCAGTCGGGAAACATGTCGAAGGACATCCCTCGGGTTCCGAGATAACCTCGGACACACCACACGCCATCATGGTCAACCCTGACACGACATCTAAATTACCTGACTTTCCTTTACCTAGACTGACCAAACCATATCACGTACGAAGATTGGAATATTATAAGCGAAGAGCTGCAATATTTCAAAAGAAAACTAATAAGTCGCGGTCTGCAAGACGAATGCGAGAGTATTGGGCAAATCGTCGCAGACTACATCGTTGTACAGTTTCTGCAATTTCAAACAACGTCCAGGACATTCGTCCGTTTATTAATATAGACATTTGTTGTATTTCGTACTTGGCATTATTAGACAGTGGAGCGAACAAGAGTGTACTAGGAGGAGCGTTGGCAGAGCGCATTATTGTAGAAAATCGTGAATGTCGCAAAATGCACGGCAAAGTGCGTACAGCTGACGGGCAAACACAATATGTCGCTGGAACCATAAGTATTTCCTTGGAGTATAACTCTATAAAAGCGGAAATTGAATTTTTAGTTGTACCTGCCATTAAGCTAGATGTGATTTGCGGTATAGATTTTTGGCAGAAATTCGGCATATCTATTGTTCACACGTCTGATCTTCAACAGTTATGCACGCTTCAAACTGAAGGCGATAAGTTGCCGTTGACTGCATCTCAAAGATTGCGTTTGCAAGCTGCCATCGATTTCTTTCCCACGTCCGAAAGAGATGGCTTTGGCTTGACTGCACTAGTTGAACATGTAATTGACACAGGCGATGCTTGTCCCATTAAGTCCCAGATTTTATCCGTTGTCACCTGCCAGAGAGCAGCTGTTGTGTGCTGAAATAGACCGAATGATAGAGCTTGACGTAATTGAAGAAGCGCCAACTTCCGCGTGGTCGTCGCCCACAGTTTTACTCGTTAAGCCAGGCAAAGTTCGTTTCTGTTTAGACTCCCGTAAATTGAATAGGGTAACCGTCAAGGATGCATATCCGATGCCAAATTTAGAAGGGTTCTTGAGCCGGTTACCTGCAGTGCATTGCATCTCTAAAATTGATTTAAAGGATGCCTTCTGGCAAATTGCGTTAGAGCAACGATCTCGACCAAAAACAGCTTTTTCAGTACCTAATAGGCCCCTTTATCAATTTAAGAGAATGCCTTTCGGTTTGTGCAATGCGCCACAAACCATGTGTCGATTAATGGATCAGGTCATACCGTATCAGCTTAAGTCGCAAGTACTGGTGTACTTGGATGATCTACTGGTCCTGTCCACAAGCTTTGACGAGCATCTAGTTCACCTAGCCGAAGTTGCTTCTCATTTGCGCAAAGCAGGCTTGACCATAAATATAAGAAAAAGTCAATTTTGCTTGACACAAGTAGAATATCTCGGGTATATTGTAGGGGACGGCACCCTCCAAATTAACCCAGATAAGGTCCGAGCTGTGTCTGAGTTTCCAGTCCCAAAAACACAGAGACAGTTAAGAAGATTCTTGGGAATGACTGGTTGGTACCAGCGATTCGTCCCACAATACTCAACCGTCATATTTGCTCTGACAGAGTTACTGCGAGGCAAGACGTTGGTTTGGAATGAGCGCGCGCAGGAGTCATTTGAACTTATAAAATCAAAACTCTGTACGGCACCCTTTCTAGTGCATCCAAACTATAACAAACCGTTTATCGTGCAATGCGATGCTTCTATGTTCGGAGTAGGCGCTCTATTAGCTCAACGCGATGAAAATGGCTTTGAGCGACCTATCACCTACATGTCTAAGAAGCTAAATAAAGCTCAGCGTAACTATTCCGTTACCGAGTTAGAGTGCTTAGCCGTGGTTTTAGCCGTGAAGAGATTTCGTATGTATATAGAGGGTCATCAGTTTACAGTGGTAACTGACCATGCAAGCCTACGTTGGCTGATGAACCAGAAAGATTTAAGTGGTAGACTAGCGAGATGGGCCATCAAGCTTCAGGGGTTCAATTTCTCAATAGAGCATCGAAAAGGTACCGAAAATGTGGTAGCTGACGCTCTGTCACGTTCGTTTGAAGACGAGGAACAAATAAATGTGGTTGAGATTGAGATATTCCCTGAAATTGACCTTAGTTCTGATGCCTTTCAATCAGCAGCATATAACTCGCTAAAAGATAAGGTGATAAAAGCAGGACTACCTGATTATCAGATTGTGGACGGGTTTCTTTATTATCGGACAAACTTTTCCTCAGGCAATGCAGAAACCGATGATCAGAATTGGAAACTATTGGTGCCGCAAGAATTGCGCAGAGGGGTGATTAAAGCAGCGCACAACCAACCGTCTGCATCACATTGTGGTATGGCCAAGTGTCTCGATCGAATCCAGCGAAACTTTTTCTGGCCGCGTATGGTTGTAGACGTATGAGATTATATTCGCCAGTGTGAAATCTGCCAAACGTGCAAACATTCAACGCACACCCTTAAACCACCTATGGGTAAGCAGGTACTAACGGAAAGGCCTTTCCAGAGGTTATACGTGGACTTTATTGGACCGTTTCCTCGGACTAGGCGTGGCAATATAGGTATTTTCATAATCCTAGACCATTTTTGGAAATTTACCTTCCTGAAGGCCGTGAAAAGATTCACCACTCAAATAATTATCAATATTTTAAAAGAAGATATTTTTGATTGTTTTGGAGTACCGCAAGTGGTAGTCAGTGATAATGGCAGCCAATTCAAAGGCCACGACTTCGCCACCTTTCTCCACAAATATGGAGTAGACCACACGTTTACTGCTGCATATTCGCCTCAATCGAACGCAGCTGAGCGAGTAAATAGATCCATAAACGCGGCGTTGAGATCCTACTTGCGATCTGACCAGCGGGATTGGGATTGCTATTTAAGTAGCATTAATAGTTCTCTTCGAAATCATATCCATCAATCGGTGGGAATATCTCCATATTTGGCCGTGTTTGGGCAATACATGCTTACACACGGGCATGACTACAAGTTGTTGGCTAGCTTGGGATTATTGAATGAGGGAACAACAAAATTGAATCGAATTGATGAGTTTGCAAAGATTCGAGCCGATATTCAAAAACACTTGCAGAAGGCATATGATACCAACCAACGTACGTATAATCTGCGCAGTAAAGTTCGCACTTTTGAAGTTGGCCAAAATGTCATAAAACGCAACTTTAAACTTAGCAACTTTGCTGATAATTTCAATGCTAAGCTAGCACCCATTGGGGTGAAAGCTAAAATCAAGAAAAAGCTAGGAAACGCGTTATATGTAATTGAAGATCAGAAGGGCAAGGAGTTGGGAACATTTCACGCAAAGGACCTCTGGTAGAACAAATATACCCTTTTTCAGCTTTGAGCCGTCGCTCATGTATCGCTTCGTTCAAACCTGCGCTGTGAGGGTATGAGCATAAACAAAGTTAAGCAACAACCCAATGCATATAGTATATTCAAATAGTTGCAACCGTTGCGTTGACAATTTGAATTCGAACGGTCATTACGATATACATCGTAATTCGAGATGCGTTGGCAGGACCAATTAATTGCCATTCACAAAGAGTAATTAATTGAGCCTGCTTTTAAGCACCTCTGCGTGGGTGAATGTTATCGATATCAGCGCGTGCATAGCCCTGTGATCAATTTCCTGTGCATCATCGAACGAATCAGATCGTGAAATTTGAGTTAAGTAATAAATTTGATTGCATCCAGCCAAAAAGTGATCAATTGTCTAAAATTTGTGATCACAAATGATCACATTTACGTAAAGACGTGCAATCGCACCAATATTTAGAGTCTAAAACATTGTTTAAAAGGTATGTGACGCACATTAGTGTAATTCATGCCTAATAATAATTTCATGTAGGCTTTGGCGACTTGGCGACGTGCAGCGTCTGCTACAACTGAGCCTCCGGGACAGCGGCAGCCGCTGCAGTTTTGTGCACCCAGGCCGAGGCTAGTGCGCCTTGCCAAAACTCCACTTGGTGCTACGCTGCGTGCAGTGCACGAGTGCGCTGAAAAACGTACAGTTATCGTGTTGCTGCGCTACGCTGACCAAAAAGTACAGTTCACGGGCAATATAGGAACACCGCTTCGAAGCGCGGTTGCTGCGCGTGTTGGTGTGCGAGCGTTTGCTCTGCATTAAGCACCATCCACTGCCAATGCGCATCTGAACCATAACCTCAAACGACAGTATGGAGTAGCGTGTGCGTCGACGTGTCCGTCTGAAGTGATCACCTGATCACTTGCACCAAGATCACCCTGCTGCAGTGCAGCTAAATTTTATTGACGAATTGGGATAGACAAGTGTACCTTAGTGATCGTGTGCTACTAAGCGAGCAGGCGAGACGCTCCCTTAGCGGACGCACTATGCGTTCGCATCATTAGGCGCTGCTTAAAGGCAGGCCCACAACCATGCAGCACCGCCACCACCTCAAACCCCCTTAGGATACATCGCTTCGGATTATAATTAGATTTAATGTCGTATCGTCAAGCAAGTTCTATAATATTATCTTTAAGCTGTTAAAACGTATTACTTATGAATAACTTCCAGTCATTATAGTGTGTGAGCAGCTTAACCTAACCATGTATCTACATAACGTCACTTGACTCCTCCTTAGCGTCAAAACCTCCGATCGTCGACAGGCCTGCTGACATCGTTGGACATCGTTGGATGTATTTGTGAGTACGGCGTAGCCGATTATAGACATGTGTGTGGTATTAATGGTGCAGTGAAGCTTGCCGATAGTACTTTTGTTTCTTGATTCTTGCGTAAATTACCATATGTAAAACTTGCTTGCCGATATTGTATTCTAGTAGTCGTTAAGTTGAAAGTGCTCTCGGTCAGTGAAGACCCAAAGGGCTTTTAGTTTCTGTAGTGTTTGGTTAAAATGTTGTAAAGCCAAACCAAAATGAATAGTTTAGTAATGCCCAGACTGGCTAATATGAATGAAGTTTTTAGATTATCGTAGTAATGTAAGTTGACTTTTGAAATGAATTAAAAGCTGTTAAAGGGCACCTAAAGCAAGTTTACCAGCTACTTATTGGGCAGACCAATAACCAATTATAGGTTCTGCAAGGTAGGGAGGGTAAAGAGGAGAACAATAACACCTGAGTTCTCCAACGCACACACCCCTGTTCAAAGTAGTTTCCGCCATTAATGATGAAGCCATTCCTTTAGGCTCTGTCTAACCTTGTTTTTTTGTAACGCATGATTGGGACAGTACAAACAACCCACCCCACTTGCCCTGATCGCAGCCGGCAACCGAATTAAGACAGAGCGTACTCTTGATCATCCGCGTGTACGTTACACCATGTAGTTTAAACTAACTTTATCATGAAATTTGCATTTCATGTATAGATAATGAAAGTCATACATATGGAGCTTAGATAATTCTAGAACAATTAACCCCAAATAAATTGGTTTGTTATAAACGTTATGAAGTCGTTTCATTTGAATCGCGTACATATCTTCAGTGAATCTGTCTGCACTGTGAAAACCTTCTTTTGGGATAAGAGCTCGCGCACCTAAACACCTTCTTTCGAATGACTGCCATTCGGTTACTATTTTAACGTTCTTACGATTTTCAATATTTTCCATTGTTTTGCCATAAACAGAGTTATTTAATAACTTATAAAAATCCTTTTCAAAATTATATTTCGCTTGTGCTCTATGAAAAAATTGAGATCTTTATACTTTTTCAACCATGCGGCTTGCTTAAATATCAACCCTCTATGAATCTTTTTTAAAATCAAGCCGTTTAAAATTGCCTGTTGAAGATTTCTATAGTGAATTACATATTTAATCTTAGGGCTCAGATCAGCAATGAGCTTTTTGACGTTTGAGTCTGGAGTCGGTATTTGATTAAGCGGACAAAATGGTAGATCATTATGGAAATCGTGAAGAGCAGAAGGATAATCTAAATCTACTTCTAGAATGTGTCCATATTCTGAGTCTGCTGAAACGGATGAGATGTTAAATGAATTAATTTCATTCTCATTTAACCAGCGAAAACCGCCATATGGAAGGTTTTGTGACATGGCCCAGCCATACAAATTATTTGCATCTAAGTACATTAAGTATTCTGATGGCTTGCATTCATCAAAGTCTTCCATATACATATTATTTGCTTTGGAGTATCTATTACTACATTGAACTAAGCCACCGCGAATACCACTTTGTATAAATCTATAAATATCGATATCGGTAACAAGCTCAAGTTCAATGTTAGTAGTTTTCAACATTGCATCCCAAGATAAGCCAGGTGCTGAATAATAATGTGCTGGGTCTAGAGAATAAATATTCTTACAAATTGTTCGAAAATTCGGAAATATGTCTGTTAACAACAAGACAAGTACACTTCCAAGTACACTTCCATGTAGTCTTTTATCGTTTTGCATTCAAAAACTGACCAGACCTTTTGAGCATGCAAATAATCTTCAAGCGTACATTGCTTATTTAAAAGTGTGTTAAACAATTTTTCTATTGGAGGTAAGGAAGTTTCGTTCAAACGAACTGGTGAATCCAAATATTCATAAGGAAAAACACCCTTCCTACGTACAAGATCAAACTGTGTATCGTTTGGGAAGTATTTTTTGACAACTTTGAAGTTTTCAATCGTTAAATTATTAGTTAATGCATCTAAGCTTGTACTCAAAAAGCGAAATGTATCTAAAAATCTGATTTCAAGCGTTTTTTTACTGCAATCTAAAGGTAAAGAGAGTGAGAGAGGTTTGGAGAGTGAAATATACAATTCTTTGTTAAGTGGAATGACCTTAATGTCACCAGGAACACTGCTCAATTCCCTAACAAACAAATGAGCATCATATCGAGAAAAGTTATGGAAAAATACAGGGATAAGAGGTGCAATCTTGAAATTAAAATTACAGGCATTGTGCGCTGCCCCCCGACACTTACCAGTTAAATGACAATGGTCCCTTACTCGATCAGACTGTAAGATCTTATTACAAATATGACAGTTTACTGCATTTATAAATCTGGTGTTCTCCTCTTGACTCATAACCATTGGCTTAATTGTACTTATCTAATTTGTATAAATTTCAATCAAATTCTTAACCAATGAATTTACAAATGAAATATTAGCCTGTTCACTTGATTTAAGTACAAGTTTATCAAGATCTGAATTATATGTACATTTAATATAATATGAAAATGCTATCGGAGTGTGCTGATGTGTTCTTAAAACATTTTCTGACACTATATTATCTTGAGGTAATAATATGCATTCAAAGTCTGCATATACAACAAATGGAACATCTAATGTTCGACTATAACTCTTAAAAGTAAGACTCGCCTTATCTGCTGTTGGGAGGGTTGATATCACGTTGCTACATATCTCCTTATGTCGTCTATACAGCCTCTCACTGTTTGAAGCGTTTAAGCATATGTTGCAGAAGAATTTCTCTCCATGATGCTTAGATAGCTGACTGCCGGAAAGCCTGAATAAAAAAAAGAATAACAAGAAGAAAACAAAAAATAAATTAATAGTATAATAATCTGATTATATAAATATATGTAAATAGTATATATATATATACCTTGACAAATTTTTTATCCAGACGAAGTGTGAGATTGTTTCCTTTTCCAGAAGCAATAATGAAATATGAGTGCTGCGTTCCTCCTTTGTTAAATAAAGGGGTCCAATCAGCATCTTGATCTCCTCATCGTAGCCAAAAACATTGATGCTAATGTCCGGATTCCGTTCCTCAAAAATCTTTATCAATTTTTCTTTTATAGGAAAATCGAGACCTTCGAAGTTGAGCGTTAGCAATTCATTTATTTGAATTGATGTACTTTCAATATTGGCGATGTTATATGTCTTACACCGTTCTGTATTGTTATTTGCTGGCTTAAGGGCCATTTAAAACAGAATACATCAGCGTTCTTCACATTTATAGTAGCCTTTTTTTCTTCAAGTGTGATGGCAACTCAATGTAGCTTGACACTTTCAGGGGCTCATATCTGTTCATATTAACATCAATATGTAATATTTTCATTAAGGCCCAGCCACTATCTTTTTCCTGGAAGTCATCCATTTTTGCACGTATATGAGCAGACTGCTCCAGGAAATGTTGTCTTAAGTCTGTACCAATTGTTAATATGCACATTGATGTTTGATGTTATTTTATTGACACAAACATTTCATCATCCATTACTTTTATATATTTCGCGAATAGTTCAAAATTCACTTTGCATGCATTATGCTTTAGAATTAGTGATTCTATAACTGGTATTAGTTAATCACCAGCATCACTTAAAAACTCTTCTGAGCTCAGCAAATTATCACGTTCATTTTTATACATATAAGTGCAAATGCGTCTTTTATATCCGCTTGAAACAAGTTGCACCTTTCCTGTATGCGATGCAATAACATTCATTTTATGATTATTTGAGCGCAAATGCTGATTCCACCTCTTGGGCATTATATAGATAGCACATCCGTCACAGAACATTTTTGCGTTTGAATTGCTGCTTGATGCCATTGCTTTAAAATTCACTTTCAAACTTCACTTTAACTTTCGAATACAAACAATAAGTAGTGTCAAGTGTATTAAGCCAACTGTAACACTGTTGAAGTACTAAGTGTATAAATAGCAAGGTAGAGAATTGAATCAAAAGTCATAAGCAAAGTATATGTATCCAACAGCTATGGTCAAAAATACGAAGAACAAGGGGGTGGTCAAATTCAAATATAGATGACATAAATACAACTCCAACCCCGCTACGCAGGCATAAACATTAATTCGGCCAGCTGCGCTAATATAAACAATATTGAATCGCAGATCATGGTCAGCGTCTTCGCCAAACGCTCAGAATATTCAAATATAGATGACATAAATACAACTCTAACCCCGCTACGCAGGCATAAACATTAATTCGGTCAGCTGCGTTAATATCAACAATATTGAATCGCTTGCTCACAGGCGCAACTCAAGGGCATGGTTAGTATAAACAATATTGATTGGCTTGGTCTGCATTTAAGCGGCCTGTCTTTGATTCGCTTGCTAAGCATTTAAGTGGCCTGCCTGCGCACCCCCGCAACGTTCTGTATGCGCACCCACACATGCTGAACCTGAAAGATAGTTCCGCTCAGAGTACCGATACGATCAAACACTCAATATCCCACCCACACATCTCACCCACACATGCTGAGTCCAGCGTTCTGTACGCGCACTCATACAACGTTTTGTATGCGCTTTCGCACATGCTGAACCTGAAAGAGTGCCGCTCAGAGAGCTGAAACGAACAAACACGCAATACCCACCCTCCGCTCAGCGTTCTGTATGCTCACCCACACATGCTGAGTCCAGCGTTCTGTACGCGCACTCATACAACGTTCTGTATGCGCACTCGCACATGCTGAGCCTGAGAGAGAGAGAGAGAAAGAGTGCCGCTCGGAGAGCTGAAACGATCAAGCACGCATTCAGTGTTGCCAACTCTTCGGCTCATAAAAATGCTAAATTAGCCTTCGAAAAAAGCTAGAAATAGCCAGATTTTTTTTTTGGTAGCTAAAAAAACCGCTAGAGTAGTAAAACGATATTTTTATTGAATCAAGTCAGCATTTTTTAAAATTTCGTCCAACATATCCTTTTCTGCAGCTGAACTTATGTAGGACTGATTGGTCCCTATCTTATTTAAAAACATTTTTTATAATGCTGGTGCACTTTGATCTATGAAGCTTCATAGCACTGCCATCTTGAAATTTGGTTCCGCACAACAATCCCAAATGGTCAATTGGGCATCTGTCAGATGAGTGTGTGGCAATATATAAACATAATGCCGCCTCTTGTTGACACGTTTTCACAGGAACAGATGCAACAAACGGTATTTTGTTTGTCTGTGCAAAAGAAGCTGAAGAAGACTTATGCTTTGCTGTCTTGGCATGTGCGTGTAAATCCGAAAGTTTCGCATTAATGCTAGACTTGCAATATTTGCAAAAGCATTTTCCATCATCGACTGCATCTAAAGCCAGCCAATCCTTAAATGCAGGGTCTTGCATCCAAGCATTACGCGGTTTTTGTTTGTATATTTTAGGCATTTTCACCTTACATTCGCGATCGATTTAAAAATTGTGAAATACCTCGTTAGTGATGGTATACAGCTCGATTAAATTGTTTTCATAGTTAAGATCGATAAAAATTTAATGCTCTTTTGGCTTATCGATGTTTTTTGCCATTCAAATGGAAAAAATACTATGAAGTATTTAAGTGTGGTCTCGTAAAGCATCAGTTCCAGATGGTTTTAAAAAGATAAAATTACGCCAATTTTGCTTGAAAAATAGCTATAATTCCCGCTAGCCGCTAGTTTAGAATTTATCCCGCATTTGCCAATTGCAACCCGCTAGATCTATCGGGGAAATAGCTAAATTGGCAACACTGCTGGCAACCCGACTGGGGTTGTGGGAGTTCGGCTTTTTTGCCGAAGAGTCTGGGGTTGTGCGGTCAGCAAAACATTTGGCCTCAGAAAAATCGCACTTTGACGTGTCTATGTGTATTCTATAGTTAATGATAATATTGTTGACAAATCTATCACAGAAGCCGTAAATTACATTACATAATGATTATGTCTAAGTTTTATTCAATTACCCAAAACTAATGATTATCATTAAGGAATAACGTAAAAAATCAGAAATTTAAAAATCATGCCGGAAATGCAGAGAGTTTACAACAATGAAGATTTTAGTGTGAACCATGTTTTTCTAGGTCCATTATAAGTGCGTGATTTTTTTATTAAAAAAAAAACAAATAATAATTACTTACGGTCCCTGAAAAAAACTGAAAGTTTTTCTTAATACTTATCAACATTTGATAAAAAGTAAGTTTCAGCATGACACATTTTCAAACTTTTTGCACAATTGAAACGACTCTTTTTATTTTAGAAAATGTCGTTGCCTTAAAACAGATTCTTGCTGATGTGGGGTCATTCCTAGCCACCTACCAGAGCTTATGATGGATCAACACATAAAATAAAATAGCGTATTTTTAACGTTTTTTTTAGATCTATCTTAACAGAAGCGATTCATAAAATTGTCCTTGCAAGGACGAAAATTATGTTTTAAGGACATTTGGTCCCTTGATTCTATGGAATTTCGAAAGTCCTGGTTCTAACAAGAGTGTTGATACCAATTTTGTCAGGATCGGACCAAAAACACTAAAGATGTTGTAATAAAGCCTTCGTCGATAACCCAATTGGCAATGGTTGCCGTCCAGAAGTACTTCTCGTATAGAAAATTTTTCACATCGAAGTAGTTCCAAAAACCTGCATTCTTACAATCGCGCTTATTAAGGGGCTGAACATCGGAATAATGTGTTTGTGTGTGTTGTGTGTTGTAATTTTAACTTCAGGATACGCTAGGGTTCGGATTCAAGGTTACCTTTCCGATGTTGACGTAGAGAAGGCATAAATGTAGTGTAATAATGTAATGCGGTGTTCGCTGCTCAATGTATGATGCCAGAAAGCATTCTAGCGGTTGCAATTTCTATATTCCATGCAGCACAATATATCATGCCAGAGGGCATTCTAACGGTTGAAATTTCTATAAGGGCTAATACTGCGTTAGGTTAGGTTAGGTTGCAGTGGCTGAAGCAGAAACCTACTCCACACTTGGGCCAAGAATTGGCCCCTTGTGGTACCACATGATGTCTTTTAAACATTTTGTTCCCCCTTAAACCAATTTGACGATTTTAGGAATTTGAGGATATTGTGTATCCCAACCTCGGATACGTCTGATAGGGTATCAAATTCCAGGTACTGGAACCGTCTCCTGCTGAGTGCGGGGCAGTGACTGAGCAGATGTTCTACGCTCTCTATCTCTTCTACTATACCACAACTTCTACAGAAGTCATGGTGTGTTACGCCCAATCTGTTAGCGTGAGTTCCTATGAGACAGTGGCCTGTGAGAGCCCCTATTATAGTCGAGATGTGGGATATCCTTTGTTTAATCAAAGCAGATGTGCGCTTTGGGTCAAGGGTGAGCCAAGTGAGTTTAGAGACCGTGCATGTAGTGAGATTACTCCAGCATTCAGCGGTTTGACGCTTGGAGTACTCCTTACTATGCTGCCTGAATGCCGACGTTGCTCCTTACAGCGAGGAGTGTATCGTTGGTGCCTTTCCCGGCCAATTCATCTGGCACTTCGTTTCCTTCAATATTACGGTGTCCAGGCACGCATACGAGGTTGATACTGAGCTGTTGGGCTATATGGTTTAGAAACTGGCGACACTCAGTGAGTAAGACTGCGTTGTTGGTGCATGAGTCAAGCGCTTTCAAGGCGGCTTGGCTGTCTGAGTAAATGTAAATATTCCCTGCACTGATGTTATGCATGCGCAGGCAGAGGGTGGCTTCCTGGATGGCCCTCACCTCTGCCTGATACACGCTACAGTGGTCGGGAAGACGGAAGCTGGATCTGATTCCTAAATCGGGGGAATATACACCGCCGCCCACACGTTCGTCCAGCTTCGACCCATCAGTGAAGATTCTGATCGAGCCTGGTACGTACTGAAGCGGCTTTTCCTAGTCTGATCGGCTAGGTATGCAGACTCTGTATAACTTGTCAAAAGTTAGTTTTGGTGTGCAGTAGTCTGTAATAGGGGGAGTCCGAGGTATAGACTTGAGAACTGCGGTATGACCCGTGGTGCCCGTCGTCCAGTTGTTAGATTCCCTGAGTCTATTGGCTGAGTTTCTGGCTAATTCTTTGGACAGTAGGTCCAGCGGTATTAGATGAAGCATGATGTTCAGGGCTTCGGTAGGCGTGGTGCGTAGGTGCGTGGTGCGTGGCACCACTAATGCAGATTTCTGCACTTCTCTGAACTTGATGGATTGTTTTGAGGTTGGATGGTAGGTCGAGTGCGGGCCACCACACTAACACTCCATAAAGTAGGATGGGTCGGATGACTGCTGTATACAGCCAATGGACTATGCGTGGAGAGAAGCCCCATCTAGTGCCTATGGCCTTCTTGCATGCAAAAAGAGCAATGGTAGCCTTGCATACCCTCTGCTTTATATTTTCTTTCCAGTATAGTTTACTATCTAGAACTACACCTAGGTACTTCGCCTGAAAGCTCTCGTTCAGAATCGTGTTATTGATTCTAGGGAGGTTTAAGTTAGGGGGTCTATATTTCCTAGTGAAAAGAACGAGTTCTGTTTTGCTCGGATTCACGCCTAGTCCACAGTGTTTGGTCCATTTTACTAAGGTATTGAGCGCTGATTGCATTCTGTCGCAGAGGGTTTCCGGAAATTTACCCTGGGTTAGGATTGCAACATCATCCGCGTATGCTACCGCCACGTGCCCCTCGTCCTCCAGTGTACATAGCAGTTGAATCATCACCAGTACCCATAGAAGTGGAGATAGGACACCTCCCTGAGGAATGCCGCTACTAACGCATCTGCTGATCGAGGACTCTCCTAAGCAGGAGCTCACTGTCCTGCTGGTGAGCAACAGACCTATGAGCTCCACCAGGGGGTCCTCAACCCCCAGACTCGTCATTGCGGAGGTGATAGCTTCTGGAAGAACGTTGTTAAAAGCTCCCTCTATGTCTAAGAAGGTCACCAAGCTGTATTCTTTGACACTAAGCGATCTCTCGATGCGAGAGACTAGAGAGTGCAGAGCTGTCTCAGTGGACATGCCCTTGGTATATGCGTGCTGTGCACGCGAAAGTAGAGACGGGTTAATGGAGTTTCTGAGATGAACATCTTAAATACTTTCGAGGGTTTTTAAGAGAAAGGAGGAAAGACTAATTGGTCTGAAGTCGTTCGGTCTGACGTGGGATGGTTTTCCTGCCTTGGGTATGAAGACTACTTTCGTTTCCCCTCCATGCTGAGGGAATGTGGTTCGTTGTAAGACATCCTGTGAAGATGCTACGAAGCCACGCTATGATATAATTGATACTATGTTGGAGTTGAGCCGGGTATATGTTGTCTGGACCCGGTGACTTAAAGGGCTTGAAGGTACTGATTGCCCTCCTAATCTTATGATCGTTTACTATTTCATTATCCCTGTTTGTTTGGGTGCGATAGGTCTGAGTCGCTGGTCGCGGTGTCTGAGAGCACCCCGGAAAGTGGGTATCTAGCAAAAGTTCGAGTGTTTGCGAACTGGATGCTGTCCATGATCCATCTTCTCTTTGTAGAAGCCCTGGGGGGGTAGGTGAGGAGGCTAGAATCTTCCTCAGACGCGATGCATCCGAGGTAGTTTCAATATTACTGCAAAAATTGGCCCATGAGGCCCTTTTTGCCTTTCTTAAGGCTTTTTTGTAGCTGTTTGGCTCGGTCTTGTACTGAGCCCAGGTAGTGTCAAGCGTCGTACTTTTGGCATGATTAAAAGTTCTCCTGCACTTAGTTTTGACTGCATCGAGATCTGAGGACCACCATGGTGGCTTGAAAGAGTCTTTGGGGGTTATTTTTGGACAAGATTTGTCTAGGGCGTCGTTACAGACCTTTGTTAGGATGTCGACTAGGGAGTCTACCTCTGCGGCATTTTCCGGAAATAGGGGCGGGCTTGGAGCCAGATTTTTGCTAAGTAGTCGCATGTATTTACCCCAGTTGGTTTTTTTGGGGTTTTGGGTTTTCTTAAGTGGTGGACGAGATTCGTCCAAATTAAATACGATGTAGCGATGGTCAGAGAAGGAGTGTTCTGGTAGAACTTTCCAGGACGCCACCCGCTGTGAAATGTAGTCTGAGATAAGGGTAATATCCAAGACCTCACTTCTGTTTTTAATGATAAAGGTGGGATCGTTACCTCTATTACATAAGTTTAGATTAGTGCTAAGAAGAAAGTCAAAAAGTAACTCACCCTGCTCGTTGGTGTTTGTACTTCCCCATTGTTTGTGTGTGGTGAGCGTTAGCGTCTCCACCCATAATCAGGTTCGTCCTTGAGTCCGTGCTGCTTGTGACCAGGTCTCGAAAAGTGGGTGATGGTATACATCCCTCGGTGTCGTGAGGTAAGTAGAAGGAAGCCAGCCTGTAAGAGTTAGCCCCCAAATTCGAGGCTGAAGTAGGGTGTATTTGGGAGTCCGCAAGCCACAGACTCCGTCAGCAGCAATCCATGGCTCTTGGACCAACACCACATCCACCACGCCAGGTGCTAGGCGCAGTAGAAGCGCAGCAGAGGCTGCCCTACTGTGATGCAGATTTATTTGGAGTATCTGCATCAAGTAGGACAGCGCTCCCCTCCGTAATGGTACGGTCCGCTTCATCGGCCGAGGTTTCACCCAGAAGCTCCTTCTCCGTGTGCATGCGGCCCAGTATACCACCGTAATCTGAGCCCGATGAGATGTAGCCGTCGATAGTGCCTGGTGGGGCAATATCTTCGGCATCCATCTCCTCGGTTTCACTCGGTGGGTCCACCGATTCCACCTCAACGCAGTTAGCCAGTTCCGCCTGCGCTCCAGCGTCAGATTTGTACACCTTGACGCCTACCTTTCCAAAAGATTAGCAGATGCTACCGCCCTTAGCCTCCAAATGCTTCGAACTTACGTTGTCGATTTGAAAGACAACCTGCGTCGAGGCACGATTTGTCTTCTCGGGCAGAGATCCGCAGTACCCGGGTAAGGCAAAAATAGAACAGGTGTTTGCCAAGCACCTGAGCCCTCCGTTCAAGACTGAGATATATTTGTTAAACCTGGGCCCCCAGCCAGTCTGACTATCAGCACGGGTCGGATGACACCTTGGTCCGGCCCAGGTGTGAGATGTGAGGGGTAGGATTGGGTAGGAACACATGTAGGGATGGGGTGTGTGTGAGACTATAATTTTAGAAGGCGGTCAGACAAACGCCTCCTCAGTACAGTGGTGACTTCCGCAGTACCCGCTGGCTGTCCGGGACTGCTTATTTGGATATTCGCAGCTGACCCCCTACAGGAGGTCGTTCGCTATCCGCCACCTGCGACCCGTCCGGTGGCCTCAGCTAGGCCGCCTTCAGAACCACCTCACAAGCTCTTAAGGATACTTCGGAAAATAAATACTGCGTTACGGTCGTTACATTCGTAAAAAATGTTAAAATTGACACAGCTGAGGTTCACATTGGCATATTTTCAAGAAATTTTTGCAAAACGCTTAATACTTCTAAACTTATTTTAAAATAAAAGTTCAACTGTTTTTGAAAAAAGTTATGCTTGTACTTTTTCCATCAAGCCATCTTCGTACACTTACACATACCTACACAAATACGCACACGCACGGGCCACAGCGCAAGCGAGGCATTTCAGGTGACCACTGTGCTGCTTCTACCCCTCCCCCGCTGCAGCACTGAATCTTCTTTCGTGAATTACTTCCGTGTTTATTATCCGATCGACTTGAAATTTGGACAAAAGATTGATTTTCAAACACAATTTTCTTATACTTCCCGATATATATTTAAAAAAATTTTTTCATCAGCTCCACCTTATTTTATAATAAGAAGGAACTGTAACAATTTGCAGGCTTCTAGGCCGCCCAAATGTCACCAATCTGTGAGTCAGTCAGGTAGAACTCTTTTATATATATATGTAGATATGTACATATATAAAATGTTAGTTGCAATAACACTTAATTAAATTAATCAAACAAAAAATGGCACGCGCCAAGTCCTCGCATTGGTGCCGTATAGACTTTTGCTTTGAGCTTTCTTTCAACAACAACCTGATCGAAGCAGAATTCAAGGCATTTTCATTGTTCATGTCAACTGATTTTGGCATGCCGAATGCTATCATGATCTTCCGCAGAGGTAGTTTCAAATTCTCCGCTGCTTTTGACTTTACCACCTTTATTTGAGCGCACTTCGAAAATCTATCTATTGCCGTGAGTACTACCTTTTTATCTGTCGTATACATGTCTATGTGAATAATCTGTCCGGGACACGTGGGGATTGGTGTTGCCTGAATTTCACAATGTTCTGGGTGTCAGTCATATGTCGCCAGCTTGCATGTCTCACATCGCTCAGCGATGGCGCTAACCTTTTTGTTAATACGGGAAAGAAATATCTATATATGCAAAAGAGTTTTTCCTGGCTGATTGGCAATCATCGCACAACCCAAACCGTAAGAGCTAGGATGCTGAAATTTGCACAGTAGGTTCCATCTATGATGAAAGTGCACACTAAATAAATTATATAAATAACTTACAAATATGGCTTTTATCTTAAATAAAATACAAAATATAAATAAATAGTAAATACAAATCGGACTCCCACATCATTAGTCTTACATCTCACCTCTCTAAGCCCCTTAACATTATTAAACACCTCTCATCCCTAAAATACAATTGCAATACCTCAACCCTAATACAAATACTGAAATCTATCCTAATCTCCAAAATAAACTACTGTCTGCCAATATACGGCCACGCTCCAAAATCTCAATTAAATAAATTAAAAACGATTCAAAATGCAGCCGTATGAACTGCTCTTGGAACCTTTCGAACCACCCCTATTACACACATGTTAATCGAGTCAAACACAAACACATTAGAAAACCGACGTGACTATTTAACATCCAAACTATTCAAAACTCTTATCCAATCGCACAACACCCCTCTCAAAAATCGTATCAAAAGCCGCAAAATAAAAATTAAATACCCTCGCTATCATCTTACAACAAAACCTCCAACCCCAATACAATCTTCAAATAATTAATAATTATAAATAAAGTCGAGTATACCCGCCTACGAAACTCCCTGTACCCAGGTCTAAAACATTCAATCACATCTACGTCCACTTACACATACACACACACATACACAAAGACGCACGCACACAGGCGGCAAAAGCGACAGCGCAAGCGAGGCATTTTAATTGGTGGCTGTGCTTCTTCTTTTCCCCTCTCGCTGCATCACTGAATCTTCTTTCGTGAATAACTTCCGTGCTTATTATCCGATCGACTTGAAATTCGGACAGTAGATTAAGAGAGACTAAAGTATTGTACATGCCAAGTCTAAATATCTTTAAAATTGTTCCTGTAAAACGTTTTTATTGAATTGCGGGGGAACGGGGGAGATATCTGAAATTGGAAACAAACTTGATCTGCGTATGCTATACAGGTACCTACATTTCAAATTTGGTGTCTCTAGCTCTTATAGTTGCTGAGATCGACGCGTTCATACACACGGACATACGGACAGACGGACAGACAGACGGACATGGCCAAATCGAAATCTCTTTTGATACTGATCAAGAATATATATACTTTATAGGGTCGGAGATGTCTCCTTCTGCCTGTTACATACATTTGCACAGATTTAGTACCCCCTTTTTACCCATTTTATGGGTGAATAGTAGTGGCTTTAAAATACCTTCAGCACAGTACCTAAGCACACAGCTTGGTAGTCCATCAGGTCCCGGTGAAAATACGGGCTTAATGGCCTTTCAACCACGTAGAAACGAACTTTCTGTTATTAAAGGTCCAAAAATGCAATTGGAGCTATTTACATGATAAGGATAAGGAGAAACCATATGATAAGGTTGTGAACTATAAGTCGCTTGAAAAAGATCGGCGATAGCCTGATCTGAGTCAGCTGTCTTTTTTTTTCGAAAAATACAGTTGATGGAAGTGTTGATGACCTACGCTTCGCATTAACGAAGTTATAAAACCTTTTAGGATCCCGCTGAAACTGTAACCTACAGCTTCTGAGGTAGTTGTTATGAGGTAGTGTATGTTTAGTACAGAGAAGTTAGATCGGGCAATCAAATAACGCGAAAAATCCAAGAAGAGCCAGATTCCTTAAACTTTTTATACAATCTCGACTTTCTATGTCTTAAGTTAGTTAGATCCCGTGTAATCCACACAGGTTTGTTAGACCTACGTGGGTTACAAAATGGGACACAGGAATCAAATAATGAATTTAAAGTTAAATAAAAATGTTCGATTGTACAATCCATATCTCTACACATGAACAGCTGGGACCAGTCAGTCTGGGATAGGAGCAGAGAAAGTTTAGAAAAATCGGTTTTCCGAAATTGACGAACTCGCTCTGCAAATTTTCTGCCTGGGCTTGGCACCCTGGCTGGTAAGTCAAAAACACTTCCAAAGATGGGTGATAAGGATCTTCAGGAATGGATATAGGTATAGTACGGGAGACAGAATAGAAGAAGGAATCCAAAACAAAAATAAGATCGAGCATTTTATGTAATGAATTTGGGATACCATTGATTTGACACAATGACATCCCAAATAAGTTGTCAATAAAATCGTGCTGAGATGCGGAAGTCAACATGCTGGTGTCAGGACTTGAAATCCAGGTAGTTCCGGCAATATTAAAGTCACCAAGAATTACAAGAAAATCACGATCAGAAGGCATAGAAGAGACAAAGTGTATAACAGAAGTATGCAATGAATATATAGATAAATCTGAAGAGGGAGGAATATAAGAACAAGTAATAAAAAAGCAAACACCAGAAATAATCAATTTTACATTAACAAATTCAATATCTATGGAACTATCGGCTATTACTACCTCCGAAGATAAATTTGCGTCAATAGCAATAAAAACACCACCACCACGACAGGTAGCGCGATCTTTTTTCAATATATAGCGAATTTGTTAGACAAAATTTCAGAATTAAGAATGTCGGGCCTTAACCAAGTTTCAGAAAAGGCCACGACTTGAAAAGGAAAAGTTAGGCTATTTAGGTAAAGATTACTAAGTTCACTACAAAGACCTCTTACATTCTGATAGCCAAGTGAGAGGGAGGAAGTTAGTTTTTTGTGCTATCAGAGGTGCCAAGAGGTGGCTTAGAACTACCACCAGAAGGAAGTGAAACCGGAGGCCGATTTTTCTTATTTGCAGTGTATTCTTTAATGACTAAGTGATCCGGACAAAATTCTGTACAACAAATATCGTTAAAGTTTTCCGCCGGAACACTTATTTTAAATGACGAAATTTCCCGAGCATATGTGAAATTGAATTATGTTGGCCTTGCTTGCACTGTACATTCGTTATTAAAATTAAGGCATTTCACGTTATTCTTGTTTATTTAAAACTAACATTATTTTGTTATTATAAGTCAATCGTTTCAAAATTTGAAAAAAATTTGAAAGGGGCATAGATTTCTGTCATTTAAGCATTGTTCGCGACACCACAATGTACTCACTTGCTGAAATAAACAGTATCGTATTCAAGTGTGATATATACACTGCCATGCACTTGATTAGGGACAAGCGCTTAAAAACGAATATATAAAAATTTGACTGAAATTAACAAATTAAATCAATTGACAGATATTTTTTACCATTCAGTATTTCATTCTCTTTTAAATTAAAAACAAAAAACACTTTAAAATTAACATAGTCTTTTTAAAAAAAAATTTTTGTGGGAGTTCCTCAAAAAGAACTTAAAATTGGTGTTCAAGAAATGGTATATACATTTTCATTAATTTTAAGGCTTACTTAAAAAAATGTGGAAATAACTTCATAAATCCTGTTAGGAAGAGAGTCATATAGTGCCTTTAAGTAATTTAAGGATATTTCGCTCCAGGCTCTATTGATGGCATCTGTTAATGCCTGTATGTCTTCGTATTGTCTCCCAGATTCATACACTTTCTTTGTCATCCATCCCCATACATTCTCAATTATATTGAGATCCGGAGAATATGGGGGCCACTCCATAAGAGGCAAGTTTTGTTGAATCCAAGTTTTTACCACCCGAGCTGTATGGATTGGGGCATTATCCTGTTGGAAAGTCCACAATAATGGTCTAAAGATGACATTTGGCTCAGGAAACGCTTTTTCCGAGTAAGCCTTTGTAATGCGTTGCGTTCATTTTGGAAGACACAACTTGCAGCTTGCAAGTTCCATAATATGAGATGGCACCCCAGACCATAACACCTTTCTCAAGGCTATGGTGACGAGACAAAAAGTGTTCTTCTTTTCGAATATCATGGAAGTAATAGCTAAAACCATCAGGTCCATCTAAGTTTAAGCGTTTTTCATAAGAAAACACCACGGTATGCCATTTCGAGCGAAGACTTTACGAGAATCCTTACAATGATCATTGAGTGGTGATTTTTTTTTTTAATTTCTCTCTTTTTAGACATTCAGCTTTACGTAAAACCCACCGTACAGTATCGACACTAGCATTTAATTGTAATTTTAAGTAAATTTTGGAAGCTGGTCAGTGTGAATTTGAAGCTTCTCGTACAATTCGGCGCTCTGCAGTAAGCGAAAGTGCTTTTTTGGTGCGGCCCTTCATGTTATTCCCATAATTTGATGGGTTTTTAAGAAAATTGCATATAACACTTTTGCTTTTTCCAATTTTTTCAGCAATTTGCCTATAGGTAAGGTTACACTCCTTAAACGCAATTATTTTGCCTTTTCTTAAGCAGTTAGTGGTTTACCGCGGCCCATAGTATTTTTTTTTAAATTTAAAACTTTTATATGTTGACAAAATATAAACTTTAGCATGTGTAGTTTTGCTCAGAATGATGAAATCACATCTGTCCCTATTCAAGTGCGTGCGAAAAAGTGCAACATTCTAGGAATGCTTTAAGCAAAATTGAAAATAAATGATAACGGTAAATTGTCGAGGTCTCTTTCTTACTCTATTGTTTGCCTTTTCTCTATTCGTCAGAAAACAGTAAACCACACGACAATAGCAACAGTAAATTATTAGAAAAATAAGACAAAACATGTAAAAATTATTGTCCCTAATCATGTGCATGGCAGTGTATATACATACATATAAACAATGTAATAATGTACGTTAACTTCTCAACATAAGTGTGCGCATAGCACAGCTTTCAGGAATTGGCCTGTCAATGGGCAATATCGTAAAGACAGCCGCAGATAACCAAAACGGAATCAAATGCTCTAAATATAAAACAGGTAGCGGCTTATGTGCACGCGTAAAATTAAGATTACTGCAAATCAAATACAAAGCAATGCAACAATTGACCGAACAACAAACGGTCCGCTACTACCAATACTCTACTAAAGCAGGCGTATTTATACTATGTTCCCGACGGGAAAATAGTGTATTGGGTTTGCGAAATGTCCGTCTGTCCGTCTGTCCATCTGGCCGTCTGTCCGTCTATCCATCTGGCCGTCTGTCCGTATGAACGCAATTTTTTTGCTTTTATCTTTAAGCTAGAGCAACCAAACTTGGTACACCTGTTGGTGTATACCGTCAATTTATGAAGTGTCGAGATCGACCCCCCACCACCACCCTCTCCACCGCAATTTGGGAAAAACCTGTATCTTCCTCATTTTTAAAGATATAGTCACCAAATTTGGCATACAGACTAATGTTGAGATTCCCGACAGATCTGCATTTTGAACCCCCCCACCCCCTCCCCCAAAAAGGAGCAAAATCTATATCTCCCACACCTGTGCAGATTTTTTCGCGTTTCTTTCTGAACACACAAATAACCAAATTATATAGGACTGGGAACATGGTATTCTGCAGTCAGGTGCGTCCGACTGCAACGTTCTTACTTATTATTTACACAGGTCGAGCTGCCTGTTTAATTTATATAATATTTGTAACTATGTTATGTACTGGTCTCAAAATTTGTTTTTATATGTCACTCACCCAACATAAATCCTCGATGAAGGCCTTCTCGAAAATTGTTGCATCATACAAGATTCATTTCTTACAAAAACAAAAAGACAATTTGATGTGTAACCTGTACACTTTTTCTCTTCTTACATATACACGATGCCTGTATGATCTTGTGATCATCAGATATATATATATACATATGTATATACACCTTACAACACATTGTACGCACTTTTCAAAAACGGACGTGTTGCGGCGAAGCTCCCGGCTTTTGTTCCCAAACTGCGACCGCGAAGGCTGAAACAAACACAGGATGGTAGTGCGTGCTGATTTAGGGTGAAGTGCCTTGCCTCCTGTAATGATGTGAGAATGATGAGAATCCAATCTGAGTGAGTGTCTCTGACTTTCACTCATTACTCTAAGAAATGCGGCCCACTTATTGGTGTTTGTGCATGTTTTGGCCACCAATATTCTGTCGGTCACTCACGGTTTGGGGCAAACCCAAACTACCGGTCTGGCAACGCTGACGCCACTGCAGTCTGCAACTGGCAGTTGGAAAAAGGAAACATAGATGGCGCCACAATATATGCCAATTTGGCTCTTTAGCCAATGAAAGATAGTATTAATATTACTAATGGTCTTTATTAGATGTTACAAGTGATAGTGTTGATAGGCTTCGTCTCAGAGTTGTGTGTGTGTGTGTCAGAAGCCAGTTTTCAGGGCTGGCAGCCAATCTCAGGGCTGCCACAGTACTCCCCCCTAGACAAGTCACAGATTGTGGGGCGAGTCCGATGTTGCTTCTCATAGGTGCGTAGTAATGGAGCTCTGATTTGTGAAGGTACGTAATCAATAGGAACAGCTTCGTCATTTGCCATAAATGCAGGTTTTAGTCTGTCTATCGACAAAGCAGTCTCTTTTCCATTAACGCGCACGACGAAGTCCCGATCTGATGGCGTGGATATAACCAGGTACGGTCCCGAGTATGGAGGCTCCAAGGGCTGCTTGACTGCGTCGGTCCTGACGAATACGTGTGAGCAGTCATGTATGGTTTTGTGTAGAAAGAGTGACGGCTTGTTGTGATGGGACGCTGGAGTCGGCCTTACCGCCTGCATGTTGCTGCGAAACTGACTAACAAACTGACATGGATTCGAGGGTGCATCCAGGTCATAAAAGTATTCATTGGGAAGGCGAAGCGTGCATCCGTACAACATTTCAGCGGCTGATGCTTGAAGGTCTTCCTTAAAGCATGTGCGGAGACCAAACATAACGGCTGGAAGTAGCTTGGTCCATGGAGTATGTGGGTTGCACATCAAAGCAGACTTCATAGACCTATGCTAGCGCTCGATCATTCCGTTTGATTGTGCAGACTCGAATTGGACACCTTGATCGGTGGTGATGATAAAAGGGCAGCCGAAGTGGGAAATCCAGCATGACCATAGTGCGTCACAGATTGTCTGCGCTGTCATGTCCTTCAAAGGTACTGCCTCTGGCCAGCGAGAAAAATGGTCAATCATCGTCAAGCAATATCTATACACACCAACCAAAGGCATTACTACAATGTCGATGTGTATATGATCAAATCTGCGATCCGGAACTGTGATTTTGGTCGGCACCAACGAATTATGCCTGTGTATCTTGGCCCGCTGGCACGGCAAGCAATTCCTTGACCACTCCAAAATGTCCTTGCGCATAGATGGCCATACATATTTACTAGAAATTTGCTTAATTGTGGATCTGCCACTAGGGTGAGAAAATCCATGTACATTTGAAAATATGCTGTATCTCAACGGCCGTGGAATGTATGGCCTAGGAGTTGCTATGGATGCGTCGCAGTATAGAAACGTTTCCTTGTCGACTTGCGTCGATTGTAGTTGTAGGGATGTCTCTCCGTTTAGAATACTTATTAGTTCGCTGTCTGTCGCTTGCGCCATTTCAATGCGTTTCGTATTAAGAGCAGTTGGCATCGTTATAGCATTGATCCTGGAGAGCGCGTCGGCCACCACATTGTCGCTGCCGCTAACATGCAGGATCGTTGTAGAGTGCTGTGAGATGAAGCCCACAATATATCAGCGGCTTGTGATCCGTTTTTATGACGAATATCCTTGCTTCAAGCATGTGCTTGAAGTATTTGATCGCTTTGTATATCGCTAGCAACTCCCTATCGTATGTGCTATACCTGCCTTCGGTTGCGCTGAGTTTTTTTGAAAAGAAACCAAGAGGCTCCCATTTACCTCTGTTGTTTTGCTCTAGTACGGCACCGATAGCCGTGTCGGAGGCATCGCAAGTCACGCTCAGATCTGCATGTGGACTTGGGTGAGCGAGAGTGGCTGCGTTTGCAATACTGCTTTTGCAATTTACAAATGCCTCGATGGATCTTGGCGTCCACTCCACATGTCTCTTATCATTCTTTTTCATATTGCGCGTCAAGTCATTGAGCAGTGCTTGCGTCTCTGACGCATGGGGTATGCAGCGGCAATAGTAATTTACTATCCCAAGAAAACGGCCCAGTTCACATATCGTTTGTGGCCGAGCGTACTCTGCGATTGCCTTGACGCGATCCTCTGGAGGTCTAATGCCGCTGCCGTTGACTGTGTAACTTAGAAACAAGGTATCTGTCTTTGCACTTGTTTCTATTAATGGTGAGACCGTTTAATTGCAGGATGCGTAGGATATTGTTTGCGTGTTGTTTATGTTCCTTAACGGAGTTTGACATGATTAGAATATTGTCGATGTAGCAGAACACATAGTCAACACCTCCGAAGAGTTGATCCATGAATCTCTGGAAAGTTTGCGTTGCATTTTTAAGGCCAAACGGCATTTTTAGGAATTCAATCAATCCAAACGGTGTGCATACTGCAGTCTTCTCAATGTCATCTGGTGCCATTGGAATTTGATAATATGCGCGTTCCAAGTCTAATGTGGTGAAAATGTGTTTTCCATGTAAACGGTCAGAGAAATCGTGGATATGAGGTATTGGATAACGATCAGGAGTCGTTATCGCATTAAGCTTGCGGTAGTCGCCACATGCTCGCCAACCACCACTGGGCTTTGCTACCATGTGCAGTGGGCTGGCCCATGGGCTTTTGGAATACCGACAGATACCCTCGTCGATCAGCAAATGGATTTGTGCTTTTGCCGATGACAGTTTCTCACCCATCAGTCGGCGTGGACGATCTGCTACCGGTGCTCCAGCTGTTATGATGTAGTGGCGAACTGCATGTGACGAACTATTGTCGCCTGTAGTGATATTAGCTTTTACAGCATTGATGTATCTTCCATGAGAAACAGTGCCATGCAGCTTCTGTGCCGTATTCGAAGGTTCGACCTCCTGCGAGTTGCTTGAACTACGGTTTTTCGTGTACTCTGATCTAAAGGATGAGTCGTTGTTGCTTGATGTCTATGAGCAATTGGAACTGTGTCAGGAAGTCAGTCAATTATTGCAGCTTGTACATCAGCAACGATGAATGACCACTTGAAAGACCGACCCAAACCGAAGTCGAGTTTTAGATCAAGATTGCCGTACGTTTGTATTACGGTTTGATTTGCAGCATACAATTGTAGTTTGCCTTTTTGTAGTTTGCGCGGTGTCATTGTACGAGGCACAACTGACACCACCGACCCAGAATCTATAAGGAAAGTATGGTTAGTATGTACATCCTGGATATGTAGACGGTGATCTAGGCTCCCCGTCGGTTGTGTTGAGCTGCTGGTCGTCGAAATGCTGCCGCCCACCAGCTGAGTTAACGGCAGCCACTTCAGTTTAACTGTTGGTAACGTCGGCAACCTGGCTGACACTTACGGGCATGATCGCCAAATTTGCTGTGGTAGAAACATAGCTTGTCACTGCCCTGTTCGTCGCTCCTCGGCTTTGGTGGACGAGAAGTCTTGGACTGCCTTGAACTACGCAGATCGTCCTGTAGCTTATCGACTTTCTGTGAAAGCTTTTGCAAGACGACAGCGATGTCTTGTAGGCTGAGGTTGCTACTTACTACGTCGACATTTTGTTGAGTTTGCTCAGCAGCTGCAGTTTGTGTTGACATTACATAGGTTGGATCCATGCTCGTATTTTCAAGCATCTTGTCCGCCATCTTTGCAAATTTGTTAAGGTCTTCTTCCTCCCAAACAGAAATGAGCGGACGAATCGACATCGGCAGTTCGGCGATGAAGAGAGTGCGTATAACGGCCTCACAGCCATTAGCAGGTGCTAGACGTCGCATGTGTGTTAAAATTTCCGACGGCTTTTTGCCGGTCATGTCGCGTTGCAGAAGTCTTTTTAGCTTTGAGTCTTCCGCAAAAGTTTCAAGCAGCCGCTGCTTCAGCACGTCGTACTTGTTATTCAGAGGCGGCTGTGTGATAAGATCCTCGATGGACCGGACGACGTCCTCCTCTAAGTGTACCGACACCAAGTCAAACTTGCGATCGTCTGCCAAGACAATGTGTAAATGGAAAAGGCGTTCCAATTGCGCAAACCAAAGTTGAGGGTTGCCTTTGTTAAACTTTGGGATGTTAATTTGAGGACATTGCTGAGGATTTCCAACTGGTGGCCTTACGGCTGTCAATTGAAGTTGCTGTACTTGCAATTTCAATTCTTGGAGTTCCTTACTGAATATGTCGGGCTCCATGTTTGATGCGTCAAAAAATTCTTCAGAATCGCCAGCAGGTTGACTTTTGCACCCAGACCTGAGAAAGTAGCGCTCCTTTGGCATGTGGTGTTTGATTTAAACGTTCGGGGTCACCACTTTGGCTCTTTAGCCAATGAAAGATAGTATTAATATTACTAATGGTCTTTATTAGATGTTACAAGTGATAGTGTTGATAGGCTTCGTCTCAGAGTTGTGTGTGTGTGTGTCAGAAGCCAGTTTTCAGGGCTGGCAGCCAATCTCAGGGCTGCTAGCGTAGTTGCAGCCCTCAGTGCTGGTAGCGTAGTTACAGCCGATTTCCGATAGCGTCTGGTCAGGGCTGCCACACAAATATTTGGAATTGTGACAAATGCAGCAACTAAGCTAACCATGGCTTCTCGGGGACCAACGGATACAGAAGGTCGCGGATCTGACCAATCCAATAAAAGGGCTCTGGAGACCGAAAAGGGGCGGGTAAGCTCCCACCGGTTAAATGCTTGGGGGAAACCTCGAGTTAACGTGGGACGCCCCTTACAGAGAAGTTCAGTCACTCCAACATGTAGATACCGCAGAAACACTTTGTAGCCTGCTCCAAGTGATATCTGCCGGCTATACCACACCTTTCGCAGAAGGATAAACTCCACCAAAATTCATAGTGCGTCTCTCCCATATTGGGCGGCACCATGGTCTGCGCCTGCACCACATTGGTCGGCAGCCCACCTAACCCCAGCAAACACGCCAAACGGAAAAAGCCGAGCCGGCCTGACGCCATAATTGTGAGATGCACGCCCGCACTGCCAGGCCAGAAGGACAGAGTGCAAGGAATCCGGAAAACTGCATATGGCGAGCTCCTACTAAAGATGCAGAAAAACTCCGACCCCGCAACACAGCAACTGCATGCCGCCATCACGGCCGTGCTGGCAGGGAAGGCTGACGTGCGATCGCTGCACGATACTGTGCTTGTTGAAGTACTCGACATCGATGAATCAACGACTCCCGACGAGGTACTAACAGCGCTCTTCGCGTCCGTAGAAGGCGACATTCCTGGAGAAGCAATGCCAATGATGAGGATGGCCTACGGCTGAACGCAGACCGCAACATTAGCACTGCAGCCAAGGGTCGCCGAAAAATTGCTGGAGGCTGGGAAAATTCGCATTGGATAGGTTATCTGCCGCACTCGACGCAAAATCGAGCCACTGCGATGATTCCGGTGTATGGGCTTCGGTCACACCTCTGCTAGATGCAGGCACCAAGAGGCGGTCTCTAAAGACACTTGCTTTAAGTGCAGTGGATCCGGCCACACCTCAAGGCATTGCCAAAACGAAGATGCCTGCTGTGTACCAGGAATGGCGCCACTGCGAGCCAATCCACGCACTCCGCCTTGAGCAGGGCTTTCCCGGAATTTAGGAAGGCATATAAAACGCTCATAAATGGTTAAGTTCGCCCAGCTGAATCTTAACCATTGCAGGGCCGCCCATGACCTGCTCGCACAAACGGCCATCGAGGAAGGATTCGATGTGGCTATAATCAGTGAGCCATACACGAGGCTTTGCGAGGGCACTCTGCGGCAGCACATATGTATATAGGTGCTATATAGCTCCAAGCATACCAATATCTGAATTCGAAGCCATCATAGAAGATATTGCGCGGGACGCCCATGGAAATAAGACAGCCCCTCTGAACAGGACAGGCTCCTCTCTATGGTGGAAGGGATCGGAATAAGTGGAGACGCGAATAGCTCTGCATCTAGGATTTCCGAGGTAATCACTGCAGCTTGCGACGCCTCAATTACAATCGTCCGCAAGGATTCGTGGGTTCCAACCCACGACGACCTGTTGCATGGTGGAATGAGGAGATCGCCAAAGCTCGTAGAGAGTGCCATGCGGTAAGGAAGAAGTACCAAAGATCGAGTGGATCGCCGCTATTTGACCACTATGGAGTGTGCTTCAAGGAGAAGAGGAAAGCCCTTAAGATGGCTATCCAGCACAGCAAGGCCCAATACTTCCAGGAGCTGTGCGATGCCGCCGACGCGCAGCCCTTCGGAATGGCTTACAAGCTGGTCATGGGGAAGCTGCGTAAGCAACCGATGCCCACGTGCCCTGATCAGCTCGACCGTATTGTCCAGAAGCTATTCCCCAGCCAGCCGGCAATGACGCTACCTCAGCTACATATGACTGGAACTGAGACCGATGCCTTCTTCACTGACGCTAACGAGGTATTAGCAATCGCTGCATAAATCAAGCCGACCAAAGCGCCTGGACCAGACGGCATACCAAATGAAGTGCTCAAATGGTCATTGCAGCACAGCCTGGTACATTCGTTGAGCTATTCAACCAGTGCATCTCAGAACGCACGGTGCCACTCAGGTGGAAACTGCAAAAGCTTGTCCTTATTCCGAAGGCAGGGAAAGATCCTGATGATACCTCTTCGTACCGAACGTTCTGTAACCGACTGGAGAGCGAACTATCAGCCGCGAGTGGCCTCTCCGATCTCCCATTTAGCTTCCGGAAGCATTGAAGCATGACTGACGCTATAGGTGCAGTGACCGACATAGCTCGGCAGGCTATACAAGGCACGAGGTGGGATGGTGGTTCCAAAAAGTATTGCCTTACATACACGCTTGACGTTAAAAATGCGTTCAACACGGCGAACTGGACGAAGATCCTGGAAGCGCTCAACAATAAACGGATCTCGGGGCAACTTCCGGGATAGGATCCTGATTTACGACACGGAAGGTCAGCGTCAGCACAGCGTAACCGGTAGCGTCCCACAGGGCTCCGTCCTTGGGTCGTTACTATGAAATGTAATGTATGACGGAGTCCTACGCCTAAACCTACCGGAAGGCAGCACAATCGTCGGATTTGCAGACGACATCGCCCTACGGTGGCAAAAAAGCTGGAAGATGTCACATCCAAGAGCAGCGCTGCCATAGATGGCATAATTGATTGGCTCTCCCAAAACGGTCTCTCGCTGGCAGAGCAGAAGTCATAAGCTGTTCTGATTAGCAGTCGAAAGCGGGTGGAGACCACGACACTGCGAGTTGGCTCCGTCAGCATCGAAACCAAGCCTGCCATAAAGTACCTTGGCGTCATGATCGATCATAGGCTAACGTACAAGCAGCATCTCGAGTACGTCAGTGTCAAAGCAGCCTCTGTGACCATTGCCATCAGCCGAATGATGGCCAACTGTCGAGGACCACGGCCACGTAGCAGGAAATTGAACGGGTGGTAGCATCCCCGATCCTGTACGGCTCGTCGATCTGGGTTCCAGCGCTACGCGACAGCACCCTCACGCAGTGGCAAAGACTCTAGGCGAATGGCAGGTTGATATATCGGCTTATACCCGATGTGAAGTTATGGTTACATCGCTCTCACGGGCAGATAGACTTCCACTTGGCGCAGATGCTGACGGGCCTGGATGCTTTAAAGCGTACCTGCACCGCTTTAAGCACGCCGAAGATCCATTCGGCGACCACTGCGGAACTCGAATAATCGAAGACGCTGAACATGCGATTTTCCACTGCCCGCAGTTCAGCAGAATAAGAGCCGAGGCGACGACAATTCATGCCGTCCTAAAACCAGACAACGTCGTCATGGAAATGATGACTAACCAAGCGAGGTGCGCTGCCATTGATAATATGGTAGCACAAATAACTATTGAGCTACGCCGGAAGAAGAGGATGCGACGCGGCATCGCCGAAGACCAGGTGGCACACTGAGGTTTGTCACCGTCCGTTCCTCGAAGAACTACCGTGCGGCTGTCTCGAGGAAACGGAGAAATCATCTCATCTAATCGCTCTGCTTCTCATTGTTTCTCTTTTTACTTTCTCTCTTTCCTTTCACTTTTTATTTCGTATTTCAATAAATAAATAAAAAAAACTAAAAAAAAAACAAGTAAGAACGTTGCAGTCGGACGCACCCGACTGCAGAATACTATGTTCCCAGTCCTATATAATTTGGTTATTTGTGTGTTCAGAAAGAGACGCGAAAAAACTGTACAGGTGTGGGAGATAAATATTTTGCTCCTTTTTGGGGGAGGGGGGTGGGGGGTCCAAAAATGTTTTATGCATATTTGTCCAGGGGGTCAACATTAGTATGTATATCAAATTTGGTGACTACCTGTACAGGTGTGGAGATATCGATTTGTCTCCTTTGTGGAGGAGGGGGTGGGGGGTCCAAAAATTTTTGATGCAGATTTTCCCAAGTGGTCAACATTAGTCTGTAGGTAACTCTAACTTTGAAACTGTAGGAGATATACCCCTTGAAAAACGTGTTTTGGCGATATAATATGCCGATTTGTGTGGGTGGGGGTGGGGGAGTCAACATTTTTTTGATGCAGATCTGTCGGGAATCTCAATATTAGTCTGTATGCCAAATGTGGTGACTATATCTTTAAAAATGAGGAAGATACAGGTTTTCCCCAAATTGCGGTGGTGGGTGGTCGATCTCGACACTTCATAAATTGACGATATACACCAACAGGTGTACCAAGTTTGGTTGCTCTAGCTTAAAGATAAAGGCAAACAAATTGCGTTCATACGGACAGACGGACAGACGGCCAGACGGACAGACGGACATTTCGCAAACCCAATATACTATTTTGCCGTCGGGAACAATTGTGCAAATTTTGTGTCTAGCTCTTATAGTTTCTGACATCCTTGCGTTCATACATACGGACGGACAGACGAACAAACAGACGGACATGGCCAAATCGAAATCTCTTTTGATACTGATCAATAATATATATACTTTATAGGGTCGGAGATGTCTCCTTCTGCCTGTTACATACATTTGCACAGATTTAGTACCCCCTTTTACTCATTTTATGGGACAGGGAGTAAAAATAATAGAAGAAAATAAACTGAATAATTTTTTCTTAAGTGAATTGTGACTCCTGAACTCAAAAATGTTGCTGCCATATCAATCAAGTGGTAAAAAATTCGTATCGCAGCATCCCGACATCTCTGATATGATAGCGGCCCATAAGTCCATTCATTAGGTCTATACCGTCCATGTGTGAGCATTATATTCGCGAATAATTTATCGAATCGACTTCGATGTGTCGCTTAGATTTCCTGTCGTAGCGAGCCGCCTTTGCTGCTCTTTCATTCGAATTTGCCCTTGCAAATGGCTTAACACCCACATATGTTGTCGACAAGAGCACGGCCTTGTTGTCACATCAGCACATTACTTATTTCGACTCCATATGTGGAGCCTACGTACTCAGTTGAAAAACCACTTGGTTTTTTGTTGATAGTACTAACGTTTCGCAGCTTATATTTGGGGATACGAATTACACGCACTGTGCTAAGGCTATAAGTACCTTTCGCACGCAGATAGACCATCAAAGGCAGGGATGTATAAAAGTTGTCAAAGTAAACAATGGCAGGGTGCCAAGCCGAGGCAGAAAATTTGCGGAGCGAATTCGTCAATTTCGGAAAACCGATTTTTCTAAACTTGCTCTGCTCCTATCCCAGACTGACTGGTCCCAGCTGTTCATGTGTAGGGATATGGATTGTACAATCGAATATTTTTATTTAACTTTAAATTCATTAATTGATTCCTGTGTCCCATTTTGTAACCCACGTAGGTCTAACAAACTTGTGGTCGAGATTGTATAAAAAGTTTAAGGAATCTGGCTCTTCTTGGATTTTTCGCGCTATTTGATTGCCCGATCTAACTTCTCTGTACTAAATATACACTACCTCATAACAACTACCTCAGAAGCTGTAGGTTACAGTTTCAGCGGGATCCTAAAAGGTTTTATAACTTCGTTAATGCGAAGCGTAGGTCATCAACACTTCCATCAACTGTATTTTTCGAAAAAAGACAGCTGGCTCAGATCAGGCTATTGCCGATCTTTTGCCGAATTTTTTCAAAGGATTCACAACCTTATCATATGGTTTCGCCTTATCCTTATCATGTAAGTAACTCCAATTGCATTTTTTGACCTTTAATAACTGAAAGTTCGCTTCTCCGTGATTTAAAGGCCATTAAGCCCATATTTTCACCGGGACCTGATGGAGTACCAAGCTGTGTGCTTAGGTACTGTGCTGAAGGTATTTTAAAGCCACTATTTCTTATTTTTAAACTGTCCGTGGAGTTGTGCTCTTTCCCCAACATTTGGAAAGAATCATTTATTATTCCTCTCCACAAAAAAAAGGAAATAAGTCTAATGTTGAGAGCTATAGAGGTATTTCTAAGTTGTCTGCTATTCCTAAGGTTTTTGAGAAATTAATAACTTATCAACTTCAACATTTATGTAGATCTATAATTTCACCCTGTCAGCATGGGTTTGTGAAATATAGATCTACTACCACTAACCTATTGGAATTCACTTCATTTGTCATCAAGGGATTTCAATCTAAAATTCAAACAGATGTTATTTACACTGATTTCTGTAAGGCTTTTGACTCTGTTAATCATTCTCTCTTACTTCATAAACTTAACCTTCTGGGATTTCCAAATAACTTAATTCTTTGGATCTCCAACTATTTAACTCTTAGAACCCAAAAAGTGTATTTCAAAGGCTTAGTTTCTAGGTCTGTTCAAGTTACTTCCGAGTTCCACAAGGAAGTCATCTTGGCCCCTTATTATTTACTCTGTTCATAAATGACCTTCCTTCTGTTGTAAATCACTCCCGGGTGCTGATGTATGCCGATGATGTTAAAATTTGTCTGTCATCTACTGATTTCTTATCTGGTCAAAGGTTGCAAACTGATCTTGACAGTTGTCAAGCCTGGTAAATTTATTAAATCTTAATTGTGGTAAGTGTAACGTAATTTCCTTTTACAGGCGAATGCCCTTTCTTAATAATTATATTCTTAATGGTAAGCCGCTTGCTCGAATTGATTCGGTTGATGATTTGGGTATCGTTTTAGATCCCAAGCTTAAGTATGACAAGCATATTTTTTCCACCGCTTTGGTGCCTTTGGTGTCCTGGGTTTCATTAAGCGCTGGTCTAAAGAATTTAACGATCCCTACTTTACTAAAACTCTTTATACTTCTCTTGTGCGATCTATTCTTGAATATGGTTCTTGTATTTGGTGTCTCCAATATAAGGTTCATCAGGATAGATTAGAATCGGTACAAAAACAATTTCTGCTCTTTGCACTCCGGGGTCTTAACTGGAATACTAATACTCGCTTGCCTTCTTATCGTAGTAGACTTTTACTTATAAATGTGTCTTCTCTTTCTGATCGTAGAACCATGCTGGATGTAATTTTCTTACACAAACTAAATAACGGGGAAATTGATTCTTCTGAATTAATCAGCCAAATTACTTTTGTAGTTCCGATCAGATGTTCTAGAAACTTTCTTCCACTTTCTCTTCAAACTTGTAGTTCTTATTATGCTATTCATAACCCCTTTCGAATCTTATTCTCTAACTATAACAATCTTTTCCATGTAATAAGTAATGCCACTTCAATTTCTACACTTAAAACTTTACTCTTACGTTATTTATGTAATCCTTAGGAACTTTTGTATAATGTTATGGTTGTATTTGCATGTCCGCGATCTTTCGCTACCGTACGTTATGCACCACGCCCCTCGGTCGGTTGGGCGGGAGGTGGGTTGCATTTATGCTTGGGTCCGCGCGTTAATAAGCCCGTGCTTGGTGTCGTTGGGCCACTTGTATGTACTGTTCGTTAGTACATCAACGTCCAGAACGCAGAGAAAATAAACTTTGTACGGTTTTTGTTAAACGTACAACAATGTTGGCCGAAGTTCCAAGATCTGGGTGACCAGGCAAGATCACGTTATCACCTGCTCCGCTGTAGATCTTAAATCGGTATGCATAGCCAAAAGAATCGCACGAGACAAATAGCTCGATGCCCCACTCGTGTGGCTTATTAGGCATATATTGCCGGAAGTGGTGCTTCATTTTTGTGCTGCACATTTGCTCGTCGACACAAAGGCGGGCTTGTCTTGGCACGGAGTCAAACCTTTGGTTGAGAATATCCACAAATTTTCGCGTAGCCCTCTTTTGATCCGCTCGCTCTCATCACGCAGTGAGAAGTACTGCATAATTGCCTCGAATTTGCTTCGGGTCATGCAGGTTTGAATTTGTCCAAACGCGGTTTTCCCCAATAGATTTTTAAATTCGGGTAGCGATATATGGACATATATATCAATATACCGATGTAATGATGAATATCGTCAATGTTTTTAATTTATTTATTTATTACGAGTTCCTATGCATTAAAAAAACAACATACGAACTGATACTAGAGCTATAGGGTAGGCCTTAAGCTAGGTTTACAATTATTTACAGCTTATGTGTATTATTTACATTAATTCTAATGGTGTTGTTATTGTGGGTGTGTAGTGTATTAGCGTATAAAATGGTTACAGTAATGAAATAGTTTTTAGTTTTTTTAATTGTGGATGAAAGTATATGTTGAGTGTCTAGTGTTTAATGTGTTAGATGAGGGGATAGAGGTTCGTTTCTTAGAAGAGTTGGATGAGGGATAGGATGTTGGTTTTGGTGGGTGTAGATAGAGGGTTCGGAAAGTATTTTGTTCGTGCATTGAAAAAGTGGATATGGCAAGGGTATGTTGGAAAGATATGGGGACGGCCGTGTTGCAGTAGTGGCAGTTAGGTGGAGGGGCTTTGTCAAATATATGTGTGAGTCAGAAATGTGTGCCCAAACAGTAGGCGAATAAGCTTGGTAAGGTCAGTACGAGAGATTGAGTCGTCGAATTGGAGATTGGCAAAATTTGAGAAGTTGAGCTTACTGTGGTTTATTGCTTTAGTGGCGACTTTTGCTGCTTGATCAGCAAATTCGTTTCCAGTTATGCCGCAGTGACGCCGGACCCACATGAGGAAAATCCTATTGGGGTGCGCCATAAGTATTTTGCGAATAGCTGAGAGATAGTAGGTGTTATTTGGGGGATTGAGAATGGCATCTATTGAAGAAAGAGAGTCGTAGCAAATACAGTAATGTCGGGTTGAGTTTGATATGAGAGTTAGGCCGTGGTGGATGGCAATGATCTCAGCATAGAAAATTGATGAGTAGTCGGGTAGGATAGCTTGGTGAAGGATTGCGTGTGCTGTTGTAACGCTGAGTGCTGCACCGTGTTGAGATTTGGAGCCGTCAGTGTAAATGAAGTTTTATGACTCAAGATTGCTTATGAGGGATAAGAATTTTTGTTTGTAGATTGTGGGTGGAGTTAGTGTTTTAGGAAGGAAGCGCAGATAAGTAATTATTTGTGTCGGTCTTAACAACCAAGCTGGGAGTAAGTGCTTAAGAATGTTAATTGGAGTTGTTGTCAGGGACAAAAATTTTGACATCGAAATTGCGAGATGGAGGACTGATGCTTTTTTTGGGGTTCTAGTGGACTACAGTATTTTGAAGACTGTGATTTGAAGGGGAGAATTGGCTGAGTTCAGAATGGATTTATTAAGCTTGGCTGTGGAGAGTTTTTAGCGGCTTTCAAGTGGTGTAACATTGGATTCGAAGAGGATATTGTGGATTGGTGTGGTTCTGAGACCCACGAGAGCGAGGCGTATGGCGTATGTTTGTGACGGATTTTGGAGACTTACCGTAAAGGTAAAGGCCATAGTCTATTTTTGATATGATGATGGATACAGTTATGGTTCTGTTGGTCATGAAGTTTATTATGTAGTTTATTATTTTATGTCCGATCTTCCAACTTACAAGTTCGTCGACGATGGCATGTATGCCAACTCTGTCGAAAGCTTTGGCAAAGTCGAGGATAATTATCGAGGTGTGGTTTCTAATCTAATGTAATTAGGGAATCAGAGATCGATTGCCTTTTTTAAATCTAGTTTGCTGGCTGTCAATTTAGTTGTGACGAGTGACAAACCACCACAAATTTTGTCGAGAAGTTTGGCTAGAAAGAGTTGAGAGAAATAGGTCGGTACGAGTTGATAAGGTTCTTATCGCTATTGGGCTTATTGATGGGGAAGATTTTACTATTAATTAATGAATACATAGATGTGTCAAACAAGCCTTTTTCTGGGGATAGATGCTTTGCTGACCGCAGAACCCCAGAGTACTTCGGCAAAAAGCCGAATTACCACAACCCCAGTCGTGTGTTGTCGAGCTATTAAAACCCCGGGTCCCGAATAAACAATTAATCTTGGATCGACACCAGAACGATGAGCACGGCTTATGTCGCTTGCGCTCTCATTTTGATTCTATGTGTGGGTCCAAGTACGCATATGCGCTTGCTTCTTAGTATGCGTGAGCAATGAAAAATGCAACAGCGCATGCCAATATGAAATCTTAATTCAGAAATGGCAATGGAAGCGACCAAGCGCACAACACATGCCCTGTTATATGTACATAGGTTGATTTTGTCGGCGATAGAATTCATGATGCGGTGGCGGTGTGGGTAGAGTGCTTGTTTGATAAGCGGCTTTTTGCAGGTTCGATCTCCAGTTGATCCATTATTTTGATAATGGGAAACAATATTTATTTATATATATATTTATATTATATTTATTTTCTTTTGGTTTTCTAATTTTTAAATTTTTATTATTATTTTTTGACTAGTTATTATCTAATAAATTATTAATTATAACAAATTTATCTTCTTCGGTGGCAGCTCACAGCTGACCGAAAGTATGTGAGATGTATTTAATGTGTACACTTGCATATGTTGTTGTTGCCAATGCAAGTGTTTGGCGCGCGCCAATTTTCTCTTTTGTTTTGATTTTTGTTTTCTTCTTACACTATATTTGACCGCGATTTTGATCGACCGCGCTTTTTTGCTTCAATTCAATGCGTTTTTATTGACTGCGTGCATAAAATCGTGTGTGATAAAGTGATTGAGTGGTCAAGTGAATAAGGTGTAAAGTGACATAAAATGCATAAGGTGAAGGGATTCGATAATAGGAAAATTGGGCTTAAGTGTGTAATTAGCTCGTGACAGCGAAGCTACATATATAGCTCAGAGCACTTCCCTGTAAGACTTTATAAGTTCCCGCGTAATGAACTTGTCCGTCGTCAGTGGATTTCTAAATGTAAGTTGCATATGCTGCCTGTTTTGATATTGACAAGGCTCTCATTTGCAATTTTCATTTTGAAAAAAACTATTTGGGGAAAAAAATGCTATTGCAACTCTGTGTTTGTTTGATAAGCCTAATTTAAATCTAGAAGTATTTGAAGAAGATGAGACTGATATGTTTTCTGCGATGAAAGCGACAAAGACAATAACATTTCTATTTTCCGAAAACTTACCTAAGCACCCTGCAGCAAATAATACGAGCATGGATATTGTAGAAAGTACTTATATAAGTGATAATGAAAATATCGGCAGCTCTTTTGATAAAGTTGACGCAGATAAATCAACTCAAAGAATTGAATTTTGTCAAATTGCCTTAAGAAAGAGCAAAATGAAATGTATTACAGAAATAAATACTGGGAAATATCTAAAGATGTGAAAAAAGAAAAACAAAAGATAAAAATTTGCGACAAAAAGATAAGGCAGCTGAAAAAATTATTGAAAAATGAGAGAGCAAGAAAGTTTAAATATATAAGAGAAACAAGTAAGAATGCTATAGTCGAGTATACCCGACTACGAAACTCCCTGTACCCAGGTCTAAAACATCCAATTACATTTACGTCCACTTACACATACACAAAGAAGCACACACACAGGCGGCAAAAGCGAAGGCGCAAGCGAGGCATTTTAAATGGTGGCTGTGCTTCTTCTTCCCCTCTCGCTGCATCACTGAATCTTCTTTCGTGAATAACTTCCGTGTTTATTATCCGATGAAATTCGGACAGTAGATTAAGAGACTCTAAAGTTGGAAATTGTTACTGTAAAACGGTTTTTATCGATTTGCGTGGGAACGGGGGAGATATCTGCAATATGAAACAAATTTGATCTGCGTATGGTATACAGGAGCCTACATTCCAAAATTAGTGTCTCTATCTCTTGTAGTTGCTGAGATCGACGCGTTCATACGGACAGACAGACGGACATGGCCAAATCGAAATCTCTTTTAATACTGATCAAGAATATATATACTTTATAGGGTCGGAGATGTCTCTTTCTCTCTAAAAAGGGAAAATAGTAATTTGTTTGGGATTATTGACGATCAATGTTTATCAAAGTATTCCAAAACGATTTGTAAGATGTTATTGAAAAACAAGCAATCGTGGAATGAAGAAGAAAAAGTTATTGCTCAAAGCATTAATTTTTATTCTTCTAAAACATATAATTTTATGCGAGACGATCTTGAGTTGAATCTCCCGTCCAAATCGTCATTTGTGGGCTCCGATTAGATGCATGGTGCCGGGTCTAAATGAAAATTTAATGAATAGCTTGAAAGCAATTTTTAGAAAATGGATGATAATAGTAAGAATTTCGTATTAGTGTTTGATAAAATTTGAATAAGAAAAGGGCTGCAATATAATTCAAACCGAGATGAAGTGGAAGGTTTTGTGGACGATGGCATTGAAAAATCAGATGTTTTGTGTAAGCAGATTTGTGTTTTCATGGTGGAGGGGGTGGGGGGTCCACAAATTTTTGATGCAGATTTATCCAGGGGGTCAACATTCGTATGTATGCCAAATTTGGTGACTCTACCTGTACAGGTGTGGGAGATATAGATTTCTCTCGTTTGTCGGGGAGGGGGTGGGGGGGGTCAAAAATTTTTTGGTGCAGATTTATCCAGGTGGTCAACATTAGTCTGTATGCCAAATTAGGTAACTCTAACTTTGAAACTGTAGGAGATATACCCCTTGAAAAACGTGTTTTGGGGATATCATATGCCGATTTGTGGGGGTGGGGGTGGTGGGGTCAAAATTTTTTTGATGCAGATCTGTCGGGAATCTCAACATTAGTCTGTATGCCAAATTTGGTGACTATAGCTTTAAATGGGAAGATACAGGTTTTCCCCAAATTGCGGGGGAGGGGGTGGGGGTGTGTTGTCGATCTCGACACTTCATAAATTGACGATATATACCAACATGTGTACCAAGTTTGGTTGCTCTAGCTCAAAGATAAAGGCAAAAAAATTGCGTTCATACGGACAGACGGACATTTCGCAAACCCAATATACTATTTTCCCTTCGGGAACATAGTATAAAAAGGGACACCATATTTTTCTGCTGATGATCACAAAATTTATGGCTTATATGATGTCCCCCACCTTATAAAATCGATTAGATATATTTTTATGCAAAAATTTTTTGACACTCCTGATGGTAGAGTCTCAAGGCATGTGATTGAAAAATTGTTTGATATTGACATAACCAACACCTCTGCTCGAATGTGCCCAAAATTGACAAGAAAACACATATGCCCCAGTTCATTTGAAAAAATAAATATTTAACATTCAACGCAGGTATTTAGCCAAACGGTAGCTGCAGCACTAAAATCATTGGTTGAAAATGGCACTTTTATTGACTGCGAAGATGTGGCCTGTTGCTACATATAAATTTATTGAAAAGGTAAATATAATGTTTGATTGCCTCAATAGCATTAATATAAAAGATAAAAATCCCTTTAAATCAGCTATGCAGAATAAAAGTGAGTAATAAAAGTGAAAAATACTTGAATGAAATGAAAGACGATTTTGAAAAATGTCTTTATCCCTATCGAGTTTATTGTATGGATGGAATAATTCTATCAATAAACTCAATCCTAATGCTTTCGCAAGATATATGTAGTGAAGGGACAGGTATATATTTTCTAATATTGTCACGGCTGAATGAAGACCCGCTCGAACACCTGTTTTACTTAATAAGAAGCAGAGGTGGCACAAACAATAATCCATTGCTATTTGAATATAACGCAATTATTTCGAAAATGCTGTCAATGAAAGTTACTTCTTCAAAAACAACAGCTGGAAATTGCGAGCCAGATGAAGATGGACTAATAAATGTGATTGAAGAGGCAAAAGAAGAACTGGCAAATTATAATGTAAATGACCAAGAAGAGGTGTATTACGAAAATTTGAACATTAGTTTTGAAACTCATGAGGATGATATGGAAATAGCCGAAGGGGATGAAACACCACCCACTGCCATGAGTATAGCTAGTGAAAATGCATTGCGATATTTCACAGTAAAGGGCTAGCGAAAGAAAAAATTGCAGATTTCGAGCAATTAGAATTCTTTATATTTAAATTCAATTCAATTCAATTTATTTCACTCTTTGTTATAACTACAGATTTTTGTGAATGGTATCTTACAATAATTTAAGAGTTTAGACTAACAACTAGGCCTTTTCAACTTACATAGATATTTATTTACAAACATAACATTAGCGTAAACGATGACATAACTATTTGGGGGAAAAATCAAAGAAATAGAAAACCCCAAGGAATCTTACAAGCTAAATTAAACACTAAATTAAAACTAAAACTAAATGACTATGTCAGTTCGTTTATATGCGAATAGGTTGATTCTTGACACTTGGTTATGAAATTTTGCGATAGTCGCGATAATCTAATATCTACCATTTCAACATTGGCTCGACAATGAAGATCAAACGTAGAATGATGCCACGGGAGACTTAAAATAAGCTTCAAGACTTTATTTTGGCTGATTTGCAATTGGTTTATGTGACATTTGGCTATATTTGACCAAACTGGTGGAAGTGGAAAGTTACTGCTTCGAGGATGGACCTATATGTTTGAGTTTTTTGTTAGTATTGGTTATGTGGTCCTTGAAAGTAAGTCTTTTGTCTAGTGTAATACCCAAATACCTGACATTTGGTTCCCACTTTATATATTCCGAACCCAATCTGATATCTGTTGTTGGCACGTAGATGTCCTTTCGTTTTTTTGTGAAAAATATTGCCTTGGTTTTTTCTGGGCAGACTGAAATTTTCCATTGGGAGAAATATGTATCTAGAGAGTCATATGCTGCTTGGAGGTTTCTAGATATATCTGCAGAGAGAATGCCCGCACACAAAATTGCTGTGTCATCCGCAAAAACCGATGTGGCAAGAACCTTGGGGGCAGCCTGTTTAAATATTAACTGCTGTAGATGAAGCATTTCCTAAATATACGATGTAGGATCTGCTTTATAGATAACTTTGCACTATTTTTATGGCCGTAGGGGGAAAATTAAAGCATAACATTTTATGAATCAGACCGTCATGCCGCACTGAGTCGAATGCGGCTTTGATATCCAGTAGAACCATGCCAGTTGACATAGAATTAGAAAAATTTTCTTTAATAATTTTTTTAATCCTACAAAAGGGCTGAACATTATTGTTTTCGCTTCTAAAGCCAAATTGATGGCTCGGGAGGATATTATTAGTTTCAATAAAATGAGTAATCTTTTCTTTAATACCCTTCTCTAAGATTTTGCTGACTGCCGACAGAAGACTAATAGGCCTGTAGGAAGAGAGCAATTCGACAGGCTTGTTTTGTTTTAGGATAGGTACAACTTTGGCACATTTCCAGACGGAGGGAAAATAACATAGCTCTAAGCATTTATTGACTACGCAAGTAATAAACCTTACTCCCTTCATAGGTAGAGTTTTTAAGCATAGATTGTCAATTTTATCGATCCCTGGAGATTTCATCTTTTTAAGCCTATTCAGTAAGTCTTTTATGACGCTATAGTAGTCATTTAGTGGCCCTATAGACAATTGCGCAACTGCAAGAATTGAGGCATTGACGGCGGCTTTTGTTGCCGGATCACCTAGCCCAGCAGATATGCTATGGTTTAGTCTAAATGATTGAGCTAATGCCTCAACCTTTTCTTCGTCTGTCGAGTGACGAATGTTATTATTAATTAATGTTGGAATGTTCAGGTGTTTCTTCCTAATAATTTTGGAGAGTTTCCAAAAAGGGGAAGAACCTTTATCTAAGGCTGACAGAGTGATATTCCAGGACTTATTTCGAAATTCTAGTATCGCTTTGGTGATCAGCTTATTTAACCACTTGAAAAGGATGAGATTGGATTGGTGTCGATACCTTAGCCAGGTGCGCCGTCGTACATTTCTACTCTTTATAAGGTTAAGAATGTTCTGCGGCAGAGGTTTTGGGGAAAACTGCACTTGTTTCTTTGGGATGCTAACATCTTTGGCTTCACGAAGGACTTCACTAAAAACGTTGATCATGTCATTAACATCTTCTGTGTGGCACATTGATTTTGAGTTTATGTGAAGAAGCGAATTTTCGATGAAACGGGCGAATCTCACCCAGTTTGCACTTTGATGTCGAAGTAGTAGCAACTTGCGGTAGAGGCAGAGTTGACTGTAACCTCAAGCAGCACTGGAAGGTGATCAGAACTTAATGTGTGTAACACGCGTGGGCTTGCTATGTAAACGGGACGATTTGTAAGAAAAATATCTAAAGTTGAGGGTTGCCCGTGACTTCCTGCGGGGTAATAGGTATGTTCAGAGGGATGCATTAGATAAAAGTTCCTGCAGTCTACCTTGGATTTTAGTAGGTTACCCCACGAGTTCGCTCTAAAGCATCCCCATGACTGATGTCTGCAATTAAAATCACCTTCCAGAATGAAAGTTCTATATGCACTACATAACATATGTATATCGGCCTGAAAAAGCTGTTTTTTTTGTGGGATTTTCGCGGCCCCCTGGGAAATAGCATGAATAAATAGATAAATAAAATAGACGTCTCTGTGCCATCACTAATATAGATTTTGATTCCAATTGTTTCAATAATTTTTGGATTTGGGAGAGGTAGCAAAGAGTGGCCAATATTTATTTTAATGAAGATTGCTACCCCTCCCCTCTGCTAGTCGTTCTGTCGTTCCTGTAACAGCTATAATTACCAATATTAAGGAAAGTTCCAGTTTTTAACCAGGTTTCAGATGCCAGGCAGATGTCAATGTCGTTGTCAGACAGGAAGTGACGAAATTCTTCATTTATGTTTTGAATACCCCTGGCATTCCACGCAATGATCTTTACTTTGTCTACCATTAAGAGAGAAATTTGAAAGCAAGTGAGGTTATTACCTCAAACAACTCATGATTGAGCTTTGCAGGTGGGTGCAGCCTCGGGCAAAGTCCCCTTCTTCATCGCAGTGTAATTTGACTCCTATAGAGATGTTCCTGATGGAGTAGTCTTTAATATTTAGCAATTTGCAAATACCGTGCAGTTGTTCAGCGCTAATTTTAAGCACCGTAATTGGAGAAACGTAAGTTTTGGTTTTGTTGACGATTTCTTCTTCACAGTTGTCAGTTTGGTCATCTAGCGCTTGTAACGGTTTGTAATAGTTGTTGTTGCTCTGCCGTTGACTAGTGTATGTTTTTGGAGCTATTCTTATCTGGCGACATAGCGACGTCAGCCAGCTATTTGTTCTCTTAATTTTGTTTTTGTTTTAAGTCACTTTCGCGATGCGTACGTGCGTAAGGTTTGGCCGATCACACCAGACTGATTCTTTATATTTAATAACAACTTTAAAAATTTAAATAATAGCTTAAAACTGAAAGCCCCACAAGACGATTTCTTTAAAATTATAAAAATTAGTTATAACATATTTCACAAGATTTTTAAAAAATTCCCACATGTTTGTAAAATAACGGAAAAAATGATTAATGAGTGTATTCCGCATACGAAGAGCGACCCAAATTATAAAGATTGGTTTTCTGAAACTCATGGCTGCAGGGAGCATCGAAAACATATATTGAATTATTTTCTGCTCGTCCTGCTTAGAAAATATAGTATATGGCTCACGGAGAAGTTATGTGGTGCATCTCAGAAGGAGAAAAGTATACGGAAAATAGAAATTTTAAAATCTTAAATGCAAGTAAAGAAAAATCAACAGAGTTGATATTGCCATAGGAGGTAGGTGGAGTAGTTGTGGGTGCATAGAACTTTAGAAAATATAGGTTTGTGTAGGTAGTGCTAATTTGGGGGTAAAGTCAAAATATAGGTTTGTGTAGGTGGGGAACATGGAGATGTTTAATTGATAAGCATTATACATACATAAAATGTTAGTTGCAATAACTCTTAATTAAATTAATCAAAACAAAAGAGACACACAGCTGATTTCGACAACACCAAAATATTAAACATTGAGAGAAGAGAACGAACAAGACTAACGCTAGAGAGCCTACGAATACAACAACAAGGGGAGAACACTGTAAACCACAAAAAAGACATTGAGAAGACAAACTTTATTTACGCTGCAGCAATATCAGTTGACAAACAAAACTTGACGAGCAAAGACGGTAGAAATAAAACGACTATGGATAAACATAAACAAAAGTGCAATTTAGACGTAGGAACAATCACGACACAATACAATAAGTTTAATGTATGTATTTTAATGTAAATCGAAATGTTTGTTAAAATCTTTATATGTATGTCAATGTCTTTTATATGTATGTAAAACCAGACTCCCTGAGGAAGGCGTAACAAACGCCGAAACGCGTAGGAGGAGAATTTTAATAAAGAATGCAATATAATTATTAAAATGAACTATATCGGCCTTATCAACTCGCTTTAGGATACACAAATATTGACGCACAAAAGGGCCCAAACACAAAACACAAAAGAGAAAATTGGCGCGCGCCAAACACTTGCATTGGCAACAACAACATATGCAAGTGTACGACATTAAATACATCTCACATACTTTCAGTCAGCTGTGAGTTGCCACCGAAGAAGATAAATTTATTATAATTAATAATTTATTAGATATAAACAAGTCTAAAAATAATAATAAAAATTAAAAAATTAGAAAATCAAAAGAAAATAAAAAATAAATATTGTTTCCCATTATCAAAATAATGGATCAACTGGAGATCGAACCTGCAAAAAGCCACTTATCAAACAAGCACTCTACCCACACCGCCACCGCATCATGAATTCTATCGCCGACAAAATCAACCTTGGTCGCTTCCATTTCCATTTCTGAATTCAGATTTCATATTGGCATGCGCTGTTGCATTTTTCATTGCTCACGCATACTAAGAAGCAAGCGCATATGCGTACTTGGACCCACACATAGAAACAAAATGAGAGCGCAAGCGACATAAGCCGTGCTCATCGTTCTGGTGTCGATCCAAGACTAATTGTTTATTCGGGACTCGGGGTTTTAATAGCTCGGCAACGCACGACTGGGATTGTGGTAGTTCGGCTTTTTTGCCGAAGTACTCTGGCGTTCTGCGGTCAGCAAAGCATCTGGCCTCAGAAAAAGGCTTGTTTGACACATCTATGTATTCATTAATTAACGATTTTACTAAGTTTAAATTGATGGGGGAATGTAAGAGTCAAACATGATGTGGGTAAAGTGGTTATTTAAGGTGTCAAGTGTGTTGGTTCGAAATTCGGGTGTAAAGTTTGAGTCGTTGGATGCGTTTGACCAGTGTTCACAAAAAACATCACCCATTTCAAGTCGGGATGTGATATTTTGGGTGGATGCGTTGAGAAGGCTTAGTTTCACAGAATGCTCGAATGTTGAGACATATTTTGGCGATGGAATAGATGGGTTAATTGCAGCTGTGAAGTTCTTAAGCGAGGTGTGTTTGGAAATTTTTATTTCTTTTTTAAAAAGAGCGTTTGCTATTCTGTAGTTGAGAATGTTTCGTGTAGTAATTGAAGTTTTAAGGGTGTTCCAGTGCTGATTTTTTGAGGTTCTTACCTCCTGGAGCTTGGTGTACCACCAAGGGACTTTGAGTTTTCTATTGCTGTTTGAGTTGCCGTATGAGTGCGCAGATATTTGCAGTTTCTTTATTTATATTTTGGCTGGGAGGTTTATTGAGCTTGAAGTCATGGGAGTAAGAAGTGAAATTGTTCCAGTTGGAAAGATCTAGCTTAAATTTAATTTGGTAGAAGGGAGTGCAAGGGGAGACTAAAGATGGGAAGAGTGAAATGGTAATTAGGAAATGGTCTCTGCCAGAAAGATTGTTTTCAATATGCCAAGACGAGTTGTAGCATACGGAGCTCACATGGAAGCATGTGTACAGGAAATTCAGAGTGCGTGCACTTCTAGCATTGCTCTATGCTTAGCTCATCGGGTGTGGCGTGGGGTCTTTGCCACGCACCGTATCTCCCTAATAAATAATAAGTGCACTGTCTGTAAACTAAGTGGTTGATCAAAAATGATGAACGTTTGGGATGAACGTACATGGAACAGCGGACGAAATGTTAGTCAATCAGTTACTAGGGTGGCTGAGATGATGATGAGATGGTTACCCCTTATTAAATATTTATTGTTTCACTTCAAATGTGTGGATTTTAGCATAATGCTGAGCCGCTAACGGACTTCGTAACGTTCTTACAAATTTATTTCAAAGTTCTTAAATCATCTATTAAATTCATATGTCAATTAAACTCGGTCCCTATATCGATACATTTCTAACCATTCAAGGCATTTACAAATATAATTAAATTCTAGCGGAAATATAAACGTAATTTTTCATAAATGCATTCAAATATGCGTTCGACAAATATTCTCTCAACTTAACATAAATTTCTATCATATGTACTTTTCACTAAGTCACGATAATCCCGATCAAATTTATATACATACTCTCAAATAGTTTTGAGTTTTTCAAATTGTACTCACGAATTTAAATAAACAATTCACACTTTCGTGCATTTAACATTCCATCGGTGCTAGTTCGTTGGGCCCATAGAAGTGCTGGTGATGTTGTTGGAAGTTTCACTGTATTAAACAAAATTATTTAAGCGGGATGTCGTAACTCATGATAACAATAAATGTACATACGTTTGTGCTCAATATAGTTTATGCTGATAAGTTATTTTATTTTTAATTGATCTTCATTGATTGTATTTTTACTTTACAAAACAAAAGGTGTTGAAATCGATAACTATCGGCTGAACTCTATCTATGCACAAACTACTCACGTCTGAATAAAAGACTCAACACATGTTTGATTACGTTAATGAAAAAGTAGTTGTAAAAGGAGAAGAACTCAACCTATGGTCAGGTGAGGAGAGGTGTAGATCTGCTGGTGAGCAGGGGAGGTAAAATGGGCGTGTCTATGTGAGTAAGAAAGGGACAGATATATATATTTGTATGTGTAAGTAAGTGTGAGTTAGAGTGGGACCGATATAAAGTGTGCATTTGATCGTATCGGCTCTCTGGGCGGAACTCTCTCTCTCTCTCTCTCTCTCTCGGGACTCAACATGTGTGGGTGCGCATACAGAACGTTGCTTGGGAATGTGAGTACAGAACGATATATTGATCTAACCATTGGGAGGAGTTTACAGAACGTTGTATGGGTGCGCGTACAGAACGCTGGGCTCAGCATGTGTTAGTGAGCATACAGAACGCTGAGCGGAGGGTGGGTATTGCGTGTTGCTTCGTTTCAGCTCTCTGAGCGGCACCCTTCTCTCTCTCTCTCTCTTTCAGGCTCAGCATGTGCGAGTGTGCATACAGAACGTTGTATGGGTGCGCGTACAGAACGCTGGACTCAGCATGTGTGCGTGAGCATACAGAACGCTGAGCGGAGGGTGGGTATTGCGTGCTTGATCGTTTCAGCTCTCTGAGCGGCACTCTTTCTCTCTCTCTCAGGCTCAGCATGTGTGGGTGCGCATACAGAACGTTGTGTGGGTGCGCGTACAGAACGCTGGACTCAGCATGTGTGGGTGAGCATACAGAACGCTGATCGGAGGGTGGGTATTGCGTGTTTGTTCGTTTCAGCTCTCTGAGCGGCACTCTTTCTCTCTCTCTCTCTCTCTCAGGCTCAGCATGTGCGAGTGCGCATACAGAACGTTGTATGAGTGCGCGTACAGAACGCTGGACTCAGCATATGTTGGTGAGCATACAGAACGCTGAGCGGAGGGTGGGTATTGCGTGCAGTGTTGCCAATTTAGCTATTTCCCCGATAGATCTAGCGGGTTGCAATTGGCAAATGCGGGATAAATTCTAAACTAGCGGCTAGCGGGAATTATAGCTATTTTTCAAGCAAAATTGGCGTAATTTTATCTTTTTAAAACCATCTGGAACTGATGCTTTACGAGACCACACTTAAATACTTTATAGTATTTTTTCCATTTGAATGGCAAAAAACATCGATAAGCCAAAAGAGCATTAAATTTTTATCGATCTTAACTATGAAAACAATTTAATCGAGCTGTATACCATCACTAACGAGGTATTTCACAATTTTTAAATCGATCGCGAATGTAAGGTGAAAATGCCTAAAATATACAAACAAAAACCGCGTAATGCTTGGATGCAAGACCCTGCATTTAAGGATTGGCTGGCTTTAGATGCAGCCGATGATGGAAAATGCTTTTGCAAATATTGCAAGTCTAGCATTAATGCGAAACTTTCGGATTTACACGCACATGCCAAGACAGCAAAGCATAAGTCTTCTTCAGCTTCTTTTGCACAGACAAACAAAATACCGTTTGTTGCATCTGTTCCTGTGAAAACGTGTCGACAAGTGAAACGTGTCAACTCATCTGTCAGCCCAATTGACCATTTGGGATTGTTGTGCGGAACCAAATTTCAAGATGGCAGTGCTATGAAGCTTCATAGATCAAAGTGCACCAGCATTATAAAAAATGTTTTAGCTCCAAACTTTATAGATATGTATATAGAATTTGTAGATACGGACTACGCCGCGAAAACAAATGCTGTCATGACTATGAAGTGTTTAAATAAGATAGGGACCAATCAGTCCTACATAAGTTCAGCTGCAGAAAAGGATATGTTGGACGAAATTTTAAAAAATGCTGACTTGATTCAATAAAAATATCGTTTCACTACTCTAGCGGTTTTTTTAGCTACAAAAAAAAAATCTGGCTATTTCTAGCTTTTTTCGAAGGCTAATTTAGCTTTTTTATGAGCCGAAGAGTTGGCAACACTGGTTGCCAGCTCGGCAAAAACAAAAAAGCCGAGCTGCTTACGCCTCTGCTCCGAACAAATATTTAGTCTTGGATCGACACCAGAACGATGAGCACGGCTTATGTCGCTTGCGCTCTTATTTCGTTTCTATGTGTGGGTTCAAGTACGCACATGCGCTTGCTTCTTAGTATGCGTGAGCAATGAAAAAATGCAACAGCGCATGGCAATATGAAATCTTAATTCAGAAATGGAAATGGAAGCGACCAAGCGCACAACACATGCCCTGTTATATGCACATACGTTGATTTTGTCGGCGTTAGAATTCATGATGCTGTGGCGGTGTGGATAGAGTGCTAGTTGATCCATTTTTTTGATAATGGGAAGCAATATTTATTTTTTATTTTCTTTTGATTTTCTAATATTTTTTAAATGTTATTATTATTTTTTTAGACCAGTTATTATCTAATAAATTACATTGGCTAATTATAATAAATTTATCTTCTTCGGTGGCAGCTCACGGCTGACCGAAAGTATGTGAGATTTATTTAACTACCATTTTATATATGTATATATATGTATATATCGGCGAGAGGTTATCGGTATTCATATTATTTTCCATATTTATTAATTTATTGTCGAGTACAGCGAGTCTCTGTAGTTGCCTATTCACCATGTGCTTTTTCAACGACTTCCGGCAACGTTCCCAGAGCCACGCTCGATTAAATAGCGTTGCCACTATCATCTCACTCGATACTAAACAACCAACACTGTCGATATACAGACTTATCCAACACTACATTCTATCGATAAGGCGCTCAATTTAAACAAACCATCTATTCTCCGACACGGCCATTCTGACACATTACACGCCCTCGTGTAACCAATACTTTTCTTAAAACTTTATAAACAAACTTTAATTTCAATCAGTAATCTTCCTTTTACACAACTAATTTCTTAGAGTATACTCGCTTAACATAACAGGTTAATTTTCAATTTCTCTTAACATATATTTTTTTCATTCTCATTTTCTTCCTTAAACATTTACCATTTAATATCATTACATTTCATCTAATATGTCCATTTCAACAACAACTTTGTCTTCATTATATTTTTCTTATTTCTCAGTATCCACAACAACTAGAGCTACAGGGCCAGGTACCGCCACGTAGCAATCGATTACCGTGCATCGCTATACACCTTCCACTACTTTTTCTTAACAATTTTCAACACTGTCTGTTTCAACAGCTTCCATACCGTCTGTTTCAACGGCTTCCATACTGTCTGTTTCAACAGCTTCCATACCGTCTGTTTCAACGGCTTCCATACTGTCTGTTTCAACAGCTTCCATACCGTCTGTTTCAACGGCTTCTCTTAGTGGGCTCTCCTCGATTTCTAGCTCGCTTGGTACCTGCCCATCCGGCATATTTCTTAAGCTCTCATGTGGATACTTATATTGTCTCCTACTCTTCATACATTTTAGCATATACCTATCATTATCTAAGACTTTAATGATCTGAAAAGGACCTCGAAACTTAGGGTCGAGCTTCGTTTGGTGTCTTTCACTGTTGTTTAGTAAAACAAAATCACCCACACTAAATCTTATTAGCTTTGCCTTATTTCTGTCAAATCTAAGCTTTTCATATTTGCCTGCCATTTCCATATTCTTTAGAGCTAGTGTCCTGATTTCGGTCAGATCAACCTCAGTTTCTGAATCATTTATCGGAATTAAACCTGAAGGTCGAGCAACCTTTCCCATTAACAGTTCTAACCGACTCGCCTTAGTAACTCTATTTATGGTACAATTAATGGCCAACTGTACCTCTCCTAACGCATCTTGCCAAGAACGCTTACTAGTCTCAACGGCGGTAAACAAACCCTTCAAGGTGCTCATCGCCCTTTCCACTTGGCCATTCGCCCGACTTGCTCCCGTGGCTATCAAGTGCAGTTTTATCTTTTGAGATGCACAATAGTCCACAAATTGAGCACCAGTGAAGCTTCTTCCTTGATCCGCCACAACTCGGTTTGGGACGCCAAACAAGGATATCGACGATTTTAATGCCATAATACAACTTTCCGCATTAAGTGTATAAGTATGGTAAAGATATACGTATTTGGTAAATGAGTCAATTTGCACAATGACATACTCTTTTCTATCACTCTTGCCACTTAGCTTTCCTGAAATATCTATGTGCACTGTGTGCCATGGAATGCTTACTTTCGGAATGGGGTGTAATTCAATTTGTGGTTTCCCTGAACTCGATTTTGAAACTCTGCAAGTTATGCAGTTTTCGACGAATTTTCGAACGTACTTAGCCATGCCCTCAAACCAATAATAATCATACACTTTATCGAGTGTCTTTTCCCATCCTAGATGCATAATAGATTCGTGAACCTGGTTAATAACCGACCATCTAAATACACGGGGTACTACTGGTAAACAAAGAGTCTTATAGTTTCTCTGAATTTTTCTATAGAGAACACCTGTTCTTAGCTCATACGTCTTCGATATTTCTAATGGATAGTCATCATTATTTAATTTATGTATTATCTCAACAATATCTTCATCTCTTTGTTGCTCCGCACGAATCCAATCTTCTGAAAGTTCAGTTAGTTCAATTCGCTTTTCAACAATTTTAGACTTTTCAGTGAACTTATTGTGAGGCAGAGGGTTTCTAGATAGAAAGTCGACGTGAGCCATGCGCTTGCCTTCACGATACTGTATATCAAAATCAAAGGTTTGAAGAAATGCCCACCAACGGTAGACCCTAGGCAGCAACTCTATTTTTGTTCGGGATGACTTTAACGAATTACAGTCAGTGAAGATTACAAACTTTCTGCCTTGTAAATAATGCCTAAAATGCTTAACTGCATTAACCACGGCAAGAGTTTCTAGCTCGTATGAGGTGTACTTGGCTTCGCATGGGGTTGTCGTCTTGCTATAATATTCTACCACATGTGGCTTACTGTCAATCCTGTGTAGAAGGATAGCTCCGTATCCAAGAGCACTTGCATCAGTGTGCAGCTCAATTGGATACTGAGGGTCGAAAATAACTAAAACTGGATTGTTGGTCAGTATGTGAATAACTTTTTTACGAATCTCTTCATGTTTATCTTTCCACTCGAAATTACTTGTCGCTGACGTAAGAAAATATAATGGTTTCCTTAATTGTGCAAATCCCTGAACAAATTGGCGGAAATACGACGCCAATCCTATAAATTGTCGCAACGTTGTAACCGATCTAGGAGGTGGCAGTGCAATCAGGGACTCAATTTTACGTGTGTTGGGACGAATCTCACCTTCCTGCACCTCAAATCCCAAATATTGGACAGAAGTTCTGAGAAAGAAACACTTTTCTACATTAAATGAGAATCCTGCCTTTGTAAGAATGTCCAAAACGATTTTTAACCTCTCTAGCGCTAATTCTTTTGTTGAAGCCACTATCATAATATCATCCATGTAAACAATGACGTACGAATAGGCAATATCTCCTAATGCTTTCAATATTGCACGTTGAAAAACTGACGGCGCATTTTTCAGACCAAATGGCATTGAAAGAAACTCGTATTGTCCGTCCGGGGTGACAAACGCAGTATATTCGATAGACTTTGGATGCATCGGAACCTGATAATAGCCGCTTGCCAAGTCTAAACAGGTAAAGAATTTCGCTCCTCGTAATCTGGCTATCTGGTCAGCTATTAACGGTAAAGGGAATTTATCTGCAACCGTATTTGAATTCAATTCCCTATAGTCTACGCAGAGTCTTGCAGATCCATTCTTTTTCTTGACCAGCAGCGCAGGGCTGGCAAATGGAGAACTACTTGGTCTGATAACCTTGCACTCTATCAACTCTTGTATTTTATCTCGAACTAGCTCTCTTTCACTTGAACTAAATCTGCACGGTCTTCTCTGTACAGTTTTGTTTTCATCAACCAGTCGAATATTCATTTCACCTGTACTGACACGGGTCTGGGAGTTCCTCTTATAAACGAATTAGTGTAAGATTTTAACAATGTTATTAATTGGTTTTTGTCTTTGCCATATACATCAGTTTCTAGCTTATCATAGGAATTGTTTAACAATGTAGTGGATACGTTCACTGTTTTAGCTTTTACTATCTCTACTCCTTCACAAGATACTAAAGCTGAGTATCCTTGAGCTAAAACTTCACGACCTAACACTATATTGTTTCGCATACATTCGTCTGGTATTACATGAAATATTACATTTAAACAATTTCCATTTATCATAGCATCGCAATCAATTTGGATCGTACTAAGAACATTTGCATTTCCAATGCCTTTTAGTGTTATAACATTACTTGTTCTTTTACCACTTAATTTGCATGCAAAACTTTCTTTAACGAGTGAGCACTCTGCTCCTGAATCAAACATAATTGGAATGTTCTCACCTCGCACCAGCATACTTGCTTTTGGCTCATCTACTACACACAATTCCGCTCTCTTTACTGTCCGTGATCCAGATGCACCACCAGCTTTTGGACATTGCGACGCTATATGACCCGGCTGTTGACAACGATAGCATGTAATGTTGCCCTTTCCATACTGGGGATGTGATTGAGAAGCTCGTTGATCCTGTCCTTGTAAAGTGCCACTAGAATGTTTTCGACTCCTGCAATCGGCCTTCTTGTGTCCCATGTTACCACAAAGATGACACCTGACAGGAAGCATCTTAAAACGTTTAGCTCCAGAGTCCTCGGTTCCAAAATTATGTGGTCTCTTCTCAAGCGCAAACACTTGCAACTCAGTCTGTAGGTCGCGTCGGTTTTGAATATTGGCTGTGTATGCGATTCTCTGCACACGACGATCGAAATTGGCCAAATGTCCCAAAACAACTGATACCGCAATTTTCTCAGCGCTCATGTCTCGCCATTTTGTCACGAGTGACGTCACTAAGCGGCTTGCATATATTGAAAGACATTCACCGTTGTTCGGGCGGCTATTAAGCAAATGAAACAAGTAAGAATGTTATAGTCGAGTATACCCGACTACGTAACTCCCTGTACCCAGGTCTAAAACATTCAATCGCAAATTTATCAAAATCGGAACTCGATGACGAACGATGACGATGACGAACGACGGTAGAGTGAAAGAAATACTAGCAGCACAATGCAGAGATGAGCGAGACTGATCGAAGAGCTGATACTTATCGATATTTTATCGAAGAGGCCAATTGGCTGCGCGCCAACAGTCAATTTTTGAATTTTGATGCATAGTCTGCACTATGCAGAGCAGAGAAAATAAAGTCATGCAGATGGCGCATGTCTCACAAAGAAAAATGTCAAGCAGATCAGGTGCTTAAAATTTATCGTATGGTTTGCGTACCGATAAGCAATTATGAAACCATATGGGCTTGTGTTGCTTAAAAGCGACATGTGCATCAGCTGATGCCGTGTGTTTTGGTATGTCGTGACGTCACGAGTACAAGACCCGCTGCACTTTCGCGCTCGCTCGCACACATGGTTAAGCCTTAAGTACTTAATAGAAAATGCACGCGCTTCGCGCTCGCTCGCCCATATGTACATACATATGCTGAAGCCTTCATGTTGCTGCTTGCCAAGCCTGCAGTACTGAATCTTGTTTGTTGAATAACTTCCTTGTTTATTATCCGATTGATTTGAAATTTGGACAGAAGATTAAGAGTGACTTAAGTAATATACATGTCGAATTCTAAAGCTATATCTTTAAAAGTGTGGCTGTAAAACGTTTTTATCGAATTGCGGGGGAACGGGGGAAGATATCTAAGATCGGAAACAAACTTGATCTGCGTATGGTATACAGGAAGCTACATTCCAAATTTGGTGTCTCTAGCTATTATAGTTGCTGAGATCGACGCGTTCATCCGGACAGACGGACAGACGGACAGACGGACAGACGGACAGACAGACGGACATGGCCAAATCGAAATCTCTTTTGATACTGATCAAGAATATATATACTTTATAGGGTCGGAGATGTCTCCTTCTGCCTGTTACATACTTTTGCACAAATCCAATACCCCCTTTTTACCCATTTTATGGGTACAGGGAGTAAAAACGCGGCTGCTGGCATCTCTGTGTTTGCATATGTCTGCTCGAACAACTGCTTGAACTCCGGCCATGTTATGCCTGCGTAACAAATTTGAGACAGCCATTGAGATGCACTTCCTTCAAGAGATTTGCTTAGTGCCAAAATTAAAGCGCTCCCTTGCAATGGTCTTTCACTTAAAACGATGTCAATTGTAGCACACCATTGCATAGCGTCTGCTCCAGGAATGTCTGCGTTAAATTTTGGCAAATTAACGGCGCCATTTTGTTGAGGCTCTCGTGCCGACGCTTGCAAAGTTTTTGCCAATGCCAGGAAATTTTGGTTTTGCTGTTCCATCAGCATACGCAGTTGATCCTCCATGGTTAGTTGGCGAGGATTATATCCCACTTCTGATATCGGCGAGAGGTTATCGGTATTCATATTATTTTCCATATTTATTAACTTATTGTCGAGTATTTTGGGTAAAGTAAAAATATAGGTTTGTGCAGGTGGGGAACATGGGGATGTTTAAATGATAAGCATTTAAACATCTCAAGTCGACTCGAAGGTCATTCTCTAATGACCCCATTGCTGTTGCAATGGCCTCCCCGTGGTGTTCCCTGGATACCGATCCACACATTGTGCATTATAATCGGAAGCGAATTCGAGCGGCGACTTGTTTTGCTTAATAATGTATAAATATATATCTATGTACATATATATGTATACATAATCTATTTGTATACATATATATACATATATAAAATGGTAGTTAAATACATCTCACATACTTTCGGTCAGCTGTGAGCTGCCACCGAAGAAGATAAATTTATTATAATTAGCCAATGTAGCTTATTAGATAATAACTGGTCTAAAAAATAATAATAACATTTAAAAAATATTAGAAAATCAAAAGAAAATAAAAAATAAATATTGCTTCCCATTATCAAAAAAATGGATCAACTAGCACTCTATCCACACCGCCACAGCATCATGAATTCTAACGCCGACAAAATCAACGTATGTGCATATAACAGGGCATGTGTTGTGCGCTTGGTCGCTTCCATTTCCATTTCTGAATTAAGATTTCATATTGCCATGCGCTGTTGCATTTTTTCATTGCTCACGCATACTAAGAAGCAAGCGCATGTGCGTACTTGAACCCACACATAGAAACGAAATAAGAGCGCAAGCGACATAAGCCGTGCTCATCGTTCTGGTGTCGATCCAAGACTAAATATTTGTTCGGAGCAGAGGCGTAAGTAGCTCGGCTTTTTGTTTTTGCCGAGCTGGCAACCAGTGTTGCCAACTCTTCGGCTCATAAAAAAGCTAAATTAGCCTTCGAAAAAAGCTAGAAATAGCCAGATTTTTTTTTTGTAGCTAAAAAAACCGCTAGAGTAGTGAAACGATATTTTTATTGAATCAAGTCAGCATTTTTTAAAATTTCGTCCAACATATCCTTTTCTGCAGCTGAACTTATGTAGGACTGATTGGTCCCTATCTTATTTAAACACTTCATAGTCATGACAGCATTTGTTTTCGCGGCGTAGTCCGTATCTACAAATTCTATATACTTATCTATAAAGTTTGGAGCTAAAACATTTTTTATAATGCTGGTGCACTTTGATCTATGAAGCTTCATAGCACTGCCATCTTGAAATTTGGTTCCGCACAACAATCCCAAATGGTCAATTGGGCTGACAGATGAGTTGACACGTTTCACTTGTTGACACGTTTTCACAGGAACAGATGCAACAAACGGTATTTTGTTTGTCTGTGCAAAAGAAGCTGAAGAAGACTTATGCTTTGCTGTCTTGGCATGTGCGTGTAAATCCGAAAGTTTCGCATTAATGCTAGACTTGCAATATTTGCAAAAGCATTTTCCATCATCGGCTGCATCTAAAGCCAGCCAATCCTTAAATGCAGGGTCTTGCATCCAAGCATTACGCGGTTTTTGTTTGTATATTTTAGGCATTTTCACCTTACATTCGCGATCGATTTATAAATTGTGAAATACCTCGTTAGTGATGGTATACAGCTCGATTAAATTGTTTTCATAGTTAAGATCGATAAAAATTTAATGCTCTTTTGGCTTATCGATGTTTTTTGCCATTCAAATGGAAAAAATACTATAAAGTATTTAAGTGTGGTCTCGTAAAGCAACAGTTCCAGATGGTTTTAAAAAGATAAAATTACGCCAATTTTGCTTGAAAAATAGCTATAATTCCCGCTAGCCGCTAGTTTAGAATTTATCCCGCATTTGCCAATTGCAACCCGCTAGATCTATCGGGGAAATAGCTAAATTGGCAACACTGCTGGCAACCCGACTGGGGTTGTGGGAGTTCGGCTTTTTTGCCGAAGAGTCTGGGGTTGTGCGGTCAGCAAAACATTTGGCCTCAGAAAAATCGCACTTTGACGTGTCTATGTGTATTCTATAGTTAATGATATTATTGCATATCCTTGTAAGGGTAGCTTGAAAGCTACCCCCCAAGGGGTGGGGGGGCAAACATTTTGTTGATGCAGATTTGTCCAGGAAGTTAACATTAGTCTGTATGCCAAATTTGGTGACTATATCTTTAAAAATGAGGAAGATACAGGTTTTCCCCAAATTGCGGGGGAGGGGGTCTCTACACTTCATAAATTGACGATATACACCAACATGTGTACCAAGTATGGTTGCTCTAGCTCAAAGATAAAGGCAAAAAAATTGCGTTCATACGGACAGACGGACATCCCGCAAACCCAATATACAATATATACCCTGTACCCATAAAATGGGTAAAAGGGGGTACTAAATCTGTGCAAATGTATGTAACAGGCAGAAGGAGACATCTCCGACCCTATAAAGTATATATATTCTTGATCAGTATCAAAAGAGATTTCGATTTGGCCATGTCCGTCTGTCTGTCCGTCTGTCCGTCCGTATGTATGAACGCAAGGATCTAAGCAACTATAAGAGCTAGAGACACCAAATTTGGAATGTAGGTTCGTGTATAGCGGGAGCAGGTCAAGTTTTTATTAGATTTGAGATATCTCCCCACGTTCCCCCGCAATTCGATAAAAACCGTTTTACAGGAACAATTTTTAAGATATAGCTTTGGGATTTGGCATGTACTTTAGTCACTCTTAATTTACTGTCCAAATTTCAAGTCGTTCGGAAAATAAACACGGAAGTTATTAACGAAAGAAGATTCAGTGCTTCAGCGCAAGGGGAAGGAGAAGCACAGCCACCACTTAAAATGCCTCGCTTGCGCTGCGCTCGAGTTGTCGCTCGTGTGTGTGCGTCTTTTGTGTATGTGTGTTTGTATGTGTAAGTGTACGTAGATGCGATCGGAAATTTTTGACCTGGGTATAGGGAGTTTTGTAGTCGGGTTTACTCGACTATAGCATTCTTACTTGTTTACCCTTCGGGAACATAGTATAAATAGATAAAAATAATGCATGACCGTAGTCAAGCGCAGGCCATCTTCGTAATATCCACTGGGGGTAGCTTTGTGGCATGCAATAATTTTGGGGACAAATCTAACACAGAAACCGTAAATTACTGTTGATTGTCATATCATCATATTGAGCGAAAAATATAAAAATTATTGATAATCATTATTTTTCAGTTTAATTTTTTTTTGATCAACAATAATGATTATGTCTAAGTTTTATTCAATTAATAATAATAATTAATAATTAAAATTAAAGAAAATCGCAAAAAAATTGAAATGTAATCATTACCATGTAATTTTTGTAATATTACTTAGTACGGTCCCTGGTTTTTTTACGACACTTTTTTTAGGAACTATTGCAATGTGAAATTCACTCCTGAATTCCTTAGCAGATTTTTTTCCTTTGCATGCTCTATATACTAATGCTCTGCTATACTAAACACCAACATTTGTACCTAGTTTGGTTGCCTAGCTTCAAGGATGTGGCAATTGCGTTCATACGGACAGACGGACGGATGGACAGACGGACATTGCACACTCTTTCTCAAACAATTTTTATTATCAGAATATAAAATTGAAATTCCCTTTATTTCCAGCAGACACTAACAATGTTTTGGATAAAACCTTGGGACTTTGCATATATAATACTTGGGTAACCCCTAATATACTTTACAAAGTTTCAGGTCGAGCGGATAATAAACTCGAAAGTTATTGATGAAAGAAGATTCAGTACTGCAGAGCGGGGGGAAGTAGCAGCGCAGCCGCCAATTGAAAGGAATCGCTTGCAGTGCGCTGTCGTTTTTAGACCTGTGTACACGGAGTCTCATAGTTGGGTATACTCGACTACAGCATTCTTATTTGTTTTTCTTTTATAATTTTATATGAATATTTCTTCCTATTTTTAGAGAAAAAAAATTTACTTTGCACTCTTGGACACTTTTTTTAAGCGTCAATCCAAAGTTTAAAAAAAGAAAAACGGGAGTTTTAAAAAAATTATTTAAAAACCAAATATTAATAAATTTTTAATTTTTTCGAATTCAGAGAATTAACAGAAAATTGATTTTCGCTAGGTGTTATCGGAAAACGAACCACTACGCCGTTTCGATTCCTCTTCTGCTGTACTATGGGTCAAACTGCTCGATGCAATCCTACCAAAAATCTACAATATTGCCCTCCATGGACGTAGTAAATACAAGTTAACTTGAACGTTCTAGATTTAAAGTTACTTAATAATAAATTAATAGAATATTGCCTTATTAAATGAATATAATCTTCGGCTCCCGAAGCTAACTGTCGTCACATGTTTAACATTAATCTGTTCAAATGTTCTTACTTTATATGATAATATAATATTTTTATATAATGCACATACCTTGCTTGCCAGTGATGAAAAAAACTTGTTTTCTTGTTTGAGCTACCCACTAAAAGACTTTCAGTATGAATTGCTCCAAAGTGTGCAAGATCAGCACCATTTTCTGGAATCTCCTGAATATGGCAGTTTATATAAAATTCATTGCGCCCATGGTAAACCAACTTGTTGTTTTGAACTTCAACAGATACTGGCAGGATCCATGGCGGTTCGGATCCCTCGCTATTATACCAAACAAAGATAAATCCATTGACTTCAGTCGAAATCCATTTCTTCACTTTTGTTCCGGTGGGAACTGTTAAAGATAAATAAATTTATTTAAATTACGAGTAAATATAAAATTTAAGGCCATTACTTACCACTAGTGCTGTAGGGAATGTTTGTACACATCCCATCGGAACCTCGAAAACTCCATTGATGAAATGGACATTCAATGTTATCACCATTAACGCGACCGCCAATGCCCAAATTAGCTCCCAAGTGTGGGCAATATGCGTCCAATATAAAAACTTTATGTGTGTGCGAGCGATAGACGACAAACTGCTCCCCCAAACAAGAGATATATGTTGATTCACCGGCCTTAATACTTGATGTTTCAACAATTCCATACCAACCATTAGGGTATGGAGGTGGCAGTTTCGTCGATCCAATTAATCGTGTCCTTCTTAGTCGGTTAATTGCAACGCGTTTGTTTTTACATGTCAGATTCTTCTCGGTGTTCAAGATTTCCAAATCGGTAATATCATCCAAATGCTTTCATATAACAATAAAATATCAAGATCTTCACTTTAGTATTTAAGAGAACCAAGAATGTGTGTGTTTAACACCCTGTACTCAAAAAATGAGTAACAGCATGTACTCAGAATGGGGATGTGTATGTAACAGGGAGAAGACAGCATCTTGGACCCTATATACTTTTCCCGTCTGTCGAAATGTCTAAACGTCCGGATGAACGCGCTGAACTCAGAGACTATAACGGCTAATGATACTGAGTTTGGAGTGTAATTACCCATAAAATGAGTAAAAATGAGGTTTAACTCTATGCAAATGTATGTAACAGGCAGAAGGAGACATCTCCGACCATATAAAGTATATATATTCTTGATCGGTATCAATAGCCGAGTCGATTTGGCCCTGTCCGTCTGTCTATCTGTTCTTCTGTATGAACGCGTCGGTCTTAGCAACTATAATAGTTAGAGATACAAATTTTTAAATGTAGGTTCCTCTATACCATACGCAGGTCAAGTTTATTGTTGATCCGAGGTATTCTCCCACACCAAAATGTTAACGTAAGCATTAATTGCATTTGATCAATGAGAGCACTTTTGCCCAATCTCTTTTCTGTACGAAGAGCAAAAGCTCGTTTAAAAGCTTATCCAAAATCTCTTACACCGAGCTTACATTTGCGACAGCATCGGTGCAAGCCTTTAGTCTTAATTTGATAATAGAATTAATAAGAACAACATTTCTTGACTCACTGTTAAAGTTCGCCTTAAGAATAAAATTATATTTTTTTCTAAAGTCCCCGAGCTTGACTTTTAATTGGCGCAGCCGGTAGGATCTGTTCGTGAACAAGTAATATCGCTAAGAACGACTTAAGTTCAAGATATTTCGAGGAGTGCTTGGTTGCAATCGAGTATACCAAAGTGCTTAATTCCTAATACAGATCCGCAAAAAAGTTCATACGTGCGAATGCAAAGTGCTGTGTTGACCACTAAAGAACAATCGAGTTCCAGGTCACAAGTGTAATTATATTACCAGAACAGTGCTGTGTGAACCATTCAAGAACGGTTGAGTTCTAGGTTCAATAAACTAACAACAACAAATCAAGTATCTCAGATAAGGTTGATCCTCTGGACAACTTGAATACTTGGTAGTGAAATATTTTTTCACTACACAACAGTGGTTATTCCTGGGCATTGCATATCTCTGATCCCTGCAATCAATAACCATTGGGAGCTGAATAGCTCAAAGACCCAACCAAAAAAGTTACAAGACTTACAAATCATCAAAAGTTACAAGACTTACAAATCATCAAAAAGTTACAAGAAACAAAAAAGTTACAAGACTTACAAATCATCAAAAATTCAAATCAACAACAACTAAACAACAAAAACACAATGGCTCAAGGACAAATACCCATCCATTGCTTATCAGAGGCCCACCTAAACCAGGCCCTTGGTCAAATTAGGCAGGTGCCTACCTTCAACGGAAACAGCCAAGATCTAAGTGCGTTCATCAGAAGAGTGGACTACATTATGCAACTTTACCCTACAGAAGACGCTCGCCAGAAGCTGGTATTCTTTAGCGCAATTGACATGCAGACCAGCGAAGATGCCCAACGGATTTCACAGATGCGCGCCGTCAACAGCTGGGAAGAACTAAGGACAACCTTAATAGAGGAATTCAAAATCCAAACACCATTCGAAGAACTGCTGAGAAGACTCTACAATACACCATTCCACGGAAGTATTCGTAAGTTTGTAGAAGAATTAGAATTTAAATCACAAATTATTGCAAACAAGTTCATGTTAGAAAACAATCAAATGAACACAACATTGTATACAAATGCAATGAGAAACACCATTAAAGATGTAATTATGCGCAAACTTCCAGATAGGCTATTTATGACTTTAGCTAGGCACGACATAACTACAATCTCAAATTTAAAACACACTGCCCAACAAGAAGGAGTGTATGAAATCATTATGTCCGATAGAACAAAAAATTCAAGTAATTCTAATCAGTCCAAATCGCAAAACAATTCCAACAGTCCGTCAACTTCACAGAAATATAACAATAATGACAATCGTGGAAATAAGGGAAATCATTACCCAAATTCAAATCCCAAAAATAATTATAACAATACAAAACCTAATCAAACAGAAAGCAATCAGCAATTACATCAAGAGTTTAAACAGAAACTTGACCAGAGTAGGAACCAAAATCCACTTAATTATCAGCAAAGGCATAACTCTGCTGTCCCTAACCAACCTATTAAAAGACAACGCGAAAGTACTAGCGGTAAGGTGAAAATGGATGTAGAAAATTTTCATCAAGCTGCCTCGGATTCAGAAACAGAGGACGAAAATCAGGAAACCCATTCATAATAATTACTATGAATAATATTCAGCTTAAATGTATAATCGATACGGGATCATCAATTAACATTATGAAGCAAAATTTTTTAAAGTTCCCAGTCAAAGACACCAACTTAGATGTGCATACCATAAACGGTATTGTGCAACTAAAGCAAAGTATTTATCTAAAACCTAGTAAGCTTTGCCCAACCTATCAAAAATTTTATATTCATAATTTTTCTGAAAATTATGATATTCTATTAGGAAGAGAATTCTTGGAAGACTCTTATTCCACAAAAGATTATGCCAAAAAGGCAATTACAATAAATAAAATAAAGTTTGATATACAAGATCAACATGAAAAAGTACTTCAGGACAAGACCGCATCTAAATGCCTTGGTCCGCCATCGTCAAACGACGAGGAGTTTAATTTTACAATTAACAATGAGTTAATAGAATTCAATGAATTCAGGCTCGATCATCTAAATGATGAAGAGAGGAAAACCCTCACCAAAATCCTATCAGAATTTAGGGACATTCAGTACAAAGAAGGTGAAAATTTGACCTTTACCAGTACAATTAAGCATGTTATCACAACAAAAACTGATAAGGAAATCTATAGAAAACCATACAAATACCCACAAGCATATGACGAAGAGGTAAACAAACAAGTAAATGAAATGATAGAACAAGGAATAATTAGAAAATCAAACAGTCCTTATTGTTCTCCAATTTGGATAGTTCCAAAGAAAAGTGATGCTTCAGGTAAAAAGAAGTTCCGGTTAGTCATAGACTACCGTGGTCTCAACGAAGTAACCGTTGATGACAAATATCCAATTCCAATTATGGATGAAATTTAGACAAGCTTGGAAGATGTCAGTATTTCACTACTATCGACCTTGCAAAGGGCTTCCATCAAATACAAATGGACCCCAATTCAATTTCGAAAACAGCATTTTCAACTAAACATGGCCACTACGAATATACTCGCATGCCATTTGGGCTTAAAAATGCCCCCGCAACATTTCAATGTTGTATGAATAATCTCTTAGAAGATCTAATTTATACAGACTGTCTAGTATACTTAGACGACATAATAATCTTCTCTACATCATTGGAAGAACACTTGTCCTCTCTAAGAAAAGTCTTCACTAAGCTCAGAGAAGCAAACTTAAAATTGCAGTTAGACAAGTGTGAATTTATGAGAAAAGAAACAGAGTTTCTCGGTCACGTTGTCACAACTGAAGGTATTAAACCAAACCCAAACAAATTAGACGCAATCGTCAAGTTTCCAATTCCCAAAACGCCTAAAGAAATAAAATCATTTCTTGGAATGTGCGGCTTCTATAGAAAGTTCATTCCAAATTTCGCTAAAATAGCAAAACCAATGACACTCAAACTAAAAAAGGGTGCAGTAATTCAGGCTAATAATGATGAATATGTATTAGCTTTCGAAAAATTAAAAATGCTAATAATGTCCGACCCAATATTAGTATATCCAAACTTCGAGAAACAATTCTCATTAACTACAGACGCAAGTAATATTGCTATAGGAGCGGTATTATCTCAAGGTCACAAACCAATCTGCTATGCCAGCAGAACTCTAAACGAGCATGAGATGAACTATTCGGCAATAGAAAAAGAACTCCTTGCTATTGTCTGGGCTACGAAATACTTCAGGTCCTATCTTTTTGGCAGAAAATTTGAGATCCTCAGCGATCACCGACCCTTAGTTTGGCTCGATAACATAAAAGAACCAAACATGAAGCTCCAGAGATGGAAAATCAAGTTAAATGAATTTGATTACCACATTAAATACTTGCCCGGTAAAGAAAATACCGTTGCCGACGCACTATCTAGGGTTAAAATAAACGAAAATTTCTTGGGAGAAACCTCAAGCTGTCTTGCAGCTACTTGCCACAGTGCTCAAGAAGATAACTTAAGGCACATCCAAATCACGGAGAGGCCCCTCAACTACTATAGTAGACAAATTGAGTTTCTAAAAGGTAATGAAAACAAACCTGATGTAACTAGTTACTTTCATAAAACAAATATAAAAATTACCTATAAGAAAATGACAAATCAATATGCTAAGCAATTGATCCAAGAATATCTCTGCACGAAAAAAAGTGTAGTATATTTCCACAATGAAGCTGATTTCCCTACTTTCCAACAAGCATACTTAGAAATAATAAGTTCAGACCAATTGACGAAAGCCATGAAATCTAGTAAAAAATTAGAAGACATTCAAACATATGCAGACTTCAAAGAAAAAATTCTGAAAAAACATATTGAACTCTTACACCCAGGTATTGACAAAACCATAGACTGATTCAAACAAAAATACTACTATCCAGATTACCAAAGGTTAATCCAAAACATTCTTAACGAATGCACTGTTTGTAATATAGCTAAAACTGAGCATCGAAATACAAAAATGGAATTCGAAATAACACCAGAAACTTATAACATAAGGGATAAATATGTTATGGATTTTTACATGATTGATAATAAACAATTTCTATCTTGTATAGATATTTATTCCAAGTTCGCCACTTTAATAGAAATAAATAGCAGAGATTGGCTCGAAACGAAAAGAGCAATAGTTAGAATTTTCAATGACATAGGAAAACCATTGGAAATAAAAGCCGACAAAGATTCAGCTTTCATGAGCATTGGCCTACGAAACTGGCTTGAATCAGAAGGCGTAATAATTAATATAACAACTAGTAAAAATTGAGTTTCTGACGTAGAAAGACTTCACAAAACCATAAACGAAAAGCTTAGAATAATCAACAGCGATTCAAATATGGAAAACAAAATAACAAAATTCGAAACTATACTTTACACTTATAATCATAAAATAAAGCATAGCACAACTGGTAGAACACCAGCCGACATATTTTTATATGCAGGTACCCCTGAGTATGATATGCAATTAATAAAAACAAATAAAATTAACAAACTAAATGACAAACGCACAAGATATGAGGTAGACACAAAATACAGACAAGCCCCTCTCGTAAAGTCAAAAGCAACAAACCCATTCAAAGAAACAGGTGAAATAAAACAAGTTGACGATACACATTTCGAAGAGACAAACAGAGGTAGAAAAATAACCCATTATAAATCAAAACTTAAGAAAAAGAAGAAAATTAATGCAAGCAAATACAATAATTCCAGCTCAGCAGCCGTTAACCAAGCGAATTAATGGAGCCCCACTTGAGTACACATTTCTTATAATAATGTAACTTATCATTAATTCTGTCCGATTTATCAATTGTCAAAGTATTGAAGTAAATCCCATTCAAGCTAAAAATGGATACCTAATATTTAAGTCCGGATTCATAGATCTGCCAATAAATTTTGAATACAACTACTTGTCCGTCAATCTAACTAAAACCGAGCAAACTTACAACGATTTAATTAAGCAAGCTGATACATACGAATATCACAACCAAATTGTTTACTTAAAAGAAAAGCTTATAAGAGAAATCAATGGGATAAAAATAGCCAAACGTAGTAAAAGAGGCCTTGCTAATTTTATGGGCACAATTTACAAATACCTTTTCGGAACATTAGACCAGAATGATAAAGAAGAATTACAATCAAAAATCGAGAATATAGCCGAAAATAGTATACAGGTCACCGAACTCAACTTAGTAATAAAAACTATCAATAAGGGTATTGATGAAATAAATCACCTAAGCATCATAAACGAAAATGATGAAAGAAAAGCACTTCTCATATTTAACCTCCAACAATTTACAGAATATATCGAAGACATAGAGTTAGGAATGCAACTAACCAGATTAGGAATATTCAATCCCAAGCTCCTGAGACATGACTCACTCACTCATGTAAATGCTGAAAAATTATTAAATATTAAAACTTCAACTTGGCTAAAAACCACAACAAATGAAATATTGATTATTTCCCATATTCCAAAAGACGTTATCAAGACACCTATTTACGAGATAATACCATACCCAGATAACGATAATATAATCCTAACGGAAGTTATTCATGACAAATATTTTATTCAAAACAACCTAGTTTACTCAGCAACTTCAAAAACCATAGTTCAGAACAAATGCATAACAGGTATTTTAAACCAAGTAACCACAGAATGCAGATACATTAAAACACATTAAAAATTTTGAAGTAATTTTTGTAGAGCCTAACATAATCCTAACTTGGAGTTTGCCTAAATTGACACTAAATCAAAATTGCATCAATATAAATATTATTATCGAAGGAAACAACATTATTAAAGCACTAAATTGTACCATTCAACTAAATGAAATAATAATTACAAGCTCAATATCTGATTATACATAAACTATTTATATCAATAATAATGTAACCAAATTAGAACCCTTATCTTATATACAAACTAAAGAAATAATCAACGAGCACACAAAAAATTATAATACCTTCCAAATAATAATATTAACAACACTTATTGTAATCATAATTATTTTTATACTATTTGTTATTTATAAGTATAAAGGCATTCCGAAAAAATGTATTATAAAATATAAAAAGCAAGAAAATCAAGTTGAAAATATTGTAAATCCACCTCAAAATGAAAACATAGAAAATCAAATAATTGTAAATCCTCAAAATGAAAATAACCCGATTTTGTACCCGAAAATAACAGCCTGAGGTCAGGCAAATTTCTAAAGGATGGGGAAGTGATATATCCATACCTCCCACGCACACACAAAATCTTGCCTAGTAACGTAAACTCAGAACCCTTGCCTAGTAACTTCGCACTTGGCAACATGATCATAAGAATGTCATAGCATATAAGCAATACATAAGTCACAGGCCTAAGCCTGATAACATAAACAGCCACAGGCTCAAGCCTGATAACATAAACAGCCACTAATATAAACATCCGCTGAGAACCTGTCTCGCGAGATATTCCCACACCCACCAAAATGTTAACGTAAGCATTAATTGCATTTGATCAATGAGAGCACTTTTGCCCAATCTCTTTTCTGTACGAAGAGCAAAAGCTCGTTTAAAAGCTTATCCAAAATCTCTTACACCGAGCTTACATTTGCGACAGCATCGGTGCAAGCCTTTAGTCTTAATTTGATAATAGAATTAATAAGAACAACATTTCTTGACTCATTATATTTTTTTCTAAAGTCCCCGAGCTTGACTTTTAATTATATATATATTTTTGCATACCTTGTATAATTTTTATTTTATTTTTTTGTGTCTGTTATGAATTAAAAAATTTTAACCTTCATTATGAACTGTCTGTTTTTTACTCTTATTTCCGGAAATAACTATATTATCATTATCTTCTATTTTTTCAATAGGTTCTTATTACTTATGCTGTTTAAAAACGTTGGTAGATTATTAGTCTTACCAAATACTAACTCATAAGGGCAATAATTATGTGCCATAGAGGGGGTTGTATTGAAGCAATAAACAAAATATTGAAGCCATACGTCCCAATCAGTTTTATTTACTGATATATAGGATCGTATATATTCGTTAAATGTTCTGTGGCTTCTTTCTATTGTTCCAACAGTTTGATGATGATGTGCAGTTGATGTTATATTCTTTATTTTTAAATATTTGCACAAATCATTTATAATTGCATTTTTATATTCCGTTCCCATGTCCGAAATGAACGGTTCATTAGACCGTACTTGAGAATAAATGATTCAAATATTGCTGTTGCAACAGGTGCTGCGCTTTTATTTGCGACAGGTATAGCAACTAAATATTTAGTCAAGTCACATATGAGCGTGACTGCATATTCATTGCATTTTTCTGACTTGGGTAGTGGACCAATTGTATCCACTATCACTCTGTCAAAAGCCTTCATCGGGGTTTCAGTAATTGTTAAAGGGGTCTTAATATTTGTTGTTGTTTTTTCTTTTTGACATTTCTGACATTTCTGGATGTACTCTGTTATATCACGAGTCATACCTTTCCAGTAATAATGTCTTTTGACCTTGGCCAAGGTTTTTGCAATGCCTGTGTGACCTCCTTGTACTGGATCATCATGTAGTGTAGACAATATAGCTTTTTTCTCTTTAACATATGTTAATGTGGTCACCGGGTTGAATAGCGCTACTCTCAATGTGTTCAATATTTTATTGCCCATAATTTTGAAATTATCTATTGAAACTTTTTCAAAGATATTTTCCCACGGTGCCATTTTCAATTGGCTGATTTTTAATATACCGGCTTCTTTTTCGAGCCTTGGAAATAGTTGTCCTAAGTCAATATTTCCATTATTAGTATATAAATCTCCAATATCAATTCTTGCTATAATTTTCTTACCATGTTTAAAGAAACATAGCATATCTTTTATATGCAAGGTCACTACTTTACGTACTTCATCATTATTAATGACTTCGTATACGTTGGGCTGAGAAGCTGTTTCGATAGATTGCCTTGGCATCTCTACTTTATTGTTTTCTGCGCAGAATTTTTGTCTACTTTGATACCTGGTAGTGACTTTCGGGACTTTATTTTATATGTCTCTTAGTTCAGATATTGTTATTGTAGCATCGGCTACAAAATTATCTTTGCCTCTTAGGTACTCTACTGTAAAATTATACTCCTCTAATTCAAGTCTCATACGCGTTAATTTAGAACTGTGGTTTGTCATTGAAAACAAAAATGTTAGTGGTCTATGGTCTGTTTTTACTATGAAATGAGTTCCGTAGATATAGGGTCTAAATTTGGTGATTGCCCAATAAATAGCTGTTAACTCTTGTTCCATCGTACTCTTGTTACTTTCTTCTTAGGTAAATGCTCTCGATGCGTAAGCTACTGGAAGTTGAGTTCCATTGTGGGCTTGTGTTAGCACTGCACCACAGGCTTGCTTACTAGCATCTGTGATTATACAAAATTCTTTTGTAAAATCTGGATGTTGTAACAGAGTAGGCTTTATTAATTGAGCTTTAAGATATTCAAATGCATTTTGACATTCATCGGTCCATTCAAATGGAACATTCTTTTTATTTAATCTTGTTATATGCCTAGAATAATCGACGAAATTTTTGAAGAATCGTCTGTAGTAATTACAAAATGCTATTAAACGTCTAGCGTTATCAGAGTCATGTGGACCTGGATAATTTAATATGACATCAAACTTTTTGTCATCTGGCAAGATTCCCTTATCTGTGCATTTGTGTCCCAAAAATGTGACTTCATGCATGAAAAATTAACATTTTTCAGGATGTAGCTACAAGTTGTGTTTCCTAAACATGTCAAAAACACCAATTAAATTGTTAAGCATGTGTTTTTCGGAACAACCGATTACTATTAAGTCATCCATATAAAGGAATGCTTGTGATGGTTCAAGTCCAGAGAATGCAATAGTCATCATTCTTTGGAATGAATTTGGCGCGAGTCATTGCTCGTTGAAAAGGATGTTATATTTCTAGAGTTTTCGTCTAGCTCAATCTGATGGAATCCTGACATTAAGTCAAGGCAAGAGAAATATGTTGCTCTTCCTAGTTTATCTAAGATATCATCGATCCTAGGAAGTGGAAATTCATCGGATAGTAATTTTTTATTAATTTGGCGATAGTCAATTACTAATCGCCATTTTTTCTTTTCGTTGTCTATGGATTTCTTTGGTACTAGTAACAGTAGACTGTTGTATTCTGAGGCTGAAGGTTCAACTATTCTATCTTTAGTGGTCTTTAATTAGTTTATCGACTTGAGCTTGAATTTCGTCTTTTTGACTATGAGGATTTCTATAATTTTTTATATATACAGGTTCATCATCTTTTAATTTTAGTTTCTGCTTATACAAATTATTGGTTGTTATTGATTCGGTATCATGTCCGAATATGTCCGTGTTATACAACAAAGTTCTTTTAATTGTTTATTAAATAGTTTTGAAAAATTTTTAGTTAACTTTGACATAACATCGTTCGTTCTAGTTTCATTACTTATTTCGGATATATCATAATTTGCTAATGGTTCATAATTCAACTTATTTATATTAATCATTTGATCGGTACTAGTTGTATTTAGTCGAGTCCTGTCACGGCCATGTAATATGCCAATAGTTAGAGTGTGGATTCAATACACTGGCACGTCTGTGCAGTTTGACTTTAGTTTTCAGAATGTTTTATTCAATATATTCTTATGGCTAAGACCGCATAGCTGCGCTGCCAGTTACGCCAGCAGCGGAGCGGCTTCATACATATTTTGTCTTATCAGCATAATTCGGAGAGAGAGAGTCTTATGTACATATATGTATATATATATATATATATGTATATGCTACAAGTGGTCACCCTGGGACTGCTGACTTAGCTTAGCTCATAAGCGGGCGATCCTATTACATGCTCACTTGAAATGGTTTTGTTTGTGTACTGCAACAATGTGTTGCCGATATATTTATGCTTAACCGATGTTACTTTATTGGAACAGTGTACCCTCAATATATGCACATACAACAGAGTAATCGTGGCATTGTTAAAACTAATTGTAGTGCAAAGCGAGGACTATCTTGCTACCAGTGCGAGTAATCTTGGGCACCGAAGAGTAGTAGTTTTGGACGACGGTTTGACCGGTAGAGCGCCAGCGGTAAGATCCTAGTCGGCTCCTGGACATTTATCCCGTACAGAGTTGTACTTGGTCATAGTACTAACATATATATCTCCTCTAGAACGTTTCCATTCCCTACGCCCAGCGTTCCAGCGTATCTTACAAATCATCACAGAATCATCACTTTACAATATCAACCGTGGGACCTTGCGTAGGGACCACCACCATGGGACCGGCTTTTGGGGCATTTGACACCAGAAGCTGCAATGCACCCAAAAGCTACAGCGACAACGGCAGCGGCTACAGCAGCAGCGGAAGCAGCAGTCTTTAAGCCAAGCTAATTCTGTCTTTAATTTTAGTTCTTTTTTGATACCCGAAATAAACAGATATATTTTTTTCAACCTTAAATATAAAGATTTGCTAATTGGCGCCCGAGAAAAAAAAACATAAAAGAGTACGCGTCGACAGAGTACCTACTAAATATATTTATATTTAGCCTATACATTATTATTTAATTAATCCTTATTTTTCAGCAACTTTTCGCTTCGCTTGTTATGAATTAATAATTTGTTTGCGATTAGTATGAAAACAATATCGCTTAACTATCGTTTAGGTGATAGGTTACTATTCTAATTAAATATCAATAATTCTATAATTAAACTTCAATCACAAACCAGAAAAAACTAAACTTTCGGTTATAATTTCTGCTCTTACGTTAAATTTAAATAAATTCTTATTTCTATGGTTATATTCCTTGGTGAACATGTTGAAGATAGGCCACTGGTCCAATGAAAAATATTTCTAGGTTAAATAAAACATTATAATGAAGTCTAACTAATTGTTATTAATTCCGGGGATTATGAAAAGCAGACGTGAGTTAATATGAACAATTAATAGTGTGTTTAAGGTATCGTCCCAAAAATTTTCTGCTCTTGGACGACCATGGTAGGGGTTGGGATACACGGCTCCCACATGACATCACGGGGTAGCTATCGCACACTAGGCGTTCATAAATATTGCAGATTTCTACTATTTCCTATTCTTTTCTTTTGTGTTGGCAACTTTTCTTCCCCAAAATATAACGCGAAATTTTTATTAATTAATAATGTGCAACCGAGCATGTAGCATCGCGGTACTCTATCCCGAACCCCCCAACGCCGACGAGATATAGCCGGAAAACTAGCGCGTGCTCCGCATTCAAAATCTACTCTCCCACCAGCTCCACTCAATTACAACTCTTCGTTGTATGTTACAATCTGGAGAGACGAAGTATAGAATTGTCATAGACTTAAGAAAGTTAAACGCGGTAACATTATCGGATCTGTACCCGATCCCGGTGATTGGGGCGAAAATAAATACTTCTCGGTACTCGATTTGAAGAGCGGTTTTCATCAGATCCCCCTTAAGGGAAATATATAAAAAAAAAACAGCATTCTCAGTAAACTGTGGGATATTCGAGTTCGCCAGACTACCGTTTGGTCCAAAAAATTCTCCATCGATATTCCAGAGAACTCTATATGAAATCTTACAAGACCATGTCGGAAAGAGATGCTACGTCTATATCGACCATATTATAGTTTTCAGTCAATCAGAAAGTGAGCACACTCAAGATCTCGAGAAAATATTCTCTACCTTGGCCAAGCCCAATATGAAGGTTCAAGTCAACAAATGCGAGTTTTTCAAGCCCGAAGTCGATTTCTTTGGCTTCACTATTTCCGCTTATAGCTTTAAAACCAATATCGATAAGGTTAAAGCCATCCATAATTTTTCAGAGCCTAGGACTTTAAGGGGCTTAGGATCCTTCCTAGGTTTATCAAGTAACTACGGACGTTTTATTTGCGATTACTCTAAGCTGGCGAAACCGCTAACATTTCAGGGGAGAAAATGGTCGTCTCTCGAAAAATATCTCAAATAACGTTTGACCATAGTTGCATAGAAGCTTTCCCAGGAGCACAGATCAATAGCACCACAGCCACAATACACAACGACGATAGTTCCTCACATTACCTGATACCGCTATCAATGCCCCAATCAATGTCTTTAAAAATTAAAAGCTTGCATTCGCTTCACATTCGCAACGGATGTGTTTTTTTCTAGCGCATCGTTCTAGTTTGTTTTTCCTCGATATATCAAGTGATAATCTGTGTTCTTTTTTCTTTTTGTGACATGTGTTATACATCGGTTGTGTGGGACACATGTTGGACATTAAATTGCAATTAATTTCATATAACTTTACTAAATTTGTTCAAATACAACAACAAACGGCATCACAAGCAAGCTGGTGGTTGATTTGTGCAGTTATCATTGTGCTTATATTTGTTTTTGTATTTTCTACTAATTCGCGCTCTCAACACTCTCTTAACGCTCTCGCGCTCTTCTATCGTTGGTGTTGGTTACGGTTTCTCTCTTCGTTTTATATTCCGTTGTGCTGATTTCAGTCGACGCGCCCGCGCTTTAATATTTTGTTATTAGTGTTTTTGTGCGTGAGTACAAATCAGCGTCAAGAGACTTAACCCCAGAGTGCCTTTTTCTTTGCATATACTTATTATTTTTTGTGCAGTGTTTTTTCTTATTTTATTTTTGTTGCTTTTTAATTTTCTTTTAATAAAAAAAATGTGCAGGCCTTAACGGCAGAAAAATCGACCAGATTGACTTCAAATCTGCCGTAAAGTGGACTTGTGAATCATGTAGGGATGTTGAAAAAAAATTATGGCACCTATGAGGCAGACTAAGAAATGCTTTGGAGACATATTCACTCGGCTTAAAAAATTGTTTGATAGTTTCTCCGATTTGGAAAACGAGCCTAAGAGTATGAAACTTTTAAATGAGTCTTCCAAACGGAGCAAGTAAGAATGCTGTAGTCGAGCATACCCGGTGCTGCACTAACTCTTCTTTTGTGAACTACTTCCGTGTTTATTATTCGATCGACTTGAAATTCGGGCAGTAGATTAGGAGTGACCAAAGTATTATGCCAAATCCCAAAGCTCAGAAGTGACGAAAACAGCATCTTACCCATGGATGTGGCTCCTTCTGACCCCGAAAAGGTTCCTGATTCGGTGATTGTTAGCATTGTTGATGCAGGTCAACAACCTACTGTCAACAGTGCCAGTCAATCAGTTTACTTATCTGGTCAATCAACCATTACCATAGCTCGATTGAATGCTCATGCTATGGTTGGTAATAAGATCCTTGTAGGTGTTCCACCCAGAAACAAATCTTTGTTTCGCTGCTTACCCCTGACACTACATCTACGATGGAGAAATTTAAATTTGCTTATCCTCGACAAATCTCGTCTTTTAGAAGAAGTCTTCCGGCTGAACATTTCAACAATATTTGTTGTAAAGAATTCTGGCCTGACCATTTAGTTATTAAGGAATATACTACAAAAAAGAAAAATCGGCCTCCGATTTCACTTCCTACTTCCGGTGGTAGTTCCAATCCACCTCTTGTACTCTCTGATAGTTCAAAAAACTAACATCGTCCCTCTCAGTGGGCTATCAGAATGTAAGAGGTCCTTGTAGTGAACTAAGTAATCTTTACCTAAATAGCCTAACTTTTCCTTTCCATGTCGTTGCCTTTACTGAAACAAAGTTAAGGCCCGAAATCCTTAACTCTGAAATCCTGTCTTACAAATTCTCAATTTACAGAAAAGATCGCATTCCTCGTCGTGGTGGTCTAATTGCTGATAACGCTGATTTATCTACAGAGATAGTAATAGTTGATAGTTCTGTAGATATTGAATTTATTTCTGTAAAATTAAGTATCTCTGGTGTTTGCTTTATTATCACTTGTTCTTATATTCTGTCTTCTTCCGATATTTCTTATATTATTTGTATGCTTCTGCTATACAATCTGTCTACAAGTCTGATCCTTTCTTTCTTGTAGTTCTTGGTGACTTTAATTCTGCCGGAACTACCTAGATTTCAAGTCCTGACTCCAGCGTGTTGACTTCCACATCTCAGCACGATTTTATTGACAATTTATTTAGGAGGTCATTCTATCAAATAAATGGTATCCCAAATTCTTTACATAAAATGCTTGTTCTTATTTTTGTCTTGGAATAAGGAGGGATCCTTCTTATCTGTCTTCCGTACTGACCCTATATCCAGTCCTGAAAATCCTTATCACCCATCTTTGGAAGTGTTGATTGACTTACCTTTTTTGTTTTTGATACTTGTGTCCCGTTGGTTAAATCACGTATGTCTAACGATCCTATGTGGCTTACGCGCGATTTTATTAAATTTTAATTGTGGTAAGTGTTATGTAATGTCTTTTAATAGACGAATGCCCTTGTTAAACACTCACATTCTTAATGGTAGAGTAGAGTTTCTCTTTTGTCCGCAAACTATCCATATACTTTGCTGTTTGAAGCTTTTAAATATATTAAATTTGTATTCATTCTGTGCATTATTTAATACGCTTTCAAAATTGTGCTAAAGTGTATTCAGTTGTGCATCGTAATTTTATAAATTTACTAATTTATTTACTGACGCCGCGCCAGTGCTGTGTTGTTAGTGTTTTCGTTTTTGCCTTGCGCTTTGTCTCTGCCCTTTTCACGCATTTGTGCGTGTGCTTGTTTGAGCATCGCTCTCTCATAGTGCGCGGTTGTGCATTATCTTTGCTTTTGTGCAGCGCTCTCAGTTGCTCGTTGTTGTTGTTTTCGCTCTGCACTAGAATATTTTGTGTACAATTTTTCTTGCTTTGAGCTTAGCTTGAGCACCGCTTGCTATTTTTGCGCGCCGTTTTCTATCTGCTTTATTTTAAGCGTGCTGTAAGAAGTCTTGCAATTTTAAGCAGACTGATGCTTGATGTGACAACATCATGCATGCTTAGTGGGCAGGACTTATTGGGCATGATTGCGACAATAAAGCCGCAAATCCTAAGAAAGGATGTGGCGCCTTGAGATGGCCTTGCCCTTCATGCATTGTTTCTCAATTTAGTTTCTCACGAATGTATAATTCAATTTGTAAAAAAAACATGTGGTCAAGTGATTTTCAATCGAGCATCGTGTTGCTTAGCCAATTTAAATTTGAGTCGCCACCTAAAAGCAGACTTGAGTCTCAATTTTTAAGCATGCACTCCTCTCAACCGTCTTCTATTGCCGATCCATCTTCGACTCCTCAATATTTAGATGGTTTGCCAATGCTGTCTTTTTCTTCAAGTTCAGGTAATACTCCCAATTGAGATTCCTATAACACCAATTGTACAATTTATCCCTTTGAATGGGTCGCCCTTCGCCTTCCCCACTGGAGATTTCTTTAGCCTGTTGTAGAACCTGCTGCAAAAAATATTTCTGTTGCTCCGTCGAAATTAGAACCTGCTAAAAATAATTCTTCTGTTATTCCTACGCCATAAATTATAATTCCTGCAGCCCCAATTTGACATACTGGTCCGATTAGTGATAATGTGGTTCGAGTTGTTTCCAAACGGGTTAAACTTCGAGCAATCCTGCTCCCAGTGAAAGCAGCAATATTGCAGCACTTTCAACTGTTCCTGTTATCCTCACGGTTGTTGCCCCTCGAAGGCAAGTTTTTGTTTCAAGGTTTTCATCAGACACCACTTGTGAATCCGTACCATCGTATATTGCTAGTAAATCTTCAGCTAGCTTGTCTATCTCAATTTTTAATATTTCTACCCCCCGTGAAATCTCTTCTTTCAAAATTAGTGTCCCTCATGATTCGTTTCCAATTATTTGTGATCCAAAATTTTGGCCGCCACATATGGTTGTCCACGACCTACCGTCATATCTAGGTAAACCACAACATTTATGACCTAATGTAACATTAATATTTACACAATTCATAAAAATACACACAACTAAATACATACACAACACACTAAATATGTAAAAAGAAACAAAGTTTCCAATTGACACTTTAGCAATATTTGGGTTAGCAAGACAACAACCACCAAGTGGCTGACTGCGCACATGCACTTATTGCTAACTGCATGCGACTGATCGCATACAGTAAATGCTTACTACAGTGATCTAAATTAAGCAATACTTCAATGTACATTTTTAACACACATAATTAATAAGCATTTTTGTACCAATGTTATTCATATAAATAGACCATAAGTTTGCTCAATAAATCAGTCTTAAACAGAACCCTACCCACGGCAATTCTCTTGTGACTATAGTGACTTTTACTCCGTTGCCTAATTAGTTCAAGTGCTAGTTACGGCGAACAAAAACCGAATTCAGTTTATTTGCTGTAATTCAAACAACATTATCCTTAGGATAAACAGCCGAAAACCAGAATTCGGTCTTTGCCTGTCACCCTTCCAGCTTGTACCTTCGCCTCACAAATTTCGACTAGTAATGTTCCAAACAACTAGGTTCGTCTTTTCACTTTGCTAACATTCAATATCAGAATGTTAGAGGCCTCATTTCCATGCTTAAAAATCTTTTTTTGAATAGTTGATCCTTAAAATCTGAAATTGTTGCATTTCTTAAATTTATAATTTACTAGCTGGTAATACCCCGGCCTTGCCCGGCGAATAATTTACATACACTTTGCATAATGTTGAATTTGACTACTTTCGTCAACCGAAAGAAATACACAAAAATAGCGTATCACAATTTTTCCTCCCGTAATGGTAGGATACTAAATAGTTGAGCCTCGTGACTAATGTTTCTTGTGTAGGGCTATTAAAATGTCTTAGAAGCTGATCTAACTAATCAACAAATCACACTCATTTGACCTTGACTTCCTTGACTTCGCCCGTGGCGACGCAGAGTAGATTTTCCAAATTCATTTGGTATTTCAAGCCAATTCCAAGAATAATACTAAAAACCCAGACTAAAGCCTTCCAACTATTTTCCGCCCGTTGTATTGCCCGCAAAGCACTGAGGTTTTATACTATGTTCCCGAAGGGAACATGTTATAAGGGAAAATGTCCGTTTGACCGTCTGTCCGTATGAACGCAATTTTTTGCCTTTATCCTTAAGCTAGAGCAACCAAACTTGCTACACCTGTTGGTGTATACCGTCAATTTATGAAGTGTCGAGATCGACTACCCTTTTTTTTTGTGGATGGAACTTAACAAAATTTCGTCTTAGTAAGCCCTTTTATCATAGATGGAGCCTACTGTGAAAATTTCAGCATCCTAGCTCTTACGGTTTGGGCTGTGCGATGATTGCCAATCAGTCAGTCAGTCAGCAAACTCTTTTTACTCCCTGTACCCATAAAATGGGTAAAATGGGGGTACTAAATCTGTGCAAATGTATGTAACAGGCAGAAGGAGACATCTCCGACCCTATAAAGTATATAAATTCTTGATCAGTATTAATAGAGATTTTGATTTGGCCATGTCCGTTTGTCTGTCCGTCCGTATGTATGAACGCAAGGATCTCAGCAACTCTAAGAGCTAGAGACACCAAATTTAAAATGTAGGTTCGTGTATAGCGGGAGCAGGTCAAGTTTATTTTAGATTTGAGATATTTCGCCCCGTTCCCCCGCTATTCGATAAAAACCGTTTTACAGGAACAATTTTCAAGATATAGATTTGAGATTTGGCATGTACAATACTTAAGTCATTTTTAATCTACTGGCCAAATTCGATCGGATAACAAACACCGAAGTTATTCAACAAACAAGATTTAGTGTTGAAGCGCGGGGGGAAGAAGCAGCCCAGCCACCATTTAAAATGCCTCGCTTGAGCTGTGCTCGTGTGAGTGCGTCTTTTGTGTATGTGTAAGTGTACGTAGATGTGATCGGAAATTTTTGGCCTGGGTACAGGGAGTTTTGTAGTCGGGTATACTCGACTATAGCATTCTTACTTGTTAATATATAGATAGGCGTGATCGATCGAACCGCCGAGGTGGTGGCGTACTTATTGCCGTCAAGTCCACTCTCCAATTGGCACTTATTCCCTTGAATTCTCTAATTGATATTAAAATTATGACAGTTAAAGTATATTTTCCTTCATGCGTTATATTTGTTATTTGTTCCTATATTCCTCCTTCTTCTGATATTCAAGTTTATATGTACCATATAACTTGTACAAGTGCGATATAATGACGTTATTGTTGTGCTAGGCGATCAAAATTTGTCAAATATCTCATGATCTTTCTTCAATAGCTCAAGTTACCTCCTATCTTGACCTCAACATGACTTTTACTCCCTGTACCCATAAAATGGGTATGGCACATGTATGTAACAGGCAGAAGGATACATCTCCGACCCTATAAAGTATATATATTATTATATATTATTATTATTATTATTATTATTATATATATATATATTCTTTTATATTCTTGATCAGCATCTAAAGAGATTTCGATTTGGCCATGTATGACCGTGTGACCGCGTCGACTTTGCCGTTATTTTTCCAAAGGAAATTTTACTTTGCTGAATCAACTTATTTGTGCAACTGATTGGTCAATTATCTATCGGTTGACATTAATAATGCTCTTGATTTCTTCTATGACAATCTATACTCTTTTTTAGACGTGTGCATCCCATGTTTTACCCCGTTGCCTTCTTCTTCTAAGCCTCCGTGGTTTACTCGCAGTCTCTCCAACTTAAGAAACATTAAGGCAAAATGTTTTATAAAGTTTCAGAATTCTGGTTCCTGTGCCGACTTGGCCAAATAATCCATTGCCAAAGCTATGTTTCTTCTGATGAACTCCCAGGGCTATGAGAACTATCTTTGTCGCTCCAAACGACAATTTGCCCAGGACCCTAAGCAATTCTATAATTTTGTTAGGTCGAAGCGAAAGTCTTCATGTTTGGCTTCTTTGTTTTTCTTCTTTGTTTATCTTTTCAACATTGAATTCTCTAATTCTAATTTTTTTAATTTTTTTAATTCACGTAGCTCTTTTCTCTCCGCTATTAAATCTTTAAAATCATAATTTTCTCCTGGGCCCGACAACATTGCCAGTTGCGTGCTAAAAGAGTTCTGTACTCCCCTACTACAACCATTGTTTAAACATTTCAATTTATCCATCTGTTCTGAAATCTTGCCAATTCTTTGGAAAGATTCCTATATTTTTCCGCTTAAAAAAAGGTTGTCAGTCTAATATTTCATTTTACACATGTATTGCAAAGTTATCTGCTATTCCCAAGCTTTTTGAAAAAATCCTTACTTCAACTTTGCAGAATCTCAGTAAATCAATTGTCTCCCCTCATCAACATGGGATCGTAAAGAGTCGTTCAACCACGACCAACTTATTGGAATTTTCTTTTATTGTAAATGATGCATTCCGTAAGAAACTGCAAACGCTGATGATGTAAAACTCATTCTTTCTGATCCCCTCCATCGTAATCTTCATCAAACTGACTTGAACGCTTTGCAGCCGCACTAGACCCCACTTAGGCCCTTATACGATTGACAATATAGCATTACAACGTATATCCACTGCAAAAGATCTAGGAGTTCTGTTTTATTCCAAGCTATGCTTTAATACGCATATTTTAACTGTAATTATAGAAGCTATTGGTGTACTTGGCTTTCGTAAACGTTGGGCCAAAGAATTTAATGACCCCTTTACCACTAAACTCCTCTACGTCTCTTTAGTACGCCCTATCCTGGAATACTGGTCTTGCATCTGGTTTGCGCAGTATAAAATCCACCAGGATCGAATCGAGTATGTTCAGAAGCAATTGGTGCTCTTTGCCTAACGTGGGTTAAGCTGGGATCCCAACCTTCGTTTGACATCGTACTCCAGTAGGCTCTTACTTCTTAATCTTCCATCTTTAGTAAATAGACGAACAGTCCTTGGTGTTATTTTTCTTCACAAGTTGATTTTTGGCCACATAGATTCATCATTTCTTTTTGGACGTCTCAACTTCTCTATTCCTATTTGACCAACTAGGAACTTTATCCCTATTATTTTACCCACATGCACAACTGATTACGCCTTACACAGTTCTTTTCGTGTCCTATGCAGGCCCTATAATAGTCTCTCCCATCTGTTCTTTTCAGAACATCCTCTCTCTTTTCTTAAATCTTCCCTTTAAGGTTACCTACGGGAAGTCTTTGACCACTTACAGCTGTGAGTAGGGGCGTTGCTTGCCGGACTGGCAAATAAACATTCCGCCATCGGGTCATTGATATCCCATTCAATTTCTTTCATCTTTATTTTTTCAAAAAAATATATTCTATACCTCCATTTGCTTCTCATTTCTCTCTTCTCTTTCTCCCCTTAATGATCCTTCTTCACTCCCACTCTATTTTTATTTTTACTTACCTTATACGTCTTATTTGTTATTTCCATACTATCTCTTTCTCGAAGTCTTCTCTTCCTTCATTTAGTTGTGTGATTTAATTGTAACCTAATATACATTTTTTAAGTAAATAAATAAATAAATAAGCCGCTTGTTCGAATTGAGTCGGTTGATGATTTGGGTATGCTTTTAGATCCCAAGCTTGAATTTGATAAGAGAGGTGCCTGGCGGTAGGTCAAAAACGCTATGGGGTGGTGTCCCAGAAAAAAAAACCAACCTTGCAGGATGGACGATAAGACGAATGCAACTCGTGCTTGGATGTCAGCCCAAATGTCAGTGGGATGCGTGGCCGCTACTACCGGCGGGCACGGCGGGGAGCAATCCTCGCTGCGTGTCGCCAGTGGTCACAACTTCGCTGAGACGGGAGCAGGTCTCAGTGATTTCACAGCTACTGCCACAAACAAGAGGTCGCTTTTGCGATCAGGTGCCGTAGTCGATGAAGACTCGGACCTAGATAGCGAAGTGCCCTCAACACCGAAGAACGCCTCCTTCTGTTCCGGAAGGAGGATCCAAGGCAGACTGACGGGCAAGAAAGATCTCACTTCCGAAGAGAAGGAGTCCTTTGCCTGGGCAGAAAGAGGGATCAAGGAGAGTCGGGAGCATTTCTAATCAAGACCCCAGCACGCAACTAAGGATGGCCACTTCACCAATCGTGTGGAGGAGCTTGCCGCCAAACAGCGGCAGCGTTCCACCGAGAGTGCAAAGACTGAAAACCCCGCAGGTAAACGGCAAATGCAGAAGGCGAATGTGAGGCATCCCAAAACAAACACTGCAAAGGCGAGTGACGTGGGAAAAATACATTTGATTGTGACACTCATCGACCGGAGCGAGTGCCGTTTTTGAGAGGATGTAGGCCCTACCAGACTCCCCCGCATGCTCACATTTGAATGATGCTTAACTGGAGGTAGTCGACAGAACATTGATTCCGTCGGTACCGAAGGCAAAGGAACTCATTCCCAGAGTCGTCGTCCCAGATATGGCGTTGAGACTGCTCAGGACACAGAACCTGTTACATATTGCCGAGCCGCTGCCTCAGAGCAGTGGCGGGCAGCATTACATCATCCAAATCAGCAATTAGGCAGAGGGCGTTCTGTATCCACGATTTGAAAAATGGCGGAAAATGGCGTGGGGCGTAGTTAGCGTGTACCTACGTTTGAAGATACGCCACTCCGCAGACGACAACAAAAACACGCTAGAGTCAGGGGAGGTGTAAAAGGATCTCGGGCTAGAAGCTGGACCGACGCCACCCTGGCTCTAAACTTAACGGACTCAGCAGGCGACTGTAGAACGACCATGGAAGTCGACGCCGTGGAGGAACCATCAACCAACAATGCAGTTGAAGGTCCTTCAGTTGAACCTCCACAAGAGTAAGCTCGCCTAGAAAGGCATCCATAGCTACTTATTACCTCATTACAGTACTGATGATCTAACGGTTGTGGCGCTAGAGGATGACGGCGGCAGTACAACACTGATAGCGTCCTGCTATATGGCATACGACCAACCCGCACCACCCGAGGATCTGCACAAGCTTTTGACAGCAACCGGAAAGCGGCACCCGCTGGTCATAGGGGCCGACGGCAACGCACACCACACAGTGTGGGGCAGCTCGGACATTAATGACAGAGTTGAGTCCCTATTATACTTTCTATTATTAACTAACTTGCGTATGACAATACTGGCGAAGAACCCACGTATGTGGGACCAACCTCTTCAAATGTTTTAGACCTCACATTATACACTGATAACAATACTAGAGTCATAGATTGGAAAGTACTTCAGCAGCCCTCCTTCTCTGACCACAAATATCTTAGTTTTTTTTTTACAGGAACCCCTGAACACCAACTGGGAGCGTTTCAAAAAGTTGACAGAGAAGGCACTCGGTAAACCAAAGGAAATTACGAGTGAGGCCGAAATAGAAAAATCCATAGAGAGTCTAACGAGCCAACTCGCTTACCACTCTTCTTGGACTAAGCGCAAAGCTAGACCACCATGGTGGTGTCCTGAGCTTGCAGTGCTTAGACATGAAGTCAGAAAATTTTTCAAGGTATCTAATGCTGAATATGAAATTATCTGGAGGGAATACAAACATAGACTTAAAGAGTTTAAACAAGTAAGAATGCTATAGTCGAGAAACCCGACTACAAAACTTCCTGTACCCAGGTCAAAAATTTCCAATCGCATCTACGTACACATACACACACATACAGACACATATACACACACACATACACAAAAGACGCACACACACGAGCGGAAGCTCGAGCGCAGCAATTTAATTGGTGGCTGTGCTTCTTCTTCCCCTTGCGCTGAAGCACTGAATCTTCTTTCTTTATTCTTGGCCAAATCGAAATCTCTTCTGATACTGATCAAGAATATATATACTTTATAGGGTCGGAGATGTCTCCTTCTGCCTGTTACATACACTTGCACAGATTTAGTACCCCTTTTACCCATTTTATGGGTACAGGGAGTACAAATAAATACGAAGAGCAAACATAGACTTAAAGAGTTTAAAAAAGAAGTACGAAGAGCAAAGAGGCAATCTTGGAAGAACTTCTGCTCTACGATCGAGAACACCTCGCAAACATCCCGGCTCAGGAAGTTACTATGCAGTCAACCAAGCACGCAGAGCCCTCTGCGGAAGGACAATGGAGATTAGACCGAATGGAGGCACACTTTCACTAGCAGAACGGCGCCTGTGAGTCGCTCCCAAATCCAACGAATAAGACCCGCATATTCGCAAGAAGACATAATAACCGCAAGGAAGATCCATTGGGCGATTAGTTCTTTTGCCGGCTACAAATCGCCTCGACTAGACGGTATATTTCCACCCATGCTACAGATGACGAAATCCCAAGTCATACCAAGGCTTGAAGAAATATTTGAGGGTTGTCTGAACTTAAACTATGCGCCCGAACCTTGGAGAACAGCTAGAGTTGTATTCTTGCCGAAATCAGGCAAAACCAACCATCTATATCCAAAGGATTATAGGCCGATTAGTTAAACTTCCTTCCTCCTAATTCACTCAAGAAGTTAATCGAACTAAGCTTAAGAACAAGAACAAACCAAATCCAGCTCTCGAATTATCAACACGCCTACACAAAAGGGAAATCGGTAGAACTCCGCACTACATTCCCTGGTAGCCACCATAGAGAAAATGCTCTACCATAAGGAATATGCACAGGGAACGTTCCTGGACATTTCAGCACGCAATTCTCGAAGGACTGCGCGCAACGAACCCCACAACGGCAATCGACTTTTGGATAGACAACCTTCTGAGTTGCAGACGGGTCCAGGCTGAATGGGCCCAACAACAGCAATAAAAGAGGCGCACAGAGGTACTCCGCAAGGAGGTGTTCTATCGCCCCTTTTCTGGAATCTGGTTGTAAACTAGCTCCTAACGTCATTTGAATGTAGGCCCCCAAGATCACCGCCTATGCAGACGACATAGCCGTAATCCTCGTAGGAACTGCCCAACACCGCTAAGCTCCATCATGGAACATACACTCAGGGAGTTACTTAATTGGGCCACTGGAGTCGGACTAAGTATCAATGCGGAGAAAACAGACCTTATCCTCTTCACGAAGAGGTACAAGGTACCTGCATGGACCCCACACCGAATCCTTCCAAAGATGCAGGTCAAGTATCTGTGAGTAGTTCTGGACAGCAAACTGAGCTGGAAGGCCAATGTAGTAGAAAGGGTCAAGAAGGCCACCAATGCACTATATGCCTCCCACAAGATGCTCTAATGCATTGGATCTTCATATCTGTGGTGCGTCCGATTATACTCTACGGCATCATTGTGTGGTGGCCGGCAACTGAAAAGATCACATACTTAAGGCTGATGGAGAAGACCCAGAGACAGGCACTACTGTGCATTACAGGGACACTGAGATCAACTCCAACAAAAGCCGCCGAGAAAATCCAAGATGTGGATCCCCTAGACATACATGCGAGACTAATAGCTCAAAAAAGGGCACAACGCCTGGTGGCAACAGGAAATATGACTCTTCAGAGCTTAGGACACTGCAAGATCGGCAAGGAACGATTAAGTACCACAGACTACATGACCCATGTGACGAACCTTAACTATTAAACAGAAATGATTGGTCCCAACGACTGGCTAACAGGCACGGAACCGAAGCAGTGGACGACTAACATGTACACAGACGGCTCTAAAATGCAGAATGGAGTAGGCGCGGCGGTTTATTGTGAGAAGCTCAACATAGAGCGACCATACAAACTCCCGGACTACTGCAGCATCTTCCAGGCGGAGGTCTTCCCCATCCGGAAGGCGGCAGAAGCTGCCTTAGGGCTCATCACGCAGCGCACACACGTCAACCTAATCGTTGACAGTAAAATAAAATCCTTGTTCTCGGACGCCATCAAGTTCTAAAATGTCCTGGCAAGCAGGGAAGCGGTGGATGCATTAAGCACTTCTAAGAGAGCGCCCATCTACTGCGTTCCAAGCCACCGGGGCATTAGCGGAAACCAAAGGGCAGACGAGTTAGCTAAGGATGTCGTGGAACTAACGACTGGTAGCGTCGAGAATCTACCAATCTCCCTACAAGTGATATATGCAGAACTCGAAGAACACGCTCAATGGACAGTCAGCCGCTGATGGGGAGGTGCGACGACATGCAGAACGGCAAAGATATGTATAACGCGCAAAACGCTAAGCAATCACGCTACATCCTATCGCTCACACGAAAGGACTGCAGGACGCTGCTAGCTGTTCTAACGGGACACTGTATGACAACGGCCGAAGCTTGGCATTACAAATGACGACAACGCAGGAAGTGCAGAGAGCCGGGGGTACCCGAAACCCTTGAACACCTCCTCTGTACTTGTCCAGCGCTCTTGAGAAGCAGACTCAACCATCTGGGGTCCCATACCTTCACTAGAGAGTGTATCGAGGACACAACTGAACCAATTTTTAAAATTCACTAGAGAGTGTGTCGAGGACACTCACTGAACCAATTTTTAAAATTCTTGAAAGTTATCTTCAAAGAATCTTAAACGTCGCAAGGGTCAAATATGCGGTACCACTAAAAACCAGATGGTCTATGTGAAGCCACCAGTGGGGGTGACCTGTCGTCTTAACCTAACCTAAACTATTCAAACTAAATGCCAATTTAATTTTCCAAAATCATTCAGAATTTGACGCCAATTCCAAGAATAATATTAAAATTTTACACTACAGTTTTCCAATTATTTTCCGCCGATTGAATTAACCGCAAAGTACCAAGGTTTTTGTCTTTAGCTTTGGGAATTAGTATAAAGCTATTCACATGAAAAATGAAAATGATGAATTCCAGACTTTACCAATTTTCCGTCGGTGGGCGTGCATTTTTCAAAATCGGTATCACATGTGTCGAATTATTTAATGTGTAGAACTCTAAAAATTAGTTACCAAAATAATTGGATGACAACCGGCGACAGTTTTCCATGAATTTTCCGACCTTGGGGGTTGAATTTCCAAAGTCTTTGTCCACCGTGACTATTGTGATTGTGTTGATCCTTGCTAATGAGTTTGAAGCCAATCGCATGTAAATTAAGAATGTCGAATGCCAGAGTTTTCCACTGTTTTGGGGCTGAATTTCCGAATATCGGTGATACACGCGTCGAACCATTTAATGTGTGGAGCTCTGAAAATGAGTTTTAATCCAAAATTTTTAAGCACCGCGCTTATTATGTGTTTGTTTAGAACCTTGAAAATGAGCTTGGAAGCCAATCGCATGAAAACTAAAAATGTCGAATGCCAGAGTTTTCCACCGATTTTCCGACCATTGGGCTAAATTTCCTAAAATCGATGATACACGTATCGAATTATTTTACGTGAAGAGCATTGAGTTTGAAGCAAATTGGACGTTAATCAAAAAAGGTTCATTTAACAGTTTTCCGGGAATTTCCCGACCTTAGGGGTGGATTTTCCAATGTGTAATGTGTTTGTATAGAACCTTGAAAAAGAGTTTGAAGCCAAAATTAACAAGTAAGAACGTTGCAGTCGGACGCACCCGACTGCAGAATACTATGTTCCCAGTCCTATATAATTTGGTTATTTGTGTGTTCAGAAAGAGACACAAAAAAAACTGCACAGGTGTGGGAGATATAGATTTTGCTCCTTTGTGGGGGAGGGGGTGGGGGTGTCCAAAAATTTTTGATGCAGAATTGTCCAGAGGGTCAACATTAGTCTGTATGCCAAATTTGGTGACTCTACCTGTACAGGTGTGGGAGATATAGATTTTTCTCCTTTGTGGAGGAGGGGGTGGGGGGTCCAAAATTTTTGATGCAGATTTTCCCAGGTGGTCAACATTAGTCTGTCGATCTCGACACTTCATAAATTGACGGTATACACCAACAGGTGCACCAAGTTTGGTTGCTCTAGGTTAAAGATAAAGGCAAAAAAATTGCGTTCATACGGACAGACGGACAGACGTCCAGACGGACAGACGGACATTTCGCAAACCCAATATACTATTTTCCTTTCGGGACAATAGTATAAAAATGTCGAATGCCAGAGATTTCCACCGATTTTACGACCATGGGCTGAACTTCCCAAAATTTAATAAATTTTCATGCGATTGGCTTCAAGCTCATTTTGACGGTTGTACATAAAAACATAATAGTCACGGTGGCCAAAGATTTTTGAGAATCTACCCCCAAGGTCGGAAAATTCTCGGAAAACTGTTGTATGAAACTTTTTTGATTATCGTCCGATTGGCTTCAAACTCAATGCTTCCAAGCTCTTCACGTAAAATAATTCGACACGTGTATCAGCAATTTTTTGTATGTTTAAAAGAAGTCATGTGGTATCACAAGGGGCCTGTTCCTGGCCCAAGTGTGGAGTAGGCTAACGATTATTTCTTTGCTCTGCTCCAGCCTAACCTATCAGCGATTTTGGGGAAATTCAGCCCTATGGTCGGAAAATTGGTGGAAATCTCAGACATTTTTTATACCCTAGCAGAGGGTATTATAATTTTGTGTCGAAATGTGTAATGGACTGAAGGAGACGTTTCCGACCCAACAAAGTATATATATTCTGTACCAGCATGAATAGCCGAGTCTATATGGCGATGTCCGTCTGTCCGTCTGTTTCTATGCGAACTAGTCTCTCAGTTTTGAAGCTATCGTAATGAAACTTGGCATGGACCCTTCTTTTTGCTGCAGGCAGTAAATATGTCGGAACCGGCCGGATCGCACTACTATAACATATAGCTGCCATAGGAATGATCGGTCGGCAACTATGTTTTTGTATGAAAAACTTTTTTTTTATAAAGGTATCCTTACCAAACTTTCCAAAACAGAGTCTCTAAAGAGTTTATGAAATCTAACAAAATTTGCTTGAAATCGGAACACTATATCACTATATCAAACTTTTTCAATTAGATATTTTATCTAAACTAAGTGAGAGTTTATTATATTTCAAATAGTTTCAGACAAATATTAAGTTTTGTATAAAATTTAATTCCTGTTATGGTATATAGCTTCGGCACTCCGGAGATAACCGTTCATTCTTGGTTTAATTTTAGTGTGATTGGCTTCAAACTCATTTTCAAGGTTCTACATAAATACATAATAGGCGCGGTGCTCAAAGATTTTGGAAAATTTACTCCCAAGTTCGGAAAATTCGCGGAAAACTGTTGTATGAAACGTTTTTAATTATCTGTGTTTCCTAAAGCGACTTGATAAGGCCGTTGTAGTTTATTTTAATAAATATATTACATCCTTTATGAAAATTCTCCTATCCTATATTTTTGGAATTGGCTTCAACGGCCAAATGAGTATGGAAAATCTACTTTGCGGAGCAATCCTCGCTGGTGTCGCCAGTGGCCTACAACTTCGCTGAGACGGGAGCAGGTCTCAGTGATTTCACAGCTACTGCCACCAAACAAGAGGTCACTTTTGCGATCAGGTGCCGTAGTCGATGAAGACTCGGACCTAGATAGCGAAGTGCCCTCAACACCGAAGAACGCCTCCTTCTGTTCCGGACAATTCATCGGGCACCAGCTCCTCACGCAAGGAAAGGCCCAAGACGAAGTCAAGAGATGTACTGAAGGCGAAGGCACAATACAAAGATGCATTGAGGATCCAAGGCAGACTGACGGGCAAGAAGGATCTCACTTCCGAAGAGAAGTAGTCCTTTGCCTGGGCAGAAAGAGGGATCAAGGAGAGTCGGGAGCATTTCTAATCAAGACCCCAGCACGCAACTAAGGATGGCCACTTCACCAATCGTGTGGAGGAGCTTGCCGCCAAACAGCGGCAGCGTTCCACCGAGAGACTGAAAACCCCAACCCCAAAACCCCACCGCAAAGACTGAAAACCCCGCAGGTAAACGGCAAATGCAGAATGCGAATGTGAGGCATCCCAAAACAAACACTGCAAAGGCGAGTGACGTGGGAAAAATACATTTGATCGCGACACTCATCGACCGGAGCGAGTGCCGTTTTTGAGAGGATGTAGGCCCTACCAGACTCCCCCGCATGCTCACATTTGAATGGGGTGAAAATCCTCAAATGCAACGACGAACCGATGCTTAACTGGGTGAGGGGAGCTGCTCGGGCACTCCAAGACCTGTGAGACGGGGCCAAGCTGGAGGTAGTCGACAGAACATTGATTCCGTCGGTACCGAAGGCAAAGGAACTCATTCCCAGAGTCGTCGTCCCAGATATGGCGTTGAGACTGCTCAGGACACAGAACCTGTTACATATTGCCGAGCCGCTGCCTCAGAGCAGTGGCGGGCAGCATTACATCATCCAAATCAGCAATTAGGCAGAGGGCGTTCTGTATCCACGATTTGAAAAATGGCGGTAAATGGCGTAGGGCGTAGTTAGCGTGTACCTACGTTTGAAGATACGCCACTCCGCAGACGACAACAAAAACACGCTAGAGTCAGGGAGGTGTGAAGGATCTCGGGCTAGAAGCTGGACCGACGCCACCCTGGCTCTAAACTTAACGGACGCAGCAGGCGACTGAGAACGACCAGCGGAATCGACGCCGTGGAAGAACCATCAACAACAATGCAGTTGAAGGTCCTTCAGTTGAACCTCCACAAGAGTAAACTCGCCTAGAAAGGCATCCATAGCTACTTATTACCTCATTACAGTACTGATGATCTAACGGTTGTGGCGCTAGAGGATGACGGCGGCAGTACAACACTGATAGCGTCCTGCTATATGGCACACGACCAACCCGCACCACCCGAGGATCTGCACAAGCTTTTGACAGCAACCGGAAAGCTGCACCCGCTGGTCATAGGGGCCGACGGCAACGCACACCGCACAGTGTGGGGCAGCTCGGACATTAATGACAGAGTTGAGTCCCTATTATACTTTCTATTATTAATTAACTTGCGTATGACAATACTGGCGAAGAACCCACGTATGTGGGACCAACCTCTTCAAATGTTTTAGACCTCACATTATACACTGATAACAATACTAGAGTCACAGATTGTACTTCAGCAGCCCTCCTTCTCTGACCACAAAATATTTTAGTTTTAATATAGAATTGGCTACAGGACACCCCTGAACACCAACAGGGAGCGTTTCAAAAAGTTGACAGAGAAGGCACTCGGTAAACCAAAGGAAATTACGAGTGAGGCCGAAATGAAAAATCCAGAGAGTCTAACGAGCCAACTCGCTTACCACTCTGGACTAAGCGCAAAGCTAGACCACCATGGTGGTGTCCTGAGCTTGAGTTCTAGACATGAAGTCAGAAAATTTTTCAAGGAGCTAATGCAGCTGACCATGAAATTATCTGGAGGGAATACAAACATAGACTTAAAGAGTTTAAAAAATAAATACGAAGAGCAAACATAGACTTAAAGAGTTTAAAAAAGAAGTACGAAGAGCAAAGAGGCAACCGGAAGAACTTCTGCTCTACGATCGAGAACACCTCGCAAACATCCCGGCTCAGGCAGTACTATGCAGTCAACCAAGCACGCAGAGCCCTCTGCGGAAGGACAATGGAGATTGGACCGAATGGAGGCACACTTTCACTAGCAGAACGGCGCCTGTGAGTCGCTCCAAATCCAACGAATAAGACCCGCATATACGCAAGAAGACATAATAACCGCAAGGAAGATCCATTGGGCGATTAGCTTTTGCCGGCCACAAATCGCCTCGACTAGACGATCAACACTACACAGACGGTTTGTAATGGTCGCCGTTTGCTATTTGTATCGCGAGCAATATTTGGCGTCCCATACCTCTTGCGACAGAAATTGTCGCATGCGATAAAACCATTTCGCATGTTGCTGATGCAGAGCAAGTGGCAAAAATGTTGCAAAGTCGTGAGAACGTAGGTTCTAACACTCCAATCGACTCGCATCCAACTTCACGTAACGGAGAGTTGTGCATTGGAATTGGATGATATAAAGGCCTACATGTGCTCATTCAGCCTCTTTGCTGATCGGTCCCAGATATAGACTCGCATCCAACTTCACGCAACGGAGAGTTGTGCAATGAAATTGGATGATATAAAAGGCCTACATGTGCCTCATTCAGCCTCTTTGTTGATCGATCCCAGATATAGAACGCGTCCTCCACGTCGACACGTTTAGCTGCTGTAGCTGGTTATATATCGTCGTCAAAGAAAATTGCAAATCATTTAAATTGTGGTGCAAACGTGCACAACGGCCAATTAAAGGCATTCGCAGATCCAATCCCGCGCTGCTCTATGCGCGAAAATTATACATTTTTATTATTTGTGTTTGCACCCACCACGACCAAGACGCCGGATATCTAGTCCAAGAGCATCCACCTCTTGTGACCTATCGCGGAGAGCGATATTTATCCAGCAGCATTCCTTGCAAGACAAGGTACGTGCCGCTGTAAATATTGTCCAATATTTCATTGTGCTAAGGTTCTGTATTTTTTTGCCCTATAGTGATCCGGCTATACCCATATATATCCTCACACCAGTCTTCAGCGCTCTCGCGTTTACCGCATGCGCGCATTGTTTGAAGTACTCCATAGAGCCTTGCGTGGGTGCATTTGTTTCCGCTGAGCCTGAAACTTAGGCATCACCCCGCTCTGCGCTTGCCAATTGGATTTGCGCTGATTGGAAAATCTTTCAGCAGCATCTACGCCCTTGCTGTGTATGCTTTAGCATAGAGCACAGCCCGACGGGCTTTTTTACAGCTGATGGTCTAGTTGCCCGTGTTTCGCCGTCGCGGTAGAGCCACGCTCGCGCTAGATCGCAAAAAATTGTTAGCAATAAGTAAATTAGTAAAAGTGCTTGTAAATAATAAGAAAACCCCGCAATGGTAATGAACATTGTGTATAAATTTAACTTATTTAACTGCCGCATAAAGCAGTATAAGTTGAGTGTGTGTTGTTCTTGTGAGAGCAAAAAGCTCGCATTACCACATTGGTAAAGTGGACTAAGTTTACCTTTTAAAACAAATAATTAAAACTTCAGTGCATAAACTAACTAATGTGCGAAAGGACAAAGAAAAACATATAATTGAAACTATGTTTAAAAACCACCACGAGTTATATCACACGTACAATCAAACATACATACATACAACAAATCATACAATCAGCAACAAGAACAACAACGATGAAAGCTTTCCACCGTGGAGATATATATGTAAATGCATCCCTCGTTTTATATATTCTTCTTTTCTTTTTCGCTGTAAAGTAAGCTGACTTGATCGCGTGTACCAAAAGCTCTGCACATACATATGTACATGCATACATTGTATGCACGTAAATATGTAATAGCTTTCAACTTGCCGGGTCAATGCAGCCACTGCCTAAATATTTACCTTATGACCATCATATTTTATTGCTTAAATTTAGTGTATTCTTTGAGATACATCCCTAACGTAACTTAATCATTTACTAAATCTAATAATTGCCAATAACCTACAACAACAATGACAACCACATTCAAATTATACCAGCTCATGCAGAGCGATCAGCTATTTTAAGCCTTCGTGCTTTGCAACAGTGGCTGCAAGAGGTATGTGCACACTTGCACATGTCAAGCCCCTGATTCTTTTAGTTAGTTACAGTACACTTATGCAAGTTATCACGCGCAAGTCAAATATGCCGATCAGGCTATTAGACCGAACGCGACGGCAACAAAGTCGCAGACGGAATCTGAGCGCTGAGTGACCGCTGCAAGAACGGTCACGAGGCGCCGAGTCAACATTCTGTTGCCGGTTCTGCCGCGAGCCATGGACTATGCGCCGTCTCTGCCGCGGGCCATGGGCCATGCCGGCTAGCATAAATTATATTTAGAATCAGTTTTTAAACAGAAGCTCAAACGCTCGGTTGAGCAATATTAATAAAGTCACTTATAACTTACGAATGAATTCGTTTTACTGACGCCCAACGATTCGAAGTGTTAAAGTGTTAACACAGTGATATAATTTTTAAAAGAAAAACATCGTTAGGCTATCGCCGCGATATAAACTTTAAAAAAAAAACGAACTTTTTAATAACAAAAATACATCGTCGTGCCAATGCCGCGATTACAAATTGGTTCCTATACTTAAATGGAACAAGTAGACACGAATTTAGTACAGTCTTAATAAAATAAAAAAACCCAACAATAAAAACAAAACAAAAACCCCAGCCAGCTGAGTGAGTAAAAAGAAAAATACAAACAACAACAAAAACAAACAAGTAAGAACGTTGCAGTCGGACGCACCCGACTGCAGAATACTATGTTCCCAGTTCTATATAATTTGGTTATTTGTGGGTTCGGAAAGAGACGCGAAAAAACTGTACAGGTGTGGGAGATATAGATAATGCTCCTAGTGGGGGAGGGGGTGCGGGGGTCCAAAAATTTTTGATGCAGATTTGTCCAGAGGGTCAACATTAGTATGTATGACAAATTTGGTGACTCTACCTGTAAAGGTGTGGGAGATATACATTTTTCTCCTTGTTGGAGGGGTCAACAATTATTTGATGCAGATTTATCCAGGTGGTCAACATTAGTCTGTATGCCAAATTAGGTAACTCTATCTTTGAAACTGTAGGAGATATACCCCTTGAAAAACGTGTTTTGGGGATTTGATTCCCGTCGGGAACATAGTATAAAAATAGAACCCCAGCAAAAGCTGAGCGAGTTGGAAAAATCAACAAGACCCACAACTACTGCAACCTACAACTGGTACACGCATCGGCCACCGCTACAGCTACACTTATAGGCCTTAGCATTACAATAAATGTAAGTGATGTGCTCATTTTGCTTATAAGGCATTTTAGTTTACAGTTGGTTTTGTTGGTTTTGTGAGACATTTACATGCATTTTTAATACACAAACTCTGTATTTTTATGTTAAATATTTTTTAATCTGAAATTTTTTATTTCAATATCCAGTGTTGACTAATAATAGTTAATATTGTTAAATCAATAAAATAAACATAATTAACATAATAACTCAAGCCGATGCGCGAAAGCGCTAACTACTGCTATAACTATAACGGTTCCTATATTTATGTGTGTTTTGTGACTTAATGTTCAGAACACAACGACAAACAGACAGACATCTTGCCTTGCGCAACAGACACAAATATTCGACCAAAAATTAGCAGCGGACAGAACAGCTCAATAGTCTTAAGGGGACTGTGCCAGAGGTACCAGGGCATACTTGTGATGTGCCTTTAGACATTGTAAAGTTCATTCCTGAGTTTGACGGGAAACAGGAAAATTACGTCTTGTGGAGACAAGCAGCCAACACAGCCTATAAAATTTTCGAGCCCTACAATGGGAGCTCTAGGCACTGTCAGGCTATTGCAATAATTCGCAATAAAATAAGAGGACCGGCAGATGCAGTGCTTACATCTTTTAATACCGTGTTCAATTTCAAAGCCATCATTGCGAGACTCGATTTCACATATGCCGATAAAACACCGGTCCATGTGATTCAACAGAATCTTATTACATTAAGACAAGGCGACCTGACTCTCTTGAGCTATTATGACGAGGTACAAAAAAATGTAACCTTACTGACAAAAAAAACACTGATGACGTATGGCTCGGCTGCAGCAGCAGTTCGCAATGAAAAATATAAAACTGATGCGCTGCACACATTCATTTCAAATTATGCCAAACACACTGAGGAAAAATCTCAGAACCAAAAATACGGGGTCAACGGTCTCAGGGTAGGCGTCAAAAAATCCAACAAGAAAGTGACGGAAATTTCCAACAGAAGAGCCCATTTTTTCAAAAGGGCCAAAAGGGAAACCAAGGTCAACAGAAAGCAATTAGTTCAAAGCAGCGCTTTAACAACCAGAAGCCGCAGGGACAAGGTCCCGAGCCGATGGATGTAGATTTATCGTCACGCTTCAGACAGCCAACTCAGGTTCAAAATTTTAGAAAAAATCAAAGTCATGGTGATCAAGCCATGCAAAGTCGCCAAAAATAAATCATCTGCCGACGACAACTATGAAGCTCAGTCACAGTCAGAAGCAACAGCTGTTGATGATGATTTGTCTGAAGCCGAAAGTTGCAATTTTTTAGGGGCAACTCCCTGCTTCCGTACATCACACGTACGGTAGCAGGGCAACCCATTAGGCTCCTTATTGATACAGGAGCATCTACAAATTATATTAAGCCACTTTCCGGACTGATACACTTGGTGCCCGTCGACAAACCATCCAGGTGAAGTCAATGTCCCATCTTTTTATTTAACGTTAAATCATATTTTTTTTATTTTGGAAAATCTTTATGAATTCGAAGGCATAATTGGCATAGATTTTTTAAAACAAGTAAGCGCTAAAATTGACCTTACGAAAAATTTCATTAAACACGATCACGGCTTAGAGCCGATCGAGTTCGCGCGATGTCAAAACGTGAATTTCATTCAAATTAATGACGCCGATGTTCCCATCGCCGTCAGAAATTCCTTTAATAAAATGATTGACTAAACGGTCAAAGCATTTGCGGACGTTAATAAGTCCCTCCCATACAACATAAACACTGTCGCCACCATACGAACAGACGGTGAACCAGTGTACTCCAAGTTGTACCCATACCCAATAGGCGTGTCTGAATTCGTCAACGCAGAAGTTGAACAACTTCTAGCGAATGGCATTATAAGGCCGTCTAAATCACCATATAACAATCCATTGTGGGTTGTCAACAAAAAGGGTGTTGACGAATTTGGTCACAAATTAAAACGTTTATGGGTCAGGCACAATATTTTACAACATTGGACCTCAAGTCAGGTTTCCACCAGATAGAATTGGCGGAAAAGGACAGGGAAAATACTGCGTTTTCTGTCAATAATGGGAAGTATGAATTTTGCAGACTTCCCTTTGGGCTGAAAAATGCCCCAAGCATATTTTAAAGAGCAATAGATGATGTTCTTAGAGATCAAATCGGGAAAACGTGTTACGTCTACGTGGATGACGTAATAATTTTCTCAGTGAACAAAGAAGACCACGTCAAGCATATTGAGTGGGACTTAAAGAGTCTTCGAGACGTAGGTATGAGGGTCTCCCAGGAAAAATCTAAGTTCTTCAAAAAGAGCGTGGAGTATTTGGGATTCACTGTGAGCAGAGGCGGAATTCAAACTTCACCTGCAAAGGTACAGGCCATTAAAGATTTCCAGCCGCCAAAAACCTTGTTTAGTCTCAGATCATTTCTGGGACTAGCAAGCTACTATAGGTGCTTTATAGTAGGATTTGCCCTAGTAGGATTTGCCCTAACGGACGTCTTAAAAGGCGAGAACGGTAAAATAAGCGCCAATCATTCAAGAAAAGTAAAACTTGAATTGACGCAATAGGTTACGTGATACTAACGCGTCCTGACTTCAAAAAACCATTTGATCTATCGACAGATGCGTCGGGCCATGGCCTTGGAGCCGATCACCAACCCCTGACATTTGCTGTGTCGGATAAAAACCCGAACGCAAAAAAAAACTTTGGAAAGCTTTTATGAACAATGCTAACATTATTTACAAACTTGGAAAAGAGAACTTCGTGGCAGACGCCTTGTCTTGTCAGAACGTTAATGCTCTTGATTCTGCAGACTCAGATGTTGCCACAGTGCACAGCGAGGAATCTCTTACGTACACTATAGAGACCACAGAGAAACCGATTAATTGCTTCAGAAACCAAATAGTGATTGAAACATTCATTTTTACTCCCTGTACCCATAAAATGGGTAAAAGGGGGTATTGGATTTGTGCAAAAGTATGTAACAGGCAGAAGGAGACATCTCCGACCCTATAAAGTATATATATTCTTGATCAGTATCAAAAGAGATTTTGATTTGGCCATGTCCGTCTGTCTGTCCGTCTGTCCGTCCGTCCGTCTGTCCGTCTGTCCGTCTGTCCGGATGAACGCGTCGATCTCAGCAACTATAAAAGCTAGAGACACCAAATCTTGAATGTAGGTTCCTGTATACCATACGCAGATCAAGTTTGTTTCCAATTTCAAATATCTCCCCCCGTTCCGCCGAAAATCGATTAAAACCGTTTTACAGTAACAATTTTCAAGATATAGCTTTAAGACTTGGCATGTACAATACTTTAGTCTCTCTTAATCTACTGTCCAAATTTCAAGTCGATCGGATAATAAACACGGAAGTTATTCACGATAGAAGATTCAGTAATGCAGCGAGAGGGTTGAAGAAGAAGCACAGCCACTTTTGCCGCCTGTGTGCGTGCGTCTTTGTGTATGTGTGTGTGTATGGGTAAGTGGACTTAGATGTGATTGGATGTTTTAGACCTGGGTACAGGGAGTTTCGTAGTCGGGTATACTCGACTATAGCATTCTTACGTGTTTTTAATGAAAAAATGAGGCACGTTATTCAATTTACTGATCGAGGCACTCTCTTGAAATCTTTGCAAGATGTGGAAAAGGCGGATGTGGTTAACGCGATACATTGCGAACTACCCATCCTAGCTTTTATTCAACACCATCTAGATGAAGCATTCCCTTCAACTACGTTTAAATATACCAAAACCATTGTAACAGATATAATCGACAGTACAGAGCAGAGAGAAATCGCCACAAGAGAACATAACCGAGCTCATCGCGCAGCCCAAGAAAATGTCAAACAAATACTTCGGGATTATTTCTTCCCAAAAATGAACCGGTTAGCAACTGAAATAGCCGCAAATTGTAGAATATGTGCCATGGGTAAATATAATCGTCACCCTGCAAAACAAACAATGGGAAAAACTCCAAGACCATCTTACGCAGGGGAAATATTACATGTTGATGTTTATTCCACCGACCAAAAATATTTTCTGACTTGTATCGACAAGTTCTCTAAGTTTGCAGTGGTTCAGTCCATTCGTTCACGCGCAATCGTGGACATAAAACCACCTATTCTACAGCTTATAAATTTGTTTCCCAAAACAAAAACTATTTACTGTGACAATGAAAAATCTCTAAGTTCTGAAACCATTAGATCAATATTGAAAAACAATTTCCACATCAATCACATGCACCACCTCTGCACAGCACTTCTAACGGACAAGTTGAACGGTTTCATAGTACCCTCGGAGATAAAGGTCGTTGCCTGAGAATGGGTAAACAGTTAACCTATACTGTTGACACTATACTCCTCGCAAATAGGTCAATACATTCAGTGACAGATAAAAAACCAATAGAAATCATTCATTCGACGCCCGTAGAGCTTACTACCCAAATTAGGAACAGAATCACATCAGCACAGGAAAAAACTCTCGAAAAAGTAAACAAAGACAGGGTTCACAAGAAATATAATGTAGTGCTTCTCGAATCAAATAAAAAATTGGGAAACAAACTATCACCTTTGTGCTCAGAAGAAATAATTCAAGCAGATCTGGGCACGACGGTTCTCATTAAAGGAAGGGTGGTCCATAAGGACAATTTAAAATAGGCCCCCTATCAAATAAATTTTAATTTTGATAAAAAATGTAATATACTTATTAAAATTAACTACAACGGCCTTATCAACTCGCTTTAGGAAACACTAATTCAAACTTTATTTTGACTAGGTTATTTAGATGAATAAAAAATAAAATAAAATAAAATAAATAAAAAAATCAATCTTAATTCTTATAGGTTAGGATATTTGCACTTAATGACCCTGACAATCATCACCTGGACGGCAGCTACAGCAAAGCTTACTGACTACACTTACGCTGACCACATACCCATAATGGACGGGGAAGTGACCCTTTGGGACGAGCATGGGTACTTAGGACACACGACAAACATAACATCGTACGAGACGTACGCCGACGAGACCAAGAAGACGTTAGACTTTTTTCCAAAAGACCACATGAAGAAATTATTAAACACTGACCTCAGACATATGGAAATGCTGATAGCTACACTGAAATTTTACCATAGGCACGCCCGCAGTATAAACTTGCTAGGCACTGCACTAAAAGTAGTGGCTGGCACTCCGGACTTCGACGACTGGAACCAGATTAAGTTTCGGCAAGGACAGTTAATCGAATCAGAGAACATGCAGGTAGAACTAAACACAAAATTTCAATCACGACTAAACACGGAATATATCGCCCGATGCAAAAGTCAATTTGCATACAATCCTAAACTTTTCTATTCTTTTGTTAACTCTAAACGTAAATCTTAACGTATTCCTTCTTCTTTCTTTTTTGGCACTGAAAAAGCATGCAGTGACTCAACTGCTGTGAATTTATTTGCCAAATTTTTCCAATCCACCTATTCAACTATTCCTCTTTCTAACACATCCTATCCCTACAGTATTTCTTATTAGAAATGTTAAATATTATAAATGTTGCATTCCAAAAGAAAATGCAAACTGATGTCATTTACACTGATTTCAGTAAAGCATTTGACTCTGTAAACCATGATCTTTTGATTTATACACTTAATTGTATTGGCTTTCCTATCTCTTTTCTGTCTTGGATTTCTTCTTATTTAAAAAATAGAACCTAAAAAGTACTACTTAGATCTACAATTTTTAAACCTGTTTTCGTAACTTCTGGTGTACCCCAAGGAAGTCACCTTGGTCATTTATTCTTCACACTTTTTATTAATGATCTTCCATCTATTTTATTACACTCTCATATAATCATGTATGCAGATGATGTAAAACTTATTCTATCATTTAATAATCCTCTCCAAACCAAACTACTTCAACGTGACTTAAACTCTATGCAACTTTGGTGTTTGGCTAATCATCTTCCTCTTAATTGTTGTAAATGCATGTTTATGACATTCAGTCGATCCAAGCCCTATCTTGGTAACTATTCTATTGATAACTTTCCCTTAAAACGTATTACCTCTCTTAAGGACTTGGGTGTCACTTTTGATTCTAAACTTAACTTTAACTTGCATATTTCCTCAATTGTTAATGTTGCCAAGGGCGTTCTTGGATTCATCAAGCGTTGGTCGAAGGAATTTAATGATCCTTTCACCACAAAACTGCTCTATGTGTCGCTCGTACGCCCTATTCTGGAATACTGCTGTCCAGAAGCAATTTCTATTATTTGCCCTACGTAGTTTAAATTGGGATCCTAATCTTCGTCTGCCATCTTATCCCAGTAGACTCTTACTTTTAAATCTTCCGACATTGGCTAACCGTAGAATAACTCTTGGTGTGATTTTTATACATAAGTTGATTAGTGGCGACATAGATTCTCCCTTTCTTTTAAGTCTTAATTTCTCTGCCCCTTGTAGACCTACTAGAAATTTTATTCCCTTATCTCTTCCTACATGCACTACTGATTACGCTTTACACAATCCTTTTCGTGTACTATGCACACAGTACAATTCTGTTTTTCATGTTTTCTCCTCGGAACTCTCTGGTAATCTCTGGCCAATCCCAGCTGTGAGCAGGGGCGCAGCTTGTCAGTGTGGCAAATAATCTTCCCCCGTCTGGTCGGAGATTGCCCATTCTATGTCCCCCTTTATTTCCTATTTTCTACTCTATAACTATTTTATTCTTTCCCATCCCTACCCGTTCCTAGATCCTTTTTTCCTTAATGTAATCTCTAACCAACCTCGCTGTGAGCTGGGGCACAGCTTGCCGGACTGGCTAATAAAACTTCCCCCACCGGGTTGGAGATTTCATTTCATTTCATTCCTTCTGTCTTTATTTATTATTCTTCTTTAGTTTTTAAATTATCCTTAAATTCTATAAGCTCTTCATAACTAACTCTTCACTGTCTTGATGTAGGCTCCAATAATGCCACCGGCAATTCTTTGCTGTGAATAGGGGCATAGCTAGCCGGACTGGCAAATAAACTTCCCCAACGTGCTGGTGTCGTTATTAGATTTCAATTGTAATTTCGCGTAGGCTTTTAAAATGTTTTCCTTATATCTATGTATTATATTATATTTTTTGATTCGAGGCAGCACTGTTTTGCCTTCGTAAATAAATAAATAAATAAAAATAAATTGCAAGATCCCTGAACGAAATTCACAAAACAGATGATACAGATACCGAGCACCTATACGAAACCATTTTGGCAGAGGATGATTATCACAAATTTAGAGGACTTCATATTCTCAGTAACACTAGCAAAAATTAACTTAATCAGCCCTCTTATTCTGATTTATACCAATGAACTGGCAAATGAGCATATCGCAAATATTAGCATAGCGGATATCTTAGGGGTAACCAGTATTAAGGCTTTTCAAAATTCCGATTTATTGCATATTCTAATCAAATATCCTAGACCTAAGTTGATTTGTAAAAAATTATTGTTTATTCAATACAACATAGAAATATAATTCTAGACTGAGCAAATAGTAGCACGGTAGCCGACTGTGGTACTCAAACCATCGCTGTGGGAGAATGCAACGCTGCAGTGAGCACCACCTTCTGTAATAGGCTGCAAACTACAACTTGTCCCCGCAGCTGGTCTCTGGTGCTGTCGCGAACTGCGCTACTCGCCCTGGACATCTACAGCCAGTAACAATTATGGATGAGGGCATCTTATTTATCAACGATGCGACCATCACAGTTGAGGACAACAAGGGCATCAGCCAGCTGGTCAACGGAACATACTTGGCAACTTATGACGACCGCATTTCACTGAACGGCACACTATACGTCAACAATCGTGGCGTTCTAAAAAAGAAACCTGCGGTGTCGGCCTCGGCTCAAATCAACGTGACCAGACATCGACAACAACTGAGCCTACCATTTCTTCACGACCTCAGCCTAAACAAGTAAGAATGCTATAGTCGAGTATACCCGACTACGAAACTCCCTGTACCCAGGTCTAAAACATCCAATCACATCTAAGTCCACTTACCCATCACACACACATACACAAAGACGCACGCACACAGGCGGCAAAAGTGGCTGTGCTTCTTCTTCCCCCTCTCGCTGCATTACTGAATCTTCTATCGTGAATAACTTCCGTGTTTATTATCCGATCGACTTGAAATTTGGACAGTAGATTAAGAGAGACTAAAGTATTGTACATGCCAAGTCTTAAAGCTATATCTTGAAAATTGTTACTGTAAAACGGTTTTAATCGATTTGCGGCGGAACGGGGGGAGATATTTGAAATTGGAAACAAACTTGATCTGCGTATGGTATACAGGAACCTACATTCAAGATTTGGTGTCTCTAGCTTTATAGTTGCTGAGATCGACGCGTTCATCCGGACAGACGGACAGACGGACAGACGGACGGACGGACAGACGGACAGACAGACGGACATGGCCAAATCAAAATCTCTTTTGATACTGATCAAGAATATATATACTTTATAGGGTCGGAGATGTCTCCTTCTGCCTGTTACATACTTTTGCACAAATCCAATACCCCCTTTTTACCCATTTTATGGGTACAGGGAGTAAAAATCTTCGGCACATGGGCGATCTACAGTCCGAGCTACTACCATTGTTAAATAGCTGCCTTACCTTAGCCCTTATCATGGCCGGTTACGGTATCATCTGGGGAGTTCGCCGCCACGTACATCTTAATGGTCGAATTGAACAAACCGCATCTATACGGGAAAGCGAGGTCGGCTTCCACTTAGCCCCGGGAGGAGTTAACACGCGCAAGTCAAAATATGCCGCTCAGGCTATTAGACTGGACGCGACGGCAACAAAGTCGCAGACGGAATCTGAGCGCTGAGTGACCACTGCAAGAACGGTCACGAGGCGCCGAGTCAGCATTCTGTTGCCGGTTCTGCCGCGAGCCATGGACCATGCGCCGGCTCTGCCGCAGGCCATGGGCCATGTCGGCTAGCATAAATTATATTTAGAATCAGTTTTTAAACAGAAGCTCAAACGCTCGGTTGAGCAATATTAATAAAGTCACTTATAACCAACGAACGAATTCGTTTTACTTGCACAATGATTACCAATTTTATACAGCTATGTTCGCGAACACCAATGTACAGTGTCTGCCAACCGTAGGCACACACTTTGAATATACTCATGTAAATTTCGTTTAGCTTAGCCATATACCGTTGTTGCTGTACGTAGGCATACATTATTGAAGTTATTGCAGTTAGATACCCTCGAGCACATTGTCGTCTGGCAGTATGCGCACCCCTTGACTATTATTTTATTAGTTATCATTATTTTCCTTAGAAACCAGTAAAATTAAATTAAATTAATTAAATGTTTTTGCTTACTGCAGCTTATAGTGCTTATCTACAGTCAGTGCACATTAATTAATTTTTGCTGTAGTAATTTTGTGCTGCACCGTGACTGCAAATAATTTATGCCCCACTATTTAGCATATTAGTTTATATTTTATGCTAAGGTTCGGATGCGAATAAAATTGTTAGAAGTTGAATTGAACTGCTCTTTTAGCCAGTTATATTATTTGAATATTTGGATATGTTATTTTTAACCCATAGCCTCATTGTGTATTTGAGTCATAAATATATCTTTAATAAATACTGTTCATGAATTTTAAAATGACTTGCTAGAGTGTTGAAGTTCCTGGAAGACATGGTAATATAATGTAGTAGGGCAAATTCTTTGTTTGTCTTCAGTAATCGGTTGGATAGAAGATCATGGTTGGGTTAGGGTAAAAAACGTGAATGTCGAATGCCATCGTAGGCACTTGCCCGTTTCTACACTTTTCTAACCTGAGGAAAGCCATCAATAGTTTTGTTATGTTTTTGTTGGAACTTTTTCAGTGATCCTGTTTTGGAAGGATTATTGTGTTCGTAGAGTATAGCTCCCAATGTTAAATACAGTAGGGATCCTAAAAATTAAAGTTAGTGTAGGCACTGTTGAGACACGGCAAAACCCACCACATCCCGAAAGAGCTAGGGTACAAGAGGATTCCGCCCGCTGTAACCCTCAATGGATAGAGAGTGCTACTGTAGACTACGAGTCAGCCTCTCGATGTTATTAATGTCGACTGCTACAGGCTCTAAGATGCAGAATGGAGTAGACGCGGCGTTTTATTGTGAGGAGCTCAACATAGAGCGACCATACAAACTACCGGACTACTGTAGCATCTTCCAGCCGGAGGTCGCCATCCGGAAGGCGTCTGAAGCTGCCTTAAGGCTCAACACGGAGCACACACATGTCAACATATTCGTTGACAATCAGGCAGCCATAAAATCCTTATTCTCGGACGCCATCAAGTTCTAAAATGTCCTGGCAAGCAGGGAAGCAGTGGATGCATTAAGCACTTCTAAGAGAGTGCCCATCTACTGGTAGCGTCGAGAATCTACCAATCTCCCTACAAGTGATATATGCAGAACTCGAAGAACACGCTCAATGGACAGTCAGCCGCAAATGGGGAGGTTCGACGACATGCAGAACGGCAAAGATATGTATAACGCGCGAAACGCTAAGCAATCACGCTACATCCTATCGCTCCCACGAAAGGACTGCAGGACGCTGCTAGGTGTTCTAACGGGACACTGTATGACAGCGGCCCATTACAAATGACGACAACTGCAGGAAGTGCAGAGAGCCGGGGGTACCCGAAGCCCTGGAACACCTCCTCTGTACTTGTCCAGCGCTCTTGAGAAGCAGACTCAACCATCTGGGATCCCATACCTTCACTAGAGAGTGTATCGAGGAAACCACTGAACCAATTTTTAAAATTCTTGAAAGTTATCTTCAAAGAATCTTAAACGTCCCAAGGGTCAAATATGCGGTACCACTAAAAAGAAGATGATCTATGTGAGGCCACCAGTGGGTTGACCTGTCGTCTTAACCTAACCTAAACTAATCTAACTAAATCCCAATCTAATTTTCGAAAATCATTCAGAATTTGACGCCAATTCCAAGAATAATACTAAAATTTCACACTACAGCTTTCCAATTATTTTCCGCCCGTTGTGTTAACCGCAAAGTACCAAGGTTTTTGTATTTAGCTTTGGGAATTAGTATAAAGCCATTCACATGAAAAACGAAAATGATGAATTCCAGACCTCACCAATTTTCCGTCGGTGGGCGTGCATTTGTCATATTATTTAATGAGTTGAGCTTTGAAAATTAGTTTCAAAATAATTGGATGACAACCGGACCATAATCAAAAAAATTTCCTGCGACAGTTTTCCACGAATTTTCCGACCTTGGGGGTTGATTTTCCAAAATCTTTGTCCACCGTGACTATTGTGATTGTGTTGATCCTTGCTAATGAGTTTGAAGCCCATCGCATGAAAATTAAGAATGTCGAATGCCAGAGTTTTCCACTGTTTTGGGGCTGAATTTCCGAATATCGGTGATACACGTATCGAACCATTTAATGTGTGGAGCTTTGAAAATGAGTTTTAAGCCAATCAGAGCCAATCTTTAAGCACCGCTCTTATTATGTGTTTTTTTAAACCTTGAAAATGAACTTGAAGCCAATCGCATGAAAATTAAAAATGTCGAATGCCAGAGTTTTCCACAAATTTTCCGACCATGGGGCTGACTTTCCCAAAATCGGTGATAAAGGTTTCGAACTATTTAATGTGTAGAGCTTTGGTGGCTGTGCTGCTTCTTCCCCCCGCGCTGCAGCGCTGAATATATTTCGTGAATAACTTCCGTGTTTATTATCCGATCGACTTGACATTTGGACAGTAAGAGTGACCAAAGTATTATACATGCCAAGTCCCAAAGCTATGTCTTGAAAATTGTATAAAACGGTTTTTTCGAATTGCGGGGGAACGGGGGATCTGCGTATGGTATACAGGAACCTACATTCCCAATTTTGTGTCTCTAGCTCTTATTGTTGCTGAGATCGACGCGTTCATACAAATCGAAATCTCTTTTGATACTGATCAAGAATATATATACTTTATAGGGTCGGAGATGTCTCCTTCTGCTCGTTACATACATTTGCACAGATTTAGTAGCCCCTTTTTACCCATTTTATGGGTACGTACGCGTCGATCTCAGATCTTTGGAATGTAGGTTCCTGTATAACATTTGCAGATCAAGTTTATTTCCTATTTCAGATATCTTCTTCCGTTCCCCCGTAATTCGAGAATAGCTTTTTACAGTTACAGTTTTAAAGATGTAGCTTTGGGATTAGGCATGTATATTGCTTGTGTCACTTTCAGTCTGCTTCAAAGAATTAATGTCGATCGGATAATAAACACTTAAGTTTTTCACGAAACATCGGGTGGAAGAAGCAGCGCAGCCACCTCTTACAATGTTTCGCTTGCGCTGTCGCTTGTGTGTGTGTACCTGTAAGTGTACGACGATGCGATCGGAAGTTGTAGACACAGGTTGTAGGTCGTAGTCGCGTATACTCGACAAGAGCATTCTGGCTTGTTTGTTTTGATTATTCTGTTGGTCTAAGCCCAGCTTTGTTTTGTGTTGCGTTAAAACTTTCAGTTATGCACACGCATTATACCATATGTTTTATACACTTAGGGTGCTCGCTTGACGTTGCAGTGTTGCAGATGAACAGAAGTACAAGTTTTGGCAACAACAACTTGTACTGAAAAATGTATGCAACACTACTATGCCCAGACCCTTGACTACGTAAAGTCTTGCACTTCTCCTAATTTGAAGAAGCGTACAGTACAATAACTGCTCGATAATATCAATCGATGTGGTATTTTTGTATATTTTGGTGCTAAAGCAATGGACACGCGGAGCATTTGCTTGAAACGATTGTCGTGAAATTAACATAGGATATTATTGCGTCAATAAATTGATTTCGGCACGTCATCGCTAAATACATCCACAAATTTGAAAAGCATGATAGTATACATCGAATTCACACAACAAATTCTACAAACTTTAAATTTCCTCAATTTCACGAGGGCTTCATCCGTTTTAAGATCAAAAAGATGATTTCTTAAACTTTTAAAAGGCATCTTTCTTAAATTCACGCAGCTCAAGCACTGTCACAAATATAACAAGTAAGAAAGTTGCAGTCGGGCGTATCCGACAGCAGAATACTCTGTTCCCAGTCCGGTATAATTTGCCTATTTGTGGGTTCGGAAAGAGACGCGAAGAAAACAGTAGTCTGTATGTCAAATTTGATGACTCTATCTGTACAGGTGTGGAAGATGTAGATTTTGCTCATTTGCATGGAAGGGGTGGAGGGTCAAAAATTGATTGATGCAGATTTGTCCAGGAAGTCAAAATTAGTCTGTATGCCAAATAAGGTAACTCTATCTTTGAAACTGTAGGAGATATACCCTTGAAAAACCTGTTTTGGGGATATCATATGTCGATTTGTGGGGGTGGGGGGTCTAAAATTTTTTATGCAGATCTGTCAGGAATTTTAACATTAATCTGTATGCCAAATTTTGTGATTATAGCTTTAAAAATGTGTAAGATACAGAATTACCTCAAACTGTGGGGAAGGTGTGGTAGTGGAGGAGCGATCTTGACGCTTTATAAACTGAAGGTATTCATCAACATGTGTATCAAGTTTGTTTACTCTAGCTTCAAAGGTGTGGAAAAAATTGCGTTCATACGAACAATCGGTCAGACGGACATTTCGCAATTCCAAAATACTTTTTTCCCTTCGGAAACAGAATATAAAAATTAGAAATTTTCCCAATTTTTTTTCGCGCTAATGATAAGTTGGGCTAGGAGGGGCTTAGAGGCGCAGCTACAATGCCATCATAGTAGCTTACCATGTGAAAACTTGCTGTCTCAATTTTCGCTGTTCATTGGCAATAATTTCTAGTTATGTGTGTGAATCTAAAAGGCTTTAAGGATTCGATTTTAGTGTATGTAGGTATTAAGAAGCTGAGCGCAAAACAGCTTCCTGTAAAAAACAGGTCTAAAACTTCCAATCACATATTCGTCCACTTACACATACACAAGGAGAGAGAAATTCTGTTTGTGACGCGCGGTCGTGTGCCCCAGAGAACTCCCGGTGTTAGATGGCCTACGGCGGCCCCTAAGTGAAAAAAGGCAGTTTATTGTGTGTGGGTCTCTAAGGGAGCTACTCACTTGGCGGAAAGATCCACTCCCAGGTTTTCGGATTCGCCGTCTGGCCAGGATAGACCTGGTGCTGCAGTAGCCTTGTTTGGTGTGAGTCTCACGTGTTGTCTTGTGTTGAAAATCCAATCACCACACGCTCACTATTGGCGATCAGCTGTCTGCAAACGGAGATGCCAACCTGATGCAGTCCGACGGTCGACAGGGCTGCCATACCCCCACCCGCTGTGGAGCATTTAAGCTTTAAGCGCCCAGACTATATATCTGTGCACAGAGGGCGCAACCTTAGTGCATAATATGCACACACAGATCACGCCACAAAGGGATACAGATGCATACTTTTAGGCCTATTTACTACTATTTGAATATCGCTTTGAGGTAACTTGAACCAGCGTAGAATTAATGATCCACGCTCTCCAGAGGACCAACGGGACCACAAGGTCACGGATCTGACCAAGCCAACCCCTCCGCTCCGGCGGCGGTCCCAAAATCGGGGCTCTGGGGACCGGGAAAGGGTCAGTATATACCCCAACAGTCAAATATCAGCTTGAAACTGCTGGTCACCGTTGGACGCCCTAACAGGATATACCCTCCACTATATTCTGCCCCACCCCTCCTACAAAGGGTCTGCGTCTATCCCACATTGGCCGGCAGCCAACTCATACCTGGCAAGTATGGAACTCCAAATACCCTATACTATTTTCTTACTTATTTTCTATGTTATACATTTGTTATACTTTCCACATCTATGAAATAAAAAGAGTGAACGGCTATCTTTGGAGTGCCGAAGCTATATACCCTAGCAGCAAGGTTTTTATACAAATCTCAATTTTCGTCACATTGCTCGGGATTGCAGCTCCAGTACGTAGACTGCCGCTTGAGCGACGAGACAGCTCGCCTCAAGCAGTTGAGACCCTCCTGGTCCGGGACGGCGGAGCTGTTAGCAGACCTCCCACTAACAGGTACCCTGGGATTAGGACTTCGCCGTCGCTGGGGTCCTGGAGTGTAGTGGACAAATCAGTAACAAGCTCTAAGTAAACTGCTTTGGACGCAAAAAACACAATTAATGCGATGTACGATTTGTTCATAGGCTTGCCGCGAATCCTAGGTGTCGTGCTTATTGTGCCACAGAAGTCTACGCCGCAAATAGTGAATGGGCTCGGAGTCGATCTGCTGGAAAATTCCCCATGATTTGAGTCAGCAGGCGAGGTTTGCATTTGAAGCAACGGATTCAGGATCTCACTGTCTGACGACAGACCCCTTAAGCGTTAACTAACCATTGTCGCTCTCGAAGACTGCTCACGGGTGCCAGCATGACAATTTATTTGATACAGATACCTGACGTAGCTTCTAGAAAATTGCGATAATTTCGTCTGGAGCATCAGAAACTTAGCATCATACGAAATAGGAGCAATAACTAGTCGCCCCCTCCATTCGCAACAACGTAAACGAACACCAAGATCCACTATACTCGTGTGTAAATGGATCTAAACGCTATAGGCTGTAACGTACTCGCGGATGATCAAGAGAACGCTCTGTCTTAATTCTTTTGCCGGCTGCGCTCAGGGCAAGTGGGGTTGGTTGTTTGTACTTTCCCAATCATGCGTTACAAGAAAACAAGGTGTATTCGTTGGAGAGCTCAGGTGTTATTGTCCTGCTCTTTACCCTCCCTACCTTGCAGAACCTATAATTGGTTATTGCTCTGCCCAATAAGTAGCTTGTAAACATGCTTTAGGTGCCCTTAAACAGCTTTTAATTCATTTAAAAAATAAATTTACATAACTACGATAATCTACAAACTTCATTCATATTAGCCACTCTGGGCATTACCAACCTATTCATTTTGGTTTTACATAATTTTAACTAAACTCTAAAGAAACTAGAAGCCCTTTAGGTCTGCAGCACTGAATCTTCTTTCGTGAATAACTTCCGTGTTTATTATACGATCGACTTGAAATTTGGACAGTAGATTAAGAGTGACTAAGGTATTGTACATGCCAAATCTTAAAGCTATATCTTGAAAATTGTTACTGCTAAACTGTTTTAATCGATTTGCGGGGAACGGGGGAAGATATCTGAAATATGAAACAAACTTGATCTGCGTATGCTATACAGGTACCTACATTTCAAATTTGGTGTCTCTAGCTCTTATAGTTGCTGAGATCGACGCGTTCATACAGACGGACGGACAGACGGACAGACAGACGGACATGGCCAAATCGAAATCTCTTTTGATACTGATCAATAATATATATGCTTTATAGGGTCGGAGACATCTCCTTTGCCTGTTACATACATTTGCACAGATGTAGTACCCCCTTTTTAACCATTTTATGGGTATAGGGAGTGAAAAGAATTATATAAGACTATTGTAATTTTTATACTATGTTCCCGAAGGTATGGGTATGGGTATGTTATGGGAAACCAGATGGTTAAGTCTGCTTCACATGAGCGCTGGACAAGTACAGAGGAGGTGTTCCAGGGTTTCGGTTACCCCGGGTCTGTGCACTTCCGGCAGTTGTGGTCATTTGTGAAGAAAAAGCTTCTTCGCATGGGCCGCTGTCATACAGTGTCCCGTTAGCACATCTAGCAGTGGCCCGCAGTACTTTCGTGGGAGCGATAGGATGTAGCGTGATTGCTTGGCGTTTCGCGCGTTCTACATTATCCTTGCTGTTCTGCATGTCGTCGCAGCTGTCCATCTGCGGCTGACTGTTCATTGAGCGTGTTCTTCGAGTTCTGTATATATCACTTGTAGGGAGATTGGTAGATTCTCGACGCTACCAGTCGTTAGTTCCACGACATCCTTAGCTAACTCGTATGCCCTTTGGTTTCCGCTAATGCCCCGGTGGGTTGCAACCCAGTAGATGCGCACTCTCTTAGAAGTGCTTAATGCATCCACTGCTTCCCTGCTTGCCACGATATTTTTGGACTTCATGGCGCCCGAGAATAAATATTTTATGGCCGGTTGACTGTCAACGAATAGGTTGACATGTGTTTGCTGCGTGTTGAGTTCTAAGGCAGCTTCAGCCGCCTTCCGGATGGCGAAGATCTCCGTCTGGAAGATGCTGCAGTAGTCCGGTAGCTTGTATGGTCGCTCTATGTTGTGCTCCTCACAATAAACCGCCTCGCCTACTTCATTCTGCATCTTAGAGCATCCACTGCTTCAGTTCCGAGCCTGTTAGCCAGTCGTTGGGACCAATCATCATTTCTGTTTTATTGTTAAGGTTCGTCACATGGGACATGTAGTCCGTGCTTTTAATCCCTGCCGATTTCTTAGTGTCCTAGGCTCTGAAGAGCCAAATTTCCTGTTGCCACCAGGAGTTGTGCGCTTTTATACTATGTTCCCGAAGGTAAAATAGTATATTGGGTTTGCGAAATGTCCGTCTGTCCGTCTGTCCGTATGAACGCAATTTTTTTGCCTTTATCTTTAAGCTAGAGCAACAAAACTTGGTACACCTGTTGGTGTATACCGTCAATTTATGAAGTGTCACCCCACCCCCTCCCCCGCAATTTGGGGAAAACCTGTATCTTCCTAATTTTTAAAGATATAGTCACCAAATTTAGCATACAGACTAATGTTGAGTATCCCGACAGATCTGCATAAAAAAATTTGACCCCCCCACCCCCACCCCGACAAATCGACATATGATATCCCCAAAACACTTTTTTCAAGGAATATATATCCAACAGTTTCAAAGATAGAGTTACCTAATTTAGCATACAGACTAATGTTGACCACCTGGGAAAATCTGCATCAAAAATTTTTGGACCCGCCCACCCCCTCCTCCGCAAAGGAGAAAAATCTATATCTCCCACACCTTTAGAGTCACCAAATTCGACATACAGACTAATCTTAACTTTCTGGACAAATCTGCATCAAAAAAATTTTGACCCAATACCCCCTCCCCAGCAAATGAGAAAAATCTATATCTCCCACACCTGTACAGGTAGTCACCAAATTTGATTTACATACTAATGATGACCCCCTGGACAAATCTGCATCAAAAATTTTGGACCCCCCACCCCTCCCCCACAAAGGAGCAAAATCTATATCTCCCACACCTGTGCAGTTTTTTTCGCGTCTCTTTCTGAACACACAAATAACCAAATTATATAGGACTGGGAATATAGTATTCAGCATTCGGGTGCGTCCGACTGCAACGTTCTTACTTGTTTTTTATTAGTCTCGCGTGTATGTCCAGGGAATACACATCTAGGATTTTCTCGAGGGCTTTTGTTGGAGTTGATATCAGTGCCCCTGTAATGCTCAGTAGTGCCTGTCCCTGGGTATTATCCATCAGCCTTAAGTATGTGATCTTTTCAGTTAAGCTTATATAAATTTATAAGATATATACATATATACTAGCTGGTAAAACGCCAGCGTTGCCTGGCGAAATATTTAGATTAAAATGCAATATGTTGAATTTGCCTACTTTCGTAAGAAATACACAAAACTAACGTATCACAGTTGTCACTCACGTGGGGGTAGGAAACTATATAGTTGAGCCACGTGACTAATGTTTTTTTTGTAGGGCTATGAAAATGTCTTTAAAGCTGATCTAACCAATTAAATAATCCCACTCATTTGTCCTTGACTTCCATTTCTCGCCCGTGGCGACGCTTAATAGATTTTCGAAAATCATTTGTCATTTGAAACCAATTCAACGAATAATACTAAAAATCCACACTAAAGCTTTCCAATTATTTTCCGCCCGTTGTATTACCCACAAAGTACCGAGGTTTTTACTCCCTGTGCCCATAAAATGAATAAAAAGGGGGTACTAAATCTGTTCAAATGTATGTAACAGGCAGAAGGAGACATCTCCGACCCTATAAAGTATATATATTCTTGATCAGTATCAAAAGAGATTTCGATTTGGCCATGTCCGTCTGTCTGTCCGTCTGTCCGTATGTCCGTTTGTATGAACGCGTCGATCTCAGCAACTATAAGAGCTAGAGATACCATATTTAAAATGTAGGTTCCTGTATACCATACGCAGATCAAATTTGCTTCATATTTCAGATATCTTCCCCCGTTCTCCCGCAAATCGATAAAAACCGTTTTACAGGAACAATCAAGATATAGCTATTAGATTCAGAATGTACAATACCTTAGTCACTCTTAATCTACTGTCCAAATTTCAAGTCGATCGAATAATAAACACGGAAGTTATTCACGAAAGAAGATTCATTGCTGCAGCGCTGGGGGAAGAAGGAGCACAGCCACAACTTAAAATGCATCGCTAGCGCTGTCGCTCATGGGTGTGCGTCCTTATGTATATGTGTGTGTATAAGTAAGTTTACGAAGATGCGATCGGAAATTGTTGACATGGTTACACGGAGTTTTGTAGTCGTGTATACTCGACTATAGCATTCTTACTTGTTTTTTATTTATTTTTTGATATTATTATGAAGCTAAATTACAGACCCCTTTTGGAACGTGGGCGTGCATTTTTGAAAACCGGTAGCACATGTGTGGAATTATTTAATGTGAGGTGCTTTGAAAATTAGTTTCAAAATATTGGGATGATAAACAGAAAAGTTTGAAAATGAGTTTAGTTTTCCTTTAGAACAATGAAATTACCATGGGGCTGAATTTCCCAAAATCGCTGATACACGTGTCGAATTATTTAATATGTAGAGCTTTGAAAATGAGTTTGAAGCTAATCGGACGATAATCAAGAAAGTTTTATACAACAATTTTCCGACCATGGGGCTGAATTTCCCAATATCGTGATACAGGTGTCGAATTATTTTACGTGAAGAGCTTTGGAAATAATTTTGAAGGTGATCGGATTAAAATTAGCCTTTCGTCCATACAACCTTGAGACCCCTATTTTCCGCCCATGGATTAATTTTTGTGTAGATCTTTGAAAATGAGTTTGAAGCGGATGTGATGGTAAACAAAAAAGTTTTATTCAACAGTTTTCCGAGATTTTCCACGCTTGTGGGTGGAATTTTCCAAAATCCGTCTTAATGTGCACTTTCATCATAGATGGAACCTACTGTGAAAATTTCAGCATCCTAGCTCTTACGGTTTTGTCTTTGTGATGATTGCCAATCACTCAATCAGTCAGCATGAACTCTTTTATATGTATAGACTACTTTGCTCGCAAAGTACCGAGGTTTTTGTATTTATATTTGGAAATTAGTGTGCTTGAAAAACGAAAACTCTGAATTCCAGACTTCACCCCTTTTCCGACCGTGGGAGTGAAAATTAGTTTCAAAACAATTGGATGATAAACAGCAATGTTTGAAAATGAGTTTGAAATGAATCGGACGATATTCAAAACAATTTCTTTTAACAGTTTTCTACGAATTCCAAAATCTTTGAGCACCGCGCCTATTATGTTTTTCAATAGAACCTTGAAAATGAGTTTGAAGCCAATCGCATGAACATTAAGAATGTCGAATGCCAAAGTTTTCCACCGATTTTCCGACCATGGGGCTGAATTTCCTAAAATTGGTGATATACGTGTCGAAGTATTTAATGTGTAGAGCTTTGAAAATTAGTTTGTCGCCAATCGGACGATAATCAAGAAAGTTTTATACAACAGTTTTCCGCTGATTTTCCAACCTTGGGTGTAGATTTTCCAAAATCTTTGGCCACCTATTATGTTTTTGTGTAGAGACGTGAAAATGAGTTTGAAGCCAATCGCATGAAAATTAAAAATGTTGAATGCCAGAGTTTTCCACCCATTTTCCGACCATAGGGATGTCGAATTATTTTACGTGAAGAGCTTTGAAAATTAATTTGAAGGTGATTGAACTAAAATTAGACTTTCGCCCCTACAACCTTGAAACCCCCATTTTTCACCCATGGGGGTGGATTTTCGAAAATCAGTGAAATATGTGTCAAATGAATGTTACTGTAAATCTTTCAAAATTAGTTTGAAAATGATTGGTTGGTAAACAAAAAAGTTTCGGTAATTCTAAAGTTTAGGGGCCCCACAAAAAGACTGCATCAAAATGCCTGCTATTAGTTTTAATCGACGCGTCTGCAAATTAGAAGCTAATTCCGGCACCGGAATAAGACTTAATTGCCGAAATAATGAAATAAATGCAAAAAACCGTGTTCGATATACAAAATTCGAAAAAAAAAACACTCGATAGTTGGTGGAAATCGGTCAACTGTCGCTATATTTATGTGATAGTTTTAAGGTGTTGTAAAATGCGTGGAGCTGCCAGGCTGTTTTACAGTCCGTAAGTTTATGTGGCCGCTTATATTTGAAATAGATAATTAAATTTCAAATATAATATATATCTAAATATATGTGTATATGTACATGTAAATATGTGTTTTATATATATGCATGTATATTTTGCGTGAAAGAGATATATATATTTTTTTTTTTTTGCGCGAAAGAGATGTGCATCTATTTATATAAAAGAGTTCGTGCTGACTGACTGACTGACTGATTCGCAATCATCGCACAGCCCAAACCGTAAGAGCTAGGATGCTGAAATTTTCACAGTAGGTTCCATCTATGATGAAAGTGCACGCTAAGACGGGTGGAAAATTCCACCTACAAGCGTGGAAAATCTCGGAAAACTGTTGTATGAAACTTTTTTGTTTACCTTCCAATCGGCTTCAAACTAATTTTCAAAGATCTACACAAAAATTCATTTGACACATATTTCACCGATTTTAGAAAATCCACCCCCATGGGCAGAAAATGGGGGTCTCAAGGTTGTATGGGCAAAAGGCTAATTTCAATCCGATCACCTTCAAATTCATTTTCAAAGCTTTTCCAGCGATTTTATAAAATTCAGCCCTATGGTCGGAAAATCGGTGGAAAACTCTGGTATTCGACATTTTTAATTTTCTTGTGATTGGCTTCAAACTCATTTTCAAGGTTCTATGCGATAAAATAATAAGCGAAGTGGTCCAAGATTTAGGAAAATCTACCTCCAAAGTCAGAAAATTCGAGGAAAACTGTTGAATGCTCCTTTTTTGATTTGTTCGATTGGCTTCAAACTCATTTTCAAAGCTCTACACATTAAATAATTCCAAAAATTGTTGATGCTGATTTGTCCAGAGTGTCAACATAAGTATGTATGCCAAATTTGGTGACTCTACCTGTACAGGTGTGGGAGATATAGATTTTTCTCTTTTGTTGGGAAGGGTTGGGGGGTCAAAAATTTTTGGATGCAGATTTATCCAGGTGGTGAACATTAGTCTGTATGCCAAATTAGGTAACTCTATCTTTGAAACTGTAGGAGATATACCCCTTGAAAAACGTGTTTTGGGGATATCATTACCGATTTGTGGGGGTGGGGGTGAGGGGGTCAAAATTTTTGATGCAGATCTGTCAGGCATCTTAACATTAGTCTGTATGCCAAATTTTGTGACTATAGCTATAAAAATGTGGAAGATACAGGCTTTCCCCAAATTGTTGTGGAGGGGATAGGGGTGGTGGGGCGATCTCGACACTTCATAAATTGAGGGTATACACCAACTTGTGTACCAAGTTGGGTTGCTCTAGCTTCAAGGGTGTGGAAAAAAATGCGTTTATACGGCAGACGGGTATTTCGCAAGCCCAATATACTATTTTCCCTTCGGAAACATAGTATAAAACCTCGGTACTTTGCGGGCAATACAACGAGAGGAAAGCTTTAGTCTGAATTTTTAGTATTATTCATTGAATTGGTTTTCAAATGCCAAATGATTTTGGAAAATCTACTCCGCGTCGCCACGGGCGAGAAATGGAAGTCAAGGACAAATGAATGGGATTATATGTTTAGTTAGATCGTCTTCAAAGTCATTTTCATAGCCCTACACAAAAAACATTACTCATGTGGCTCAACTATATAGTTTTCTACCCCCACGGGAGGGAAAACTGTGATACGTTAGTTTTGTGTATTTCTTACGGTTGACGAAAGTAGTCAAATTCAATATAATGAATTTTAATCTAAATATTTCGCCGGGCAACGCTAGCGTTTTACCAGCCAGTACTATATAAAAGAGTTCAACCTGACTGACTCACTGATTGGTGACATTTGGGCAGCCCAATCGGTAGAAGCTAGCAGCCTGCAATTTTTACAGTACCTTCTTATTATAAAATTAGGTGGAACTGCCGAAAAAAATTGTTTAATATATATCCGGAAGTATAAGAATATTGTATTTGAAAATTGTATGAAAATCTCGGGTAATTCTGTAGTATAGCGTCCCCATATAAAGACTACGTCAAAATGTCTGATTGTGGTCTTAAACGACAAGTCTCAAAATTATAAAGCAAATTCTGTCGGTGGAACAAAACTTTATTGTCGAAATAATGAAATGAATGCAAATAAAAGTTAACCGATAGGCGTATATCGACACAATAGTTGTTTGTTTTAGTGTTAGAAAACATCAAATATTTACCAGAGTTGCCAGACAGGTATTTATAGAACCGCACAAATTTGAATTTGTTTATAGTTTAAAATAAAAGGTAAGTATGCCGCTTAAAATAATAAGCGTGCTTCATCGCTCTCTTGGCTTTAAAATTTATAAGTGCGACTGAAATCGGCAGATTGCTCAAGTCTCTCAGACTCTGCCTATGCCTTGCTATCGATCTACGGTAGTTGGCGCGCTGCTGCTGGAGTCAATTACTTTTGTTATAGTGCTACGATTTGGTTAATTTTAATTATTTAAGTCTATTAATTCGTTATGTACCTTTTTAGTTAATATAATGCGAATGCTGCTGGGCTGATTTACTACAAAATAACATTATTATTATTATTATTATTATTTAGTAAGTCGGAACAGCTGCATTCACATTATCGATAGTTGATCGGTTTGCCATAAATGTGGCGGTCGGTTGATATTTGTTAGTGCCAACATGTAATAATTTTGCCACCAAATTTAAGACTTGATTTTTTGCTAACAGCAGTGGGGTTGCGCTATGTTTTAACAATTAATAATAACAAATAATTGTTTTAAAAGTTTTCACTTGAATTATTTACAGACTTTTTACCACCCTTCCGCTATTTTTTCATTGTTAGTATTATTCTTCTAAGTTCAACTAAAATATTTTAAGGGACTACGCCCTCCCGTGGCCACGGGCGAGAAATGGGGGTCAACGTCAAATGAGTGAGAATATTTGTTTAATTGGATCGGCTTCAAAGTCATTGTCACAGCTCTACACAACAAATCATTAGGCATTTGACTCAACTATTTGGTTTCCACGGGAGGGAAAATTGTGATACTGTAGTATATCTACCCTACCATTAAGATAAATCAAAGGGTATAACAATCCGTTAATACATTGTGACACTTTGTCATAATGATAACAAATACAAATACCCAAAAGACCACTTGAAATATACAAACGTTCCAGCGCATATGTAATACGATCCTGCGCTTATATACAAGCCGATCGTAGCGCGTGGGAAATGCTGAGCGTGCACTTTGCAGCTCAAGTGGTCAAGTACATATACAACATATGCATGCCTTCTGCATACATATATGTATATCTACACACACATACCTATATACTTATAAGCCATATACATGTAGGCAGCCACGCCGCTGCTGGCGTAACCAGCAGCGCAGCCACGCTGTTTAGCTATAAGCCCTTATGTACATAGGCTAAGCAAAACAGAATGAACAACGAATAAAACATTCTTAAGACTCAACTACAACGGCACGGATGTGCCAGTCTTTTGATCAAACTTTACATGGCGACCGTGACAAGTGTCACGCACCGTAAACTAAAATAATAAAATAATTAAAGTGACTGGAGCATATGGAAAAAACGGAAGAGACATACTGGCGAACGACGGAAGGAAAAATAACTGAGTGAGTACAGGGGGCATGAGCTCTCATAATACTTTGCAACGCAAAAGACGCAGTGGCATTAAAGAGCGGATCAGACAGAGAAAGTCTGAGATCGTAAGACTCTTATATAAGACCAATAATCCACTACCTTGGGAAACTGCCATCAAGTTGCACGACGAACTCAAACATCTTGAGTCGTTGAATAAAGTAAAGAGCCCCCCTGTCCCTCAGAGGATAACTTAATTAATCCAGATACACATCGCCCCCAGCCAAAAACGATTCCGAAAAGGCAGCGCCTATGTCCAGCAGACTGCGAGGGACCCCTATACAGCCCACATTGCCTGGGCACATGTCAGCGGCCATCAACAACGAACACTTAGTACGAGAAGAAGTACGAGAGGCAGACCGCCGCTTGTAACAACGTTGGAACGAGAAGAAGTACGAGAGGCAGACCGCCGCTTGTGCCAACGTTGGAACACACCCAGGGTGAACTGACCGGCAGCGCCGAAAAGGGCGCACAGCATTAAAATTAATATTCTTAATAATATATAAAAATTGTAAAACGATTGTAATGCCCGACAACAATTGAGTCGACCGGCAAGACGTTTAGCCCGTAAAGCTAAACAAACCACTAGGCAGGAAAACCTGTAAAAATATTGTTTAAAAAAATATAGAGATAGATATGAATGTCCATAAAAACAAATAAAATAAGTAAAACTGTAGAAAATATTGACAAAATGGGCTTACTAGACGTAAAATCGGTAGACTCGACAGCAAATGTCATAAACAAAGTCGAAGTAAATAACACCGATCTAAAGTTAATAACAATACTTATTGTTATTATTTTCATAATAATCATAGGGCACCTATTGTATAAACTATATAGACTGCATAATAAATGCATTAAAAAAAAATATCAGAGTCAAGCAAATGATCTTGACAAAATTTAAAAGAAAATGAAAACGTATACTACATGGTAATCACTTGATAATTAAAAATAATATAATAATAATACAATAAATATATGAACAAAAAAATTTTAGAAATGAGCAGAATACACAAATTGCCAATTGATAAATTAAGCGTTGATAGATATCTAGAGGTTACCTATGGCAACGATCCAAATTTTAGAACACGTTCATTAAATATTCTACACAAACACAAAGAATATATATCTATATATGAATTTGAAAACGAATATATAGACACATTTTATACAATGTTCAGTCCTTTGATACACTTTACTACAACAATAAAAGGCGTAATTCTGAATACAATTCCATATGTTGCCATTAAAGAAGTCATGGAAGATAACTTAATATTAGGTAAATGCCATGTGATAATGGTAAAGCTCCATAGATAAAAAAAAAAAAACTATGGAATGGCAACAGATTTGTACCAAATTAAAAGAAATTAGAAACACCTTTGACAAATCTTATAAAAGTCTTACACAGAATAGGAACATTCAAGAAGTGACTGTAAATAAGCATGCAACAATATTGGTAGCGTGTTTTAACCAGGCACGAACGTTAATACATGAACAGAGAACTAGATTAACGCGAGCTCACTGGTCATACGTTTCCAAATTTTTGATCAGACTTAGGTTCAACCTTATTGCAGTGAAAGAAAGATATAAGTTACAGATAACAGTGCCGACTATATTAAACACTCCTTCGACATTAGAAGCTGGTGACGAACTTGGTTCTACACCAGAAGATACAGATCTAATAGAAAAATTTGAATCGTCAGGTGACTCTGACACAGATACAGAAATAAAAGAAAAAGATCTACACGATCTCACAATCCCCGCGGTAATAACATTACCCGAATTAACTCAAGAAGAGTGTGCAGAGTCAGACTCAAATTCCAGCATAATAGACCATAAGCCAATCACCATGGCAGATACATCAGCTGCCCAAAGGTCGTATATTAAGGAGATAGCATCCGCAGTGCCAGAATTTGATGGAAAGAAGATCCATCTGCAGCGATTTATCACGGCAATCAAATTGGTCAACCTAACAAAGGGACCATATGAAGAACTTGCCGTCGAAGTGATAAAATCGAAAATAATAGGCACAACAGGGTACAGAGTAAAAGATGAAACTACAATAGATGCAATTATAAATAAATTGCAGAGTACTATTGTAGGTGAAACATCGCAAAACGTGAAGGCCAAATTGTCTACTGTACAACAGAAAGGTAAAACGGCCACACAATTTACTACTGAAATCGATAATTTACGGAAGCATCTTGAAGCCTCGTTTATCGATGAGGGTATACCATGCAACACGCTGATACTCTTAGTACCCGGGAAGCCATAGATGTTATGATCAAGAAGGCAGAGCACGAAAGCATAAAAACCGTACTAGAAGCAGGTACATGCACCACAATGGATGCAGCAATAAGCGCATATATTCGCACTAGTACAAGAATTACCGGTGATGTGAATACAGTATTGTATTCCAGAAGAGGTAATGCCTACCGCGGTAATAACTATAGAGGTAATTACCGTGGTAGAGGAAATGCTCGCTTCAATAATAACAACAACAACAATAAGTACAATAACCGTGGAGGAGGACGAGGCCAAAACCGAGGAAGAGGCCGAGGTAACTCCAACCAAGGTTATAATAATAACAACGTGAGAGTGGCGCAAAATGCGTCGGAAAACCCTCAGAACCCTTTAGGAAACAATCAATAAATGTAAAAGTTCATTCAATCAATTATAGTCTTAATATATTTGTCACCTTTTGTAATCACTTAACTCATAATAAACTCACATTCCTAATAGATACTGGTGCAGATATCTCACTACTAAAAATAAATTCAGATAATTTCCAAATTCAAAAAGATAAAATTATAAACATCCAAGGCATAGGCCAGGGTGTAATAAAATCTCAAGGAACAACTTCGATAGAACTTCAATCCACAAAATATATTATTCCACACGACTTTCATTTAGTAGACTCAGATTTTTCAATACCATGTGATGGAATAATAGGCATTGATTTTATTAAAAAATTCAATTGCCAATTAGACTTCAAACCAAACGAAGACTGGTTTATAATTAGACCACAAAACTTAAATTATCCTATTTATGTTCCAATAACATATAGTGCTGGCAACAATAAAGTTCTTCTGCCAGCCAGATCCCAAGTAATTCGAAAAATAGAGATTAATTCCGTAAACGATTATATATTTGTTCCAAATCAAGAAATACATAATGGAATTTATGTTGCAAATACAATAGCAGCATCCAAACATGTATACATTCGCCTTCTAAACACAACTAATTTCGACCAATTGGTCAAAGTAAACAAAATTGAATATGAAAATCTAACAGATTACGATATTCATACAACTAATCCAATAAACAGGTCCGAACAAGTACTTTCAAAGTTAAAGAAAAATTTTCCAGAACAATTCAGAAATCAATTAACAAAATTATGCACCAAGTATAGTGATGTGTTCGGACTGGAAACCGAACCAATAACGACAAATAATTTTTATAAACAAACATTAAGACTTAAAGATGATGAACCCATTTATATTAAAAACTACAGAAGCCCGCATAGCCACGTTGAAGAAATCCAAAAACAAGTAGGAAAATTAATAAACGATAAAATCGTAGAACCGTCTGTGTCCGAATATAACAGCCCACTCTTGTTAGTTCCGAAAAAATCTTTACCAAATTCGGAAGAAAAGAAATGGCGATTAGTAATTGACTATCGTCAAATCAACAAAAAATTACTTTCTGATAAATTCCCGCTCCCCAGAATTGATGATATTCTAGACCAACTGGGTAGAGCTAAATATTTTTCATGCCTTGACTTAATGTCAGGCTTTCATCAAATTGAACTTGAAGAAAATTCAAGAAACATAACATCTTTTTCAACGAGCAATGGCTCATATCGTTTCACGCGATTACCATTTGGTCTTAAAATAGCACCAAATTCATTTCAGAGAATGATGACAATAGCATTCTCGGGTTTAGAACCCTGTCAGGCATTCCTTTATATGGATGACTTAATGGTGATAGGATGTTCCGAAAAACACATGCTTAAAAACTTAACTGATGTTTTTAATGTATGTAGGAAATATAACCTTAAGTTGCATCCAGAAAAATGTTAATTTTTTATGCATGAAGTGACATTTTTAGGTCACAAATGCACTGACAAAGGAGTATTGCCAGATGACGAGAAATTTGACGTCATCAAAAATTATCCTGTCCCTCACGATGCGGACAGCGCGAGACGATTTGTAGCATTCTGCAATTATTATCGTCGATTTATTGAAAACTTCCGATTATTCACGGCACATAACTAGATTATGTAAAAAGAATGTTCCTTTTGAATGGTCAAGTGAATGCCAAAATGCATTCCAATACCTAAAAGAAAAGCTTATGCATCCCACATTATTACAATATCCAGATTTTCGCAAAGAATTTTGCATTATAACAGATGCTAGTAAACAAGCTTGCGGAGCAGTTCTAACTCAGAACCGTGAAGGAATTCAACTCCCAATAGCTTATGCATCTCGTGCATTTACAAAAGGGGAAAGCAATAAGAGCACAACAGAACAAGAGTTAGCAGCAATTCATTGGGCAATTACCCATTTCAGACCATATATTTATGGCAAACACTTTACTGTTAAAACGGATCACAGACCATTAACATACCTTTTTTCTATGACCAATCCCAGTTCGAAATTAACTCGCATGCGGCTAGAGCTTGAAGAATATGACTTCACAGTAGAATACCTAAACGGGAAAGACAATTTTCGCGTATAACAATAAAAGAACTAAAAGACATACAACATAAAGTCCTGAAAGTCACTACCAGGCGACAAAGTAGACAAACTAAAAACTGTACAGTAGAAAATTATGAACTTCTGCCAAGGCAAAGTCATAAAAATGTATCCAAGCCCAACGTACATGAAGTCATTATAAATGATGAAGTACGAAAAGTAGTGACCTTGCGCATAACAGAATCTAAATGTTTATTTAAACATGGAAATAAAATTATCGCAAGAATTTAAGTTAGCGATTTATATACTAATGGAATCCTCGACTTAGGTCAGTTCTTCCAAAGGCTTGAAACAGAAGCCGGTATATTAAAAATCTGCCAACTCAAAGTGGCACCGAGCGAAAAGATCTTTGAATCAGTTTCAATAGACTCTTTTAAAAATATGGGCAATAAAATATTAAAATCTTTAAGAGTAGCGCTACTCCAGCCGGTGACCCAAATAAAAAATGAAAAAGAGATACAACAAATATTGTCTACTTACCATGACGACCCAATTCAAGGAGGCCACAGTGGCATAACAAGAACGCTAGCAAAAATAAAAAGACACTACTACTGGAAAAATATGACACGTCATATAAAAGAGTACGTGCGTAGATGTCAAAAATGCCAAATGTCTAAAACAAAGACACACACTAAAACTCCTTTGACTCTCACAGAAACACCTGTGAATGCATTCGATATAGTGATAGTGGATACAGTGGGTCCACTACCTAAATCAGAAAATGGCAATGAATATATAGTCACATTAATCTGTGACCTTACAAAATATTTAGTAGCCATTCCAATAAAAAGCAAAAGCGCAAATAATGTCGCAAAAGCTATATTCGAAAATTTCATACTCAAGTTTGGTCCAATGAAGACGTTCATTTCGGACATGGGAACAGAGTATAAAAACCAGATTTTAACTGATTTATGCAAGTATATGAAGATTAAGAATCTCACCTCTACTGCATATCATCATCAAACATTAGGGACAATAGAACGAAGTCATCGAACATTTAATGAATACATTCGTTCATACATCTCTGCAGACAAAACTGATTGGGATGTCTGGATTCAATATTTCACTTATTGCTTCAACACGACACCATCAGCAACGCATGAGTATTGTCCATACGAACTAGTATTTGGTAGACTACCAAAACAGTTCATAGATTTAAACAAAACTAATTACGTAGACCCTATTTACAATTTAGATGACTATTCTAAGGAAATAAAGTTTAGATTAGAAATAGCATACAAAAGAGCTAGAATTATGTTAGAAAAAGCCAAGGCTTACAGGAAATTAGTATATGACAAAAATACTAAAAATTTTGATTTAAAGGTAGGAGATAAAGTACTTATTAGAAACGAAACAGGGCACAAATTAGACCCAGTATATTTAGGACCATATATAGTAGAGAAAATAGAAGATAATGATAACATTTTCATTAAAGATAGTAAGAATAAGAAACAAAAAGTACATAAGGATAGGTTAAAAATATATATTCAATGAAACGTTTCATGAAAAAATAACAGGTCTGATCAACCTAATAATAATAATAAAAATAATAATAATAATAATAAAAATAATAATAATAATAATAAAAAAAAAAAATATATTATTTTTAAATATATATGATTACAAATATTTTAATAAATAGAGATAACACATTTTTAATACACGTTATATACTTTATATTTTTTAATTACACTTTTTATACATTTTAATACACTTTAAAATAAGATACAAAAACAAAAAAAATAATAAAATAAAAAAAAAATCATTACTATTAAGATCAAAATTTTTATACCAACTTTAACACTACCTAAATGACTACATGCATTACGTAATTTCTTTAAAAAGGGAGGTGTATATCTACCCTACCATTAAGATAAATCAAAGGGTATAACAATCCGTTAATACATTGTGACACTTTGTCATAATGATAACAAATACAAATACCCAAAAGACCACTTGAAATATACAAACGTTCCAGCGCATATGTAATACGATCCTGCGCTTATATACAAGCCGATCGTAGCGTGTGGGAAATGCTGAGCGTGCACTTTGCAGCTCAAGTGGTCAAGTACATATACAACATATGCATGCCTTCTGCATACATATATGTATATCTACACACACATACCTATATACTTATAAGCCATATACATGTAGGCAGCCACGCCGCTGCTGGCGTAACCAGCAGCGCAGCCACGCTGTTTAGCTATAAGCCCTTATGTACATAGGCTAAGCAAAACAGAATGAACAACGATTAAAACATTCTTAAGACTCAACTACAACGGCACGGATGTGCCAGTCTTTTGATCAAACTTTACAATACTCTATTTTTGTGTATTTCTTACGGTTGACGAAAGTAATCAAATTCAAAGTCAAATAATTATAAGAATTGAAATTTAATGAAATTTAAATAAATATAGTTAGGAAATGCGAGCAACTCCGTGAGTATAAGCTAGTATAGTTGCTAGTTGAGTTGTGCTCTTTTCCCAAAATTTGGACAGAATAATTTACTATTCCTCTCCATAAAAGTGAACAAGTCTAACGTCGAGAACTACAGAGGTATTTCTAAGTTGTCTGCTATTCCTGACTTTCGGGAAATTAATAATTTCTCACTTTCCACATCTGTGTAGATCTATAAGTTTACCCTGCCAGCATGGGTTTGTGAAATATAAATCTACTACCACTAACCTATTGTCATTAGGGGATTTCAATTTAAAATGCAAACATATGTTATTTACATTGATTTCAGTAAGGATTTTGACTCTATTAATCTTCCTTTTACTTCACAAGCTTCGTCTTCTAGGATATCCAAATAAATTAATTCTTTTGACCTCTTACTATTGAACACTTAGAACCCGAAAAGTTTATTTCAAACGCTAAGTCTCTAAGTAATCAAGTTTCTACCGGAGCACCACAAATAACTCATATTTCCCTCTGGTGTTAAGATTGTTCATTAATGACCTTCCTTTGTCATAAATCGCTCCAAGGTGCTAAAGTATACAGATGATGTTCTTCATATACGTTGGTGTGCTAAAACGGGCAGTACATTCAACAAAGACCGCTGACAAATAAATAATTACAAACAAAATACGAGTTATACATAAATTAAAACAATAAACAAGTAAGAATGCTGTGGTTGAGTATACTCATCTACAAAACTCCCTGTACCCAGGTCAAAAGTTTCGATCGCATCTTCGTAAGCTTACACATACACACACCATACAAAAAGACGCACACACACAAGCGACAGCGCAAGCGACAGCGCAAGCGACAGCGCAAGCGACAGCGCAAGCGAGGCATTTTCTCCTCCCCGCGCTGCTGTACTGAATCTTGTTTGTTGAATAACTTCCGTGTTTATAATTCGGGCGACTTGAAATTTGGACAGTAGATTAAGAATGACTAAAGTATTTATTACCCAGGACCCAGGCAAAATGCAACTCACCTTCCGCCCAACCGACTGAGGGGTGTGCCGCATAAGGGCGGTAACGAAGATCGCGGACAGATAAATAAGTACTGACTTAATAAAAGTTCTACATAAATTAAAACAATAGACAAAAAGTACCTATATATTACACAAATAACATAAAAGTGAAGTTCTGAGTAAGGAAATAGAAGAAGCATTACATATTAGATGATAAAGGTTGTTATAATTAGAACATACTATACGAAAAAAATTATGGATAGCATAATTAGTATTACAAGTTTGAATAGAAAGAGGAAGAAAGTTTCTAGAACTTGGCTGATTAATTCAGAAGAATCGATTCCCCATTAGTTAATTAAGAAAATTACACCAGGCATGGTTCATTGATCAGAATGAAAAGGAAGATTTATTAGTAAAAGTCTACTACGGTAAGAAGGTAAGCGAGTGTTAGGATTCCACTTAAGACCCCGCAGTGCAAAGAGCAGAAATTGTTTTTCTACCTATTATACCCAATCCTGATGAACCTTGTCGTTGTGTACTCCAAATACAAGACCCATATTCAAGAATAGGTCGAACAAGAGAAGTATAAAGAGTTTTAGTAATGTAGGGATCGTTAAAATTTTTAGACCAACGCGGTGAAAGAGATAAGCTTGTCAAACTAAAGATGGGGTTGGAGCAATCCAATAGCGAGAGAAATCCAAGAAAGATTTGGCCAGATTACTTGAACTTCTTGTACAATCTCGACTTTTTTCAAGTTTATTAATTCTCGTGTAAGCCACATAGGTTTGTAAGACCTACGTGGTCTAAGCAACGGGACACACGTATCAAATAATGAGTTTAAAGTAGAGTAAAAAAAAATGTATTTCACTATCCATTGCTTTATACATGTAAAGCTGGGACCAGTCAGTCTGGTATAGTAGCTAAGCGAGTTTAGTAAAATCGATATTCCGAAATTAACAACTCGCTCTGCAGGCTTACTACCTGGGTTTAGTACCATGTCATCTTCTGATTTGATATCTGGTCAGAGGTTGCAAACTGATGTTGACCGACTTCAAGCCTGGTGTCGGGTAAATTTTTAGGTCTTAATTGTGGTAAATGTAACGTAATGTCTTTTTATAGGCGAATGCCCATGTCAATTATATTCTTAATGGTAAGCCGCTTGCTCGAATTGAGTCGTTTGATGATTTGGGTATCGTTTTAGATCCCTGGCTTAAGTCTGACGAGAAAATTTCTTACACAGCTAATCGTGCCTTTGGCGCCCTCGGCTTCATAAAGCGATGCAACGCGTTGGTCAAAAGAATTTAACGATCGCAACATTATTAAAAGTCTTTATTCAGAGTAGGATATATTCTTGAAGATGGGTCTTGTGCATGGTGTCCCGAATATAGGGTTCATCAGGATAGAATAGAAAGGTACAACAAGTAAGAATGCTATAGTCGAGTAAACCCGACTACAAAACTCCCTGCACCCAGGTCAAAAATTTCCAATCGCATCTACGTACACTCATACATACAAACGCACATACACAAAAGACGCACACACACGAGCGACAGCTCGAGCGCAGCGCAAGCGAGGCATTTTAAGTGGTGGCTGTGCTTCTTCTTCCCCTTGCGCTGAAGAACTGAATCTTCTTTCGTTAATAACTTCCGTGTTTATTATCCGAACGACTTGAAATTTATACAGTAGATTAGGAGTGACTAAAGTATTGCACATGCCAAATCCCTAAGCTATATCTTAAAAATTGTTCCTGTAAAACGGTTTTTATCGAATTGCGGTGGAACGGGGGAGATATCTCAAATCTAAAATAAACTTGACCTGCTCCCGCTATACACGAACCTACATTCCAAATTTGGTGTCTCTATAAGAGCTTATAGGCTGAGATCCTTGCGTTCATACATACGGACGGACAGACGGACAGACAGACGGATATGGCCAAATCGAAATCTCTTTTGATACTGATCAAGAATATATATACTTTATAGGGTCGGAGATGTCTCCTTCTGCCAGTTACATACATTTGCACAGATTTAGTACCCCCTTTTACCCATTTTATGGGTACAGGGAGTAAAAACAATTTCTGCTCTTTGCTCTTCGAGGTGTTAACTGGAATCCCAATGCCCACTTTCCTTCTTATCGTAGTAGACTTTTACTCTCTCTCTTTTTCTGATCATTATTATAACCCTAATTATAACCAGCTTGTTGTAGTTATTTTACACAAACTTATTAATGGGGAAAGTGATTCTTCAGAATTAATCAGCCAAATTAGTTTTGCAGTTCCCAACAGAAGTTCCATAAACTTTCTTCCTCTTTCGCTTCAAACCTGTAATTCTAATTATGCTTTCCATAACTCTTTTTGTATATTTTGTTCGAATTATAACAATCTTTATCATTTAATATGTGACGCTGCTTCACTTCACTTCACTTTATGTTTTCTGTGTAATTTGTAGGCAATTTTTTTGTTCATAGTTTCAGTGTTATGTGTAACTTGTATTTAGTTTGTAGTATTTACTTTTCCGCAATCTTCGTTACCGAACGTTATGCGGCGCGCCCCTCGGTCGGGTGGACAGGAGGTGGGTTGCAGCTTGCCTGGACCTCGTCAAGTCCGCAAGAACAAAGTAGAGTACAAATATTTGATTATGTTGAAGTATGCAACTTAAATTGATCGATTAATCGAATATTATGAATATGTTATAAGTTCATCTCTACCTAACATATGTTTTTGCCTCTTTGTCTCTTTGTCTTAATAAATCGTTCGTCGTGTTTTCTTAATTTACAATATAGTTCAGTATACCTATGCTGGCAAGTCTCCAGTTTAAATTCACCAACATTGGGCGATCTAGACAATTCACATATTGAGGGTATACACATGTTGACCAAGTTTGGTCGCTCTAGCTTCAAGGGTGTGAAAAAAATTACGTTCATACGGACAGACGGACATTTCGCAAACCCAATATACTTTTTTTCTCTTCGGGAACAGAGTTTAAACAGTGTACAACAGCTAATGAACCATGGGATAAATTACGCGAGGTTCACGGGCCAACCGGCCAAATTCAAAAATGTATTTATGTAGCATTATATAAACTCATTCATGGAAGTTGTAAACAAACTAGCTGAAGTCAGCATTAATTTGAGCGAGGAGTTAAAAATGATTATTCTATTGCGTAGCCTGAGTCCAGAATATGAACATTATCGCTATGGAACCCAGACACTCACTGCCTTCATTGGATATGGTCAAGGCCAAGCTGCTGGCTGAAGCAAATAGAAGAAAAGAGAGCAGCAATAAAGTAGACAAGCAGGCGCAAACAAAAAGCAACACGAAACACACGCAAGGAATACCGGAATGTGCTTTATTTGTGGGAAGCTCGGTCTCCGATCAGCGCAGTGTAGATCAAAGCATAAAGAAAATAAGGAACATGGCAAAAGCAAAAAACGAAAATCAGCGAGTCTCTTACGCAGTGTATTCGGCAATACAGAAAGACGAAACGGTTAAAAACAGCTGGTGCGTAGATACTTGAGGAACTTTTCACATGTGTCACGAGAAATACTTATTCGTTTCGTTTTTAGAGCAACATGATACAATTTCCCTGGAAGAGGCACAGACAAAATAAAAACAAGTAAGAATGCTATAGTCGAGTATACCCAACTACAAAACTCCCTGTACCCAGGTCAAAAATTTCCGATCGCATCTGCGTACACTTACACATACACACACACATACACAAAAGACACACACACACGAGCGACAGCTCGAGCGCAGCGCAAGCGAGGCATTTTAAGTGGTGGCTGTACTTTAATTTTCCGTCAGTAGAGCACTAAAATTTGGTTATTCGGTAATTTTTAAAGAATATTGTGCTGTTGTTAAATTAAAAAATGGAATGATTTTACTTGTAGTAAAAGTAAAGGACAATTTATTTATGTTCGATTATTTGCTATGCAGGAAAAATAAATTTTGAGGCATTATCGGTATGCCCAACAGGCACCTGAATTTTCGCGGATTAAATGACTTAATACGCAACCAAAAAGTAAATGGTATTAATTTGAAAAACGTTTCGGTCGAATCAAATTGCAACACGTGTCAAAGTTTTATCTCTAGCATTTGCTAAGAACGGTGCAAACCGTGAGTTGCAAATATTGGAATTAAGTCACACAGACGTTTGCGGTCCTATAAATGTAAGCTCTGTCGGTGGTGCAAAATATTTCATAACGTTTATAGACGATATGTCAGAGCGCGTTTTTGTCTATTTTATGAAATCAAAGGATTAAGCATTTAATAAGCTCCAAATACTTAAAAATTTAGTTGAGCGGCAAACCGAAAAGAAAATGAAAACTGTTCGTAGTGACAATGGCAAAGAATTCGTTAATAAATTGTTTGATATATAATGGCATAAAGAGACAACTCCTCGTGACGTATACATACGCCTCAACAAAACGGAGTAGCTGAAAGAGCAAATGGAACTCTAGTTGTTTATTCAAAAGAACCTTTATGGGCTGAGGCAATTGCATACTTGCGGAACAGGTCTCTAATAGAGACTCTGCATCTCATGCGCTAAATGGCATTGCCCCCTTGTAGATTGAAATGGGCGTACACTTTCCGTCGCGCATCTACGTATTTTTGGAGCCCCCGTTTTTGCAAACCTTTTTGGCAGTGGGGGCAAGACTATGGATTGGCGGAAACCAAATACTGAGCTGCAGGAGAAGCACTTAAGACCAACCGTCAAGCACAGCGAGGGGAGTGTGATGATTTGGGCTGCATTTCCACAAAAGGAGTGGATCGCATAATGAACCAAGACTATTTATTACTTAAAAATGTTGAAGGAAATTTTGAAGCTGTATAACTGCCCAATAGTCTTGGAAACGCCGCCCCAATCGCCTGATCCAAATCCTTTTCAGAATTTGTGGAGTAAGTTGGACCGCCGTGCGCACAAAACGCCAATTCGTCCTTATCCGTATTAAAGGAACGGCTTCAGGAAGAGTGGGCTAAAATTGGCCATGAATATACCCAAAAAATTATACAAAATATGCCAAAACGTCTAAGCGATACCATATATAATAATTATTATAATAATATAATAATACCTGTACAATATAAACTGGCCGAAACCAATTTATAATGTTTGTTGCAACGTTTGTCTAACTGTGGCGCAACTCCTAAGAATTGCTGTTGGTACTAATGTTTTATTGAGAATCCATGGGTTTTTATACCCTATTTTGTGGATTCTATTAATCGTGTGAGTAAACAGCATACATATTTTTGTCCTTACTTACTAAATATTACATGTGGATTCTTAGTTTTAATTGGTTCTCTTTTAACCCCTCTTGCAACACGAGCACCCACATGTGCATTGTCCCTATTTACCGAGACCGTATCAAGTGGCCCGGGCAAGCGAGGATCAAATGCATGTGCATATTTATGACTTGGTTTCTTCGGTGTGCTTCTTGGGGTTGCGAGGGTTGTATGTTTAGTTTCTAAACATTTTGCTGGGGCCTTATGCCATAGTTTATTTTTCTATTGGTGGATTTCCAAATTCGATATTAATTTTTTCTTGTCTGTTTTACATTTTCTTATTACATATAATATGCCTATCGCCAATAATCCAATAATAATTAGCGTAAGCAATGTATGACCACTTACATTGTGAAAATTTAGACTTCTCATTTTATGTTTTCTAATTTTAGTTCTTTTACTAATTTTTTAATTTTATTTAAAGAGAGGGGAAAATCGTTCCGTGATGACGTCTTGAGTTGTTAGATCATGTGCATCAGCTAGTAGATGATTGCCATTGCGAGCAGTGCAGCCTTTTCGCAGCTTAAGTACTCCTTGGCCTGGGAGTTTCATCACTTAGCTTTGGTGATTTCCACATGTCCAACAATACTGGGTCGTTTGTCGTTTTAGTCGTTTTTGAAGAGTAGCGAGGTACTTGTCCTTTTTGCCAAAAGTGGTTTTTTATTTTGGTCATTAACTTCCAACGATACAATGCTGATACAACCTTATCGTTTACATTTTCTGGTACGTCAATCATGCGTCTTCCGATCGAAAAATGACCAGCGTCAAAACGTCGTCGAGCTCGTTGCTGTGGATGTTTTGATATAACGGTCTTGAATTTACTCTTGCTTCTAATTGCGCTAATGATGTACTCATTTCTTTATAGGGGAGTGTACTGTCGCCTATAATTCTTTTCAAGTGATGTTTTACTGATTTCACTCCAGCTTCCCATAGTCCTCCAAACTGGGGACTTGGAGGATGGATAAAATGCCATTCTATTTTTTCTTCTGTTAGCACTGGAGATATACTATTTTGTTGTAAGGCTTGTATTATTTTCGTATTTTTTCTCTCCTCTGCTCCTATAAAGTTCGTTTCTGCCATGTGATTTTTCATTTCATATTCTCCCATGAATGAGCTGTATTGTTGTTTAAGCTGAACGTCTTTTGAGCAGACTTTTCTTGATTTAAGTCTCTTGCCATTGCTTTTTTCCTAGATTCACCTAGTGAAGTGTCTTTTTTCACTACAAGTCTGCCGTCATCATCGCATTGAGTTGTATTTTTATATATTTCCATACATTTCTCATTTTCTGTGGTAGTTGTAGTGACTGGGACTTCTCGCAATTCCCATAATTTCTCTAAGTTCACTGCTGACTGGATACGTTTGTTTCCTGGTATGTCGACTACTCCCGATAACTAACTAACTAACTCCTCAGAATTGCTGCTATTAGTTAGACTGTCGCACTGCCTTTTTCCCTATGAAATGCAAACGAATATGTCGCGACTTCAGTTGGTACTAATATTTTATTGAGAATCCATGGGTTTTTATACCCTATTTTGTGGATTCTATTAATCGTGTGAGTAAACAGCATACATATTTTTGTCCTTACTTACTAAATATTACATGTGGATTCTTAGTTTTAATTGGTTCCCTTTTTAACCCCTCTTGCAACACGAGCACCCACATGTGCATTGTCCCTATTTACCTAGACCGTTTTCAAGTGGCCCGGGCGAGGATCAAATGCATGTGTAAGTTAACACATAAGAATTGCACACAAATAACTTTGAATAAGAAACTTGCACAGCACTTATCTTTACCCATTTGCTCCAAACATATTCCGCTGACGCATGAGTTCAGCGCCCCGACCACAATGGTCAGCAGCGGTAACCTGATACTTGACTATGCTGCAAGTGTCTGCGTTATCACTTATGCTGAGTCGGCTTGCCGGCTGTAGCTTTGTAGCTTATGGGTGCTTCTTTTAGGTTTACCTTCAGTTCAATTATGTACTACAATTCAGTTTTGTATTTGACGTTTAAGAATAAACTTGCATTACTCCGGCACGCTGCCGTAAATACCATTGTTTTATATTACGATCACATTGCTGAGCTACAAGGCCAGTAATTAGTAAAGAGGGCGAAGTCAAGCCTTCCACCATAATCATCGTAAGAAGACGCATCCGTAGCCGCAAGGGTTACATAACCATCGCTGGACTGAGAGGTGGAGCAACCGCCACATCGCTGGACCTTCACTTACTGGCGCCCAACGTACAAGGATTCACACCTTAGTAAGAGCTAGATTTACTCTACTGTCACACTATGTAAGTTCGTTTAAAATTTTATCTCCAAATCACACACACCAAAATTCAAAACAAACTGCTGACAACAGCAAGTGTAATTGTAAATGTGTCAAGTTATAAAGATAAAGTCCCACAAGTAATTCAATTGAATATCTTTATAAAATTTATGCTGTGTATCGTATTTGTGCGGTTCAACTAAATATTTCAAATTAAACATTTCTTATAAAATCGTATTCCACTTGTTTTTTGCCTTAGAAAAATACAATTAAAGCATTCTCATTCGAAAACAAATTCACGCCGCTGCTAAGAATTTGTTTTATGCACATGAGCATATGAGTTGGTTAGACGCATTAAAGAATATAAAAACCGAGTGCGATAGTGATATTGACTGGGACACAGAAGACAACAATAGCCAAGTCCCAAACCTGGAGACTCATATTAGCCAGGCACAGAACCAAACGAACTTTACCATGGACACAAACCAGGTACAAGCATTAATAGCATCCGCTGTTAACGAAGCATTAGCGCAGCAAGAACGAAGGTTCCAAACTCAGCTTAACGCTGTGAGTGAGCGAGTAAATAGCTTGTGTCGAAACACCACAAGTTTAACCGTATAAAAGACTATCTGTGGACCCACAGATCAATTGTACTATTCCACTGGACATAATAAAATCAGTCCCAGAATTTTGTGGTGGGTCAGACGAGTACGTAGCATGGAGGCAATCAGCCGTTGATGCATACGAATTAATCAAACCTTTTGACGGTAGCTGCACGCATTACCAAGCAGTAACAATCATTAGGAACAAAATTAGTAGAGCAGCCAGAGCGGTATTAGTATCACACAATACTGTCCTGAACTTTGATGCAATCATAGCCAGACTAGATTGCTCTTACGCTGACAAAACCTCACTACGACTTCTGAGGTAAGGCCTCGAAATGGTTAGACAAGGTGACTTGACCCTAATGGAGTATTATGACGACGTTGAGAGAAAGCTAACTCTGGTGACAAACAAGATCATAATGACACATGAAGCAGTGCAGGCAACGCTTCTCAATGATGAGGTCAGGGCTGACGCGCTTCACGCCTTCATTTCAGGTCTTAAGAAATCACTCAAAGCCATTATTTCTCCGGCTCAGCCAAAGGATCTAGCATCTGCCTTAGCATTAGCTAGAGAAACAGAAGCCAGCATCGAGCGAAGCATGTTTTCGGCCTCATACGCCAAAGCCATGGCAGAGAGAGAGCAAGTAAAAGAGGACCATAGAAACCGCCCCCATGCAAAACAGGGAAAGCATAATAGGGACGAACGGGGCAGTGAAAAAAACCCTCACTTTATCAGAAAACAACAAAACAACAATGGTTACCAGGAAAAAAAATAAAAGAGATGAGCAGGGACAAGCCCCAGAGCCAATGGAAATTGACTCTTCCTCCAAATTTAAACAGCGTACTAACTTCTCTAAACCTCAAAATAGCAACGAACAGGCTCAAAAGAGACCAAATACGTCCGATAGAATGACAGGACCAAGGCGCCAAAAGCTGAACAATGTTGTTCAGACTGCCCCCGATGCTGAGGAACCGAGATATGAAAAGGCAGCAGAGGTTGCAGTGATTGAAATTGACGAAGACACTGAGTCGCTGTGTGACAATGATTCACTTAATTTTTTAGGGAACGATCCCGACAGCCGTACATCAAACGACAGTTGGGTGGGAGAATTTTAAAGATATTAATTGATACAGGGGCGGCAAAGAATTACGTTAAGCCCGTAAAGGAGCTAAAAAAAGTAATTTATGTCGAAAAACCCTTCACTGTGAGCTCGGTACATGGTTCGAGCAGGATAACAAACAAATGCTTTATGAACATTTTTGGGCAAATTTCACCATTTTTTGTGCTTGACACATAAAGTTCATTTGATGCCATTATTGTGATAGTGTAAACTTCACAGATGTTAACGATATAGTAGTGCCCATGTCTGTCAAAAAGGAATTCAAAGGCATGATATTGAAAAGGTCAAAGGCGTTTTCGACCTTTAACGAGGCATTACCCTTTAACACTTCGGTCACTGCCATGATTCGCACTATAGATAACGAACCAATCTATACCAAACTATATCCGTACCCAAATGGAGTCTCTGATTTCGTAAACAACGAAATCAAGCAACTACTTAAAGACGGTATCATTAGACCATCGAAATCCCCACATAACAGCCCTGCTTGGGTTGTTGACAAAAAAGGGTTTGATACCAATGGCAATAAAAATAAACGATTGGTAATCGACTTTAGGAAGCTAAATGAGCGAACTGTAGCCGATCGATACCCGATGCTGAATATTCCAATGATTCTTGCGAATCTAGGAAAGGCAAAGTTTTTCACAACCCTAGATTTAAAATCGGGGTACCATCAAATTTACCTCGGGGAATAGGACCGCGAAAAAACGTCGTTCTCGGTAAACGGTGGAAAGTACGAGTTTTGCCGTCTACCATTTGGATTGAAAAATGCGGGAAGCATTTTTCAAAGAACCATTGACGATGTTTTAAGAAAACACATAGGAAAGATATGTTACGTTTACGTGGATGACGTCATAATTTTTTCTGAAAACGAGGTCGACCATGTGAAGCATATCGATACAATTTTAAAGTGCTTATACGATGCCAATATGAGAGTATCACAAGAAAAAACGAAGTTCTTTAAAGAGAGCATCGAATTCTTGGGCTTTGTGGTAACCAAAAACGGGGCAAAAACTGACCCCGAAAAGGTTAGGGCCATACAGGAATACGTTGAGCCTAAGAACTTGTTCAGTTTACGATCATTCCTGGGCCTAGCTAGTTATTACAGAGGATTTATTAAGGATTTCGCTGCAATAGCGAGGCCTTTGACCAACATCCTCAAAGGAGAAAATGGCTCGGTGAGTAAGCATATGTCCAAGAAGGTAAAAATTGAGTTTAATGAAATTCAACGAAACGCCTTCGAAAGTCTGAGGAACATACTAGCATCCGAGGATGTTATTCTAATGTACCCGGATTTTAAACAGCCTTTCGACTTAACCACTGACGCCTCCATGGACGGCATCGGCGCAGTTCTGTCTTAAGGAGGAAAACCAATTACCATGATTTCGCGAACACTAAAACAAAGCGAAACACACTATGCCACAAATGAAAGGGAGTTGTTAGCCATTGTCTGGGCTTTGGGTAAATTGCAAAATTACCTGTATGGGTCAAAAGAAATCAACATTTTTACAGACCACCAACCCCTTACTTTCGCTGTCTCCGACAGGAACACAAATGCGAAAATCAAAAGATGGAAATCATACATTGATGAACACAATGCAAAAGTGTTCTACAAACCCGGCAAAGAAAATTTCGTGGCAGATGCCCTGTCTCGGCAGAATGTAGGCAATTTGGAAAATGAAGTGCAGTCAGACGCTGCGACAATTCACAGCGAAATATCACTAACCTACACGATTGACTCGACAGAAAAGCCTTTAAGTTGTTTCAAGAACCAGTTCGTTCTCGAAGAAGCCAAATTTCTGTTAAAAAGAGACATCATACTTTTTGGCAGAAAAATACGCCACCTAATAGATTTCACAGATAAAAACACTCTGTTTGAAGTAATCAAGCTACTCATTAATACCAACTCAGTAAACGCGATTTACTGTAATCTGCCAACGTTAGCAAGCATACAACACGATTTGGTGTCACATTTTCCGGCAACTAAGTTCTGTCATTGCAAGAATCTTGTTGTAGACATTACAGACACTGAACACAATCGCGCGCATAGGGCCGCTCAGGAAAATATGAAACAAGTCCTTCGTGATTATTATTTTCCGAAAATGGCAAAGTTAGCCAATGAGGTGGTAATAAATTGCAAGACATGTTCAAAAGCAAAACACGACAGGCACCCAAAGAAACAGATGCTTGGGGTGACACCAATTCCATCATATGCTGGAGAAATGCTCCACATGGACATTTTTTCAACGGACAAAAATTGTTCCTTACTTGCGTTGACAAGTTTTCGAAATTTGCAGTTGTACAACCGCTCGCGTCTCGCACAATAATGGATATAAAAATGCCCATTATTCAACTTCTAAATTTGTTTCCCCAAACAAAAACGATTTATTGCGACAATGAAGCCGCTTTCAATTCGGAGACAATTAGATCACTTTTAAAGAACGGATATTGTGACATTGTGAATGCACCACCTCTTCAAAGTTGTTCAAATGGACAAGTAGAGCGCTTTCATGGCACTCTTGGGGACATAGCTAGATCTTTTAAACTTGAAAAAATGTCTGCTGACACAGTCGAGTTAATCTTGAGGGCAACAATAGCCTATAATCGATCCATACATTTGGTCACAGACCAAACCCCGATCGATATAATTCATGCAGCGTCCAGCGAACGCAGGCAGATCATTAAAAATAAAATTGCAAAAGCCCAACATGATAATATTGAAAGATCTAATCCGAACTGGCAAATCAGAGTTTTTGAAGTAGGCGAAAAAGTGTTCGCAAAAAACAATAAAAGGTTGGGAAGCAAGTTAACACCACTTTGCACAGAGGAAACGATTCAAGCAGACCTAGGAACATCTGTTCTTATTAAAGGGAGGGTGGTCCATAAGGACAACCTTAAGTAGCGAGCAAATCGCACAGGCTAAGATTGATATTTAAGCGCACAACGATTTTTATTCCCTCTTTTTCTATCTTTTGCAGGATTAAACTTGCGGTCTTTTTATTGTTAGGGGTAGTATATTGTCGGCTTGTCGACTACTCCCACTCAAACTACATTCCGGTGATAGACGGGAAAGTATTGGTATGGGAACAAAGGGACTATTTAAGGCATTCGAGCAACCTGACAGAATTTACTAGTATGACAGATGAGACCGCAAAATTAGCGAAATTATTCCCTCAATCGCATATGCGAAAGTTGTTAGATGTGGATATAGAGCATATTAGAAGTTTGTTGTCCGTAATAAAAGTGCACCATGGAATGGCAAGAAGTCTAGACTTCCTAGGCTCAGCACTCAAAGTAATAGCTGGCACGCCAGATGCGCCCGATTTTGAAAAAGTTAGGTGGTCCGAATCAAGGCTAATTGATGCAAACAATAGGCAAATAGTGATTAATTCAGAAACACAGAAGCAAATTAATAAACTCACAGATACGATAAATAAAATAATTAAAGCAAAAAAGAATGAACTAGTTGACACACCGCATTTATATGAAACATTATTAGCGAGAAATAGAATGTTAATACACCAAATATTAAACTTGATACTCACAATTACATTAGCTAAAGCTGATATAATAAATCCCACTATTTTTGATCATGAAGATTTGGAGACAATTTTAAAGGAACACCCCGTAGAGATCCCCACAGTAAGCCTAACTGAAGCATCGAAAATTAAAGTCCTAAAGTCCGAGAATATAATTCATATACTCATAGCCTACCCTAGAATTAAATTCATCTGTACCAGAGTCACCATCTTCCCGGTATCACATCAACATGTCACACTGCAGCTACAAGATGACACCATAGCCGAATGCAACGATGACGTACTAGCGGTTAACGAAGGCGTAACAACAACATTCGCATCCGTTTGTAGGTTAACAGCACAAGACACATGTGCACGAGCACTGCACGCTAGCGGTGCGGCCTCCTGCCGCACGCAGCCAAGCCACCTGCAGCCTATTTCGCAAGTAGATGATGGAATCATAATTATCAGCAAGGGTCAGTACAAACGATGGCCCAGAGATCATTACAAACGGAACACACCTCGTCACCTTCCGTTTCTCCGCAATCATCAATGGCACAAAATATGTGAACCAGCGTAAGATACTAAGTAAGACGCCAGGCATAACGGGGTCACCGCTTCTTAACATCGTTAGTCACGACCCAGTTTTGAGTATACCTCAACTCCATAGGATGAACAATGACAACCTTCGTGTCATTACAGACGTCAAAAACGAGTTGCATGGATTGTCGCCTGCGTTGCTCTCAGCGTCATCCTAAGTGGCCTTGTCACCATATGGCAAGTCTCAAAGAGAAGACAAGCTTCGCGGGAAGTACAAAGGGTCATCAACAGCTATAAAATACCCGAGGACGGTCATAAACTTGAGGGGGGAATAGTTAACACATAAGAATTGCACACAAATAACTTTGAATAAGAAACTTGCACAGCACTTATCTTTACCCATTTGCTCCAAACATATTCCGCTGACGCATGAGTTCAGCGCCCCGATCACAATGGTCAGCAGCGGCAACCTGATACTTGACTATGCTGCAAGTGTCTGCGTTATCACTTATGCTGAGTCGGCTTGCCGGCTGTAGCTTTGTAGCTTATGGGTGCGTCTTTTAGGTTTACCTTCAGTTCAATTATGTACTACAATTCAGTTTTGTATTTGACGTTTAAGAATAAACTTGCATTACTCCGGCACGCTGCCGTAAATACCATTGTTTTATATTACGATCACATTGCTGAGCCACAAGGCCAGTAATTAGTAAAGAGGGCGAAGTCAAGCCTTCCACCATAATCATCGTAAGAAGACGCATCCGTAGCCTCAAGGGTTACATAACCATCGCTGGACTGAGAGGTGGAGCAACCGCCACATCGCTGGAAAAAGCAAACTTCACTTACTTGTATATTTATGACTTGGTTTTTGGGTGTGCTTCTTGAGGGTTGCGAGGGCTGTATGTTTAGTTTCTAAGCAATACCAAACATTAGATGCATTTATTTTCTAGATAAAATAGGTATTTTCAAGTTATATAAGATAAGACCAAATATTAAAATAAAGCAAATTTTCAGTTTTTTTTGTTGTTTATGTATAATTTCTCCTTTATTTTGAAATAAAATCTTAATATACGACCCCAACCACTATTAATTGGCACGGTATGTTGTTTTATGATAGCTCAAACTTCAATGGCTTCTATGCACACATTTCATATTGAATCAAATTGTTTAATATAAATATTAATTTTTAATTTTGTTATGAAATGTGTGATGTTCTGATATCAAATAAAGGTAATTAAATAACATTTCCAAAGGTACAAGTTTGTATGATTACGTATAACATAGACAACAAGTAAGAATGCTTTAGTCGAGTATACCCGGCTACAAAACTCCCTGTACCCAGGCCAAAAATTTCCGATCACATCTACTTACACTTACACATATACAAAAGACGCACACACACGAGCGACAGCTCGAGCGCAGCGCAAGCGAGGCATTTTAAGTGGTGGCTGTGCTGTTTCTTCCCCCCGCGCTCCAGCACTGAATCTTGTTTGCTGAATAACTTCCGTGTTTGTTATCCGATCGACTTCAAATTTGGACAGTGGATTAAGAATGACTAAAGTATTGTACATGCCAAATCCCAAATCTTTATCTTGAAAATTGTTACTGTAAAACTGTTTTTATCGAATAGCGGGGAACGGGGAGAGATATCTCAAATCTAAAATAAACTTGACCTGCTCCCGCTATACACAAACCTACATTCCAAATTTGGTGTCTCTAGCTCTTATAGTTGCTGAGATCCTTGCGTTCATACATAGCACGTCCGTCCGGACGGACGGACGGACGAACAGACAGACGACATGGCCAAATCAAAATCTCTTTTGATACTGATCAAGAATATATATACTTTATAGGGTCGGAGATGTCTCCTTCTGCCTGTTACATACATTTTCACAGATTTAGTAGCCCCTTTTACCCATTTTATGGGTACAGGGAGTAAAAATGAAGCCATTGAAGTTTGAACTCTCATAAAACAACATACCGTGCCAATTAATAGTGGTTAGGGCTCGTAACACCTCTTTAAAAAGGTAATATTACAAGCTTTAATCTACCATTTTAAATGTTTAATTTTTGTTAGTTTTATACATTTTATTCGCGTTTGAAGAAAAAACAAGTAAGAATGCTATAGTCGAGTATACCCGACTACGAAACTCCCTGTACCCAGGTCGAAAACATCCAATCACATCTACGTCCACTTACACATACATACACACATACACACAAGACGCACGCACATAGGCGGCAAAAACGACAGCGCAAGCGAGGCATTTTAATTGGTGGCTGTGCTTCTTCTTCTCCCCTCTCGCTGCATCATTGAATCTTCTTTCGTGAATAACTTCCGTGTTTATTATCCGATCGACTTGAAATTTGGACAGTAGATTAAAAGAGACTGAAGTATTGTACCTGCCAAATCTTAAAGCTATATCTTGAAAATTGTTCCTGTAAAACGGTTTTAATCGATTTGCGGGGGAACGGGGGAGATATCTGAAATATGAAACAAACTTGATCTGCGTATGGTATACAGGAACCTACATTTTAAATTTGGTGTCTCTAGCTCTTGTAGTTGCTGAGATCGACGCGTTCATACGGACAGACGGACAGACGGACAGACAGACGGACATGGCCAAATCGAAATCTCTTTTGATACTGATCAAGAATATATATACTTTATAGGGTCGGAGATGTCTCCTTCTGTCTGTTACATACATTTGCACAGATGTAATACCCCCTTTTTACCCATTTTATGGGTACAGGGAGTAAAAACCGAATATACAGTGGATAACAAAACGCAATAATAACCCACACGAAAACTGATAAACACTCATTACTGAAAAACTGAAAATCGCAATCGCAAGGAAAAACCCTCACTTAAAACGAAAAAAACAGTTAACACTCAATACACATAATTAAAACACTCAATTTGCCATGGCCCCGGTCCCGAAACGACATCGCGAAGTTACCAAGCCTGACCTGAAGAGGAGCCGAAGGAGATCTGGAGATCTTCAATACTATTAACCAGCGCTATGAGGAATAGGCCAAACTTATATCGGCAAACATGCAGGAGCCTGAGCAGAAACTGCTTACAAGTCTAATAAAGAGACTTGACGGCATGGCCGGAGCTGGTGAAAAGCTGCATATCGTCTTCAACACAGTGTGCCTCTCTCTAAATCTAGTGCAAGCGCCGAGAGTAAGGAACACATTTAGAACACGCAAGATGCAAAACACTAACGTGGACCGAGTTGTTGTTGTTAAGCTGGAGTCAGCATCCAACAAAGTAGCAGTTCTTCGTGATGTCGGTGCTTACTGTCGCGAGAAAAAGCAACAACTAAAGGTGAACTCTCACTTCAATCATGATCGCCATCCAGCATCATTGTATGCGTTGAGTTGAGCGTACGGAGTTGAGCGAAAATATGAATGTGAGCTGTTTCTTTGATCGCGTTCCAGGTGAGCACAATCACAGAAACTAACAAGTAAGAATGCTATAGTCGAGTATACCCGACTACGAAACTCCCTGTACCCAGGTCAAAAATTTCCAATCGTATCTTCGCTTACACATACACACACATACATACACAAGGGCGCACACACCGAGCCACAGCGCAAGCGAAGTATTTTAAATGGTGGCTGTGCTTCTTCTTCCCCTTGCTGCAGCACTGAATCTTCTTTCGTGAATAACTTCCGTGTTTATTATCCGATCGACTTGAAATTTGGACAGTAGATTAAGAGAGACTAAAGTATTGTACATGCCAAATCTTAAAGCTATATCTTGAAAATTGTTACTGTAAAACGGTTTTAATCGATTTGCGGGGGAACGGGGGGAGATATCTGAAATATGAAACAAACTTGATCTGCGTATGGTATACAGGAACCTACATTTCAAATTTGGTGTCTCTAGCTCTTGTAGTTGCTGAGATCGACGCGTTCATACGGACAGACGGACAGACGGACAGACAGACGGACATGGCCAAATCGAAATCTCTTTTGATACTGATCAAGAATATATATACTTTATAGGGTCGGAGATGTCTCCTTCTGTCTGTTACATACATTTGCACAGATGTAATACCCCCTTTTTACCCATTTTATGGGTACAGGGAGTAAAGAGCGCACTCCTCTCAACCGAAAGATTCTTGATCGGAGAGGAAAATCAACATATGCTTGATATTTGTCCCCGATCATGAAGCTTTGTTGTTGTCAAATTACGCTCATCAGCAAATTTGGTGTTGATTTTTTCGCATGCTCTTCATATGGATCGCGATCAGAGTCGTGTGTTGCTGTTTTTAAATTTAATTGCGTTGGCGTTTCTTTCATTGATATTTGTTGTTGCCCATATTGATTGTTTTGGTTTTGGTTGCTGCTGTTGGCTGCAATCTTTTGCGACCATAGTTGACGTAGTCCATTTTATTTAAGTTTTGATTGTTGTCATGGTTGTTAATAACATAATCAGTAGAAATTCTGTTACTTAATAGCTTTTGGGATATGTGGATGTGTGCAATGTCCATCCATTATTCGAAGGAACGCAATTTTTTCGACATCTTCGAAACCAGAGCAACTGTCCCTGGTACAAATATGAATTTGATAAAGTATTAATATGGCAATGAGGCGCTCTCTCTTAAGTCGTTAGCGCTAGTCATTTTGAAAGCAGCGATCAACACGCATGGGTCGCGTTCATGATTGAAGTGAGGTCCCATCTTAAGAATGCTGTTGCTTGACATCGCTGCTGCAGTATATGTAAATGAGCAATTAACTGATAAAAGTTTTTTGTTATTTAAAGAGGCAATGCGACTAAAGCGAGAGAAGCTAATAACAGCTGTATTCACGACCCGTGGGCTTGTGCATGTTAGATGCTGTGGGAAAGGAGGGGAGGTCCACTACATAAATACCATTGATGAGCTTTCTGCATTATCAGCCTCTCTTTATTCTGTTTCTTTTACGACTGATGCTCTTAATAATTCATATGCAGCTGTGTTATCTAATACTGAAAGCCAACACAATAATAATAGCAACAAGTTTCGAATTTAAATATCTTATAAAAATATTTCAAACTTAGTATATATAAAATTTGTACTTGATCTATTATATTTATTATTGGTTTTAAAGATACTTTTTACTCCCTGTACCCATAAAATGGGTAAAAAGGGGTATTGGATTTGTGCAAAAGTATGTAACAGGCAGAAGGAGACATCTCCGACCCTATAAAGTATATATATTCTTGATCAGTATCAGAAGAGATTTCGATTTGGCCATGTCCGTCTGTCTGTCCGTCTGTCCGTCTGTCCGTCCGTCCGTCTGTCCGTCTGTCTGTCCGTATGTATGAACGCAAGGATCTCAGCAACTATAAGAGCTAGAGACACCAAATTTGGAATGTAGGTTCGTGTATAGCGGGAGCAGGTCAAGTTTATTTTAGATTTGAGATATCTCCCCCGTTCCCCCGCTATTCGATAAAAACCGTTTTACAGTTACAATTTTCAAGATATAGCTTTAAGATTTGGCATGTCCAATACTTTAGTCCCTCTTAAGCTACTGTCCAAATTTCAAGTCGATCGGATAATAAACACCTAAGTTATTCACGAAAGAAGATTCAGTGCTGCAGCAAGGGGAAGAAGAAGCACAGTCACAACTTAAAATGCCTGGCTTGCGCTGTGGCTCGTGCGTGTGCGTATCTGTGTATGTATGTGTAAGTTAACGAAGATGCGATCGGAAATTTTTGACCTGGGTACAGGAGTTTCGTAGTCGGGTATACTCGACTATAGCATTCTTACTTGTTTATTTAGAACTAGCTGGTAATACCCCGGCCTTGCCCGGCGAATTATTTAAATGCACTTTGCAATTTGTAGAATTTGACTACTTTCGTCAACCGTAAGAAATACACAAAAAACAAGTAAGAATGCTATAGTCGAGTAAACCCGACTACAAAACTCCCTGTACCCAGGTCGAAAACATCCAATCACATCTACGTCCACTTACACATACATCACACATACACAAAGACGCACGCACATAGGCGGCAAAAACGACAGCGCAAGCGAGGCATTTTAATTGGTGGCTGTGCTTCTTCTTCTCCCTCTCGCTGCATCACTGAATCTTCTTTCGTGAATAACTTCCGTGTTTATTATCCGATCGACTTGAAATTTGGACAGTAGATTAAAAGAGACTGAAGTATTGTACATGCCAAATCTTAAAGCTATATCTTGAAAATTGTTCCTGTAAAACGGTTTTAATCGATTTGCGGGGGAACGGGGGAGATATCTGAAATATGAAACAAACTTGATCTGCGTATGGTATACAGGAACCTACATTTTAAATTTGGTGTCTCTAGCTCTTGTAGTTGCTGAGATCGACGCGTTCATACGGACAGACGGACAGACAGACGGACATGGCCAAATCGAAATCTCTTTTGATACTGATCAAGAATATATATACTTTATAGGGTCGGAGATGTCTCCTTCTGTCTGTTACATACATTTGCACAGATGTAATACCCCCTTTAACCCATTTTATGGGTACAGGGAGTAAAAACCGAATATACAGTGGATAACAAAACGCAATAATAACCCACACGAAAACTGATAAACACTCATTACTGAAAAACTGAAAATCGCAATCGCAAGGAAAAACCCTCACTTAAAACGAAAAAAACAGTTAACACTCAATACACATAATTAAAACACTCAATATGCCATGGCCCCGGTCCCGAAACGACATCGCGAAGTTACCAAGCCTGACCTGAAGAGGAGCCGAAGGAGATCTGGAGATCTTCAATACTATTAACCAGCGCTATGAGGAATAGGCCAAACTTATATCGGCAAACATGCAGGAGCCTGAGCAGAAACTGCTTACAAGTCTAATAAAGAGACTTGACGGCATGGCCGGAGCTGGTGAAAAGCTGCATATCGTCTTCAACACAGTGTGCCTCTCTCTAAATCTAGTGCAAGCGCCGAGAGTAAGGAACACATTTAGAACACGCAAGATGCAAAACACTAACGTGGACCGAGTTGTTGTTGTTAAGCTGGAGTCAGCATCCAACAAAGTAGCAGTTCTTCGTGATGTCGGTGCTTACTGTCGCGAGAAAAAGCAACAACTAAAGGTGAACTCTCACTTCAATCATGATCGCCATCCAGCATCATTGTATGCGTTGAGTTGAGCGTATGGAGTTGAGCGAAAATATGAATCACAGAAACTAAAGAGCGCACTCCTCTCAACCGAAAGATTCTTGATCGGAGAGGAAAATCAACATATGCTTGATATTTGTCCCCGATCATGAAGCTTTGTTGTTGTCAAATTACGCTCATCAGCAAATTTGGTGTTGATTTTTTCGCATGCTCTTCATATGGATCGCGATCAGAGTCGTGTGTTGCTGTTTACTCCCTGTACCCATAAAATGGGTAAAAAGGGGGTATTACATCTGTGCAAATGTATGTAACAGACAGAAGGAGACATCTCCGACCCTATAAAGTATATATATTCTTGATCAGTATCAAAAGAGATTTCGATTTGGCCATGTCCGTCTGTCTGTCCGTCTGTCCGACTGTCCGTCTGTCCGTCTGTCCGTATGAACGCGTCGATCTCAGCAACTACAAGAGCTAGAGACACCAAATTTGAAATGTAGGTTCCTGTATAGCATACGCAGATCAAGTTTGTTTCATATTTCAGATATCTCCCCCGTTCCCCCGCAAATCGATTAAAACCGTTTTACAGGAACAATTTTCAAGATATAGCTTTAAGATTTAGCATGTACAATACTTTAGTCTCTCTTAATCTACTGTCCAAATTTCAAGTCGATCGGATAATAAACACGGAAGTTATTCACGAAAGAAGATTCAGTGATGCAGCGAGAGGGGGAAGAAGAAGCACAGCCACCAATTAAAATGCCTCGCTTGCGCTGTCGTTTTTGCCGCCTATGTGCGTGCGTCTTTGTGTATGTGTGTGTGTATGTGTAAGTGGACTTAGATGTGATTGAATGTTTTAGACCTGGGTACAGGGAGTTTCGTAGTCGGGTATACTCGACTAGAGCATTCTTACTTGTTTTAAATTTAATTGCGTTGGCGTTTCTTTCATTGATATTTGTTGTTGCCCATATTGATTGTTTTGGTTTTGGTTGCTGCTGTTGGCTGCAATCTTTTGCGACCATAGTTGACGTAGTCCATTTTATTTAAGTTTTGATTGTTGTCATGGTTGTTAATAACATAATCAGTAGAAATTCTGTTACTTAATAGCTTTTGGGATATGTGGATGTGTGCAATGTCCATCCATTATTCGAAGGAACGCAATTTTTTCGACATCTTCGAAACCAGAGCAACTGTCCCTGGTACAAATATGAATTTGATAAAGTATTAATATGGCAATGAGGCGCTCTCTCTTAAGTCGTTAGCGCTAGTCATTTTGAAAGCAGCGATCAACACGCATGGGTCGCGTTCATGATTGAAGTGAGGTCCCATCTTAAGAATGCTGTTGCTTGGCATCGCTGCTGCAGTATATGTAAATGAGCAATTAACTGATAAAAGTTTTTTGTTATTTAAAGAGGCAATGCGACTAAGGCGAGAGAAGCTAATAACAGCTGTATTCACGACCCGTGGGCTTGTGCATGTTAGATGCTGTGGGAAAGGAGGGGAGGTCCGCTACATAAATACCATTGATGAGCTTTCTGCATTATCAGCCTCTCTTCATTCTGTTTCTTTTACGACTGATGCTCTTAATAATTCATATGCAGCTGTGTTATCTAATACTGAAAGCCAACACAATAATAATAGCAACAAGTTTCGAATTTAAATATCTTATAAAAATATTTCAAACTTAGTATATATAAAATTTGTACTTGATCTATTATATTTATTATTGGTTTTAAAGATACTTTTTTATTTAGAACTAGCTGGTAATACCCCGGCCTTGCCCGGCGAATTATTTAAATGCACTTTGCAATATGTAGAATTTGACTACTTTCGTCAACCGTAAGAAATACACAAAAAACAAGTAAGAATGCTATAGTCGAGTAAACCCGACTACAAAACTCCCTGTACCCAGGTAAAAAATTTCCGATCGCATCTACGTACACTTAAACATACAAACACACATACACAAAAGACGCACACACACGAGCGACAGCTGAAGCACTGAATCTTCTTTCGTTAATAACTTCCGTGTTTATTATCCGAACGACTTGAAATTTTGACAGTAGACTAGGAGTGACTGAAGTAATACACATGCCAAATCCCAAAGCTATATCTTAAAAATTGTTCCTGTTAAACGGTTTTTATCGAATTGCGGGGGAACGGGGGAGATATCTCAAATCTAAAATAAACTTGACATGCTCCCGCTATACACGAACCTACATTCCAAATTTGGTGTCTCTAGCTCTTATAGTTGCTGAGATCCTTGCGTTCATACATACGGACGGACAGACGGACAGACAGACGGACATGGCCAAATCGAAATCTCTTTTGATACTGATCAAGAATTTATATACTTTATAGGGTCGGAGATGTCTCCTTCTGCCTGTTACATACATTTGCACAGATTTAGTACCCCCTTTTTACCCATTTTATGGGTACAGGGTAAAAAGCGTATCACAATTTTGCCTCCCGTGGGGGTAGGAAACTAAATAGTTGAGCCACGTGACCGTTTCTTGTGTAGGGCTATGAAAATGTCTTTAAAGCCAATCTAACTAAACTAATAATCCCACTCATTTGTCCTTGACTTCCATTTCCCGCCCGTGGCGAGGCGGAGTAGATTTTCCAAACTCATTTGGCATTTGTAGCCAATTCCAAGAATAATGCTAAAAACCCAGACTAACGCCTTCCAACGTCCAACTATCTTCCACCCGAGCACCGAGGTTTTTGTATTTATATTTGGAAAGTAGTATGAAGCCATTCGCATGAAAAACGAAAATGCTGAATTCCAGACTTCACCCCTTTTCCGACCGTGGCGGTGCATTTTTCAAAACTGGTAGCACATGTGTCGAGTTATTTAATGTGAGGTGCCTTGAATATTAGAGTCAAAATAATTGGATGATAAACAGAAAAGTTTGAAATGAGTTTGAAGCCAATCGGACGGTAACCAAAATAGTTTCATACAACAGTTATCCGCGAATTTTCCGAACTTGGGAGTAGATTTTCCAAAATGTTTGAGCACCGCGCCTATTATGTATTTATGTAGAACCTTGAAAATGAGTTTGAAGCCAATCGCATGAAAATTAAAAATGTCGAATTCCAGTGTTTTCCACCGATTTTCCGACCATGGGGCTGAATTTCCTAAAATTAGTGATACACGTTTCGAATTATTTAATGTGTAGAGCTTTGAAAATGAATTTGAAGCCAATCGGACGATAATAAAAAAAGTTTCATACAACAGTTTTTCTCGAATTTTCGGACTTTGGAGGTAGATTTTCCTAAATCTTTGACCACTTCGCCTATTATTTTATCGCATAGAACCTTGAAAATGAGTTTGAAGCCAATCACATGAAAATTAAATATCGAATGCCAGAGTTTTCCACCGGTTTTCCGACCATGGGGATCAATTTCCCAAAATCGCTGATACACGTGTCGGTATATTTAATGTGTAGAGCTTTGAAAATGAGTTTTAAGCCAATCGGACGATAATCAAAAAAGTTGCATACAACAGTTTTCCACGAATTTTCCGACTTCGGGGGTAGATTTTCCAAAATCCTTAACCACTAATATTTTTAC